>OX596004.2:31359099-31945997 GCA_951394115.2 Drosophila phalerata | reverse complement strand
GATAACTTCTCTCATAACGCTGGAAGCATTCACCCGCATCGCTGGAGGCCGTGTTGGTTGTGTTTGTGTTGGTGTTGTTGTTCGCATTGTTGTTGCCCTGCTGAAAGTTGTTCTTGTACTGGAACTCGAGTGCATTGCTCGGCTGAAATGGATAGTTCTTGGAATTGTTGAGAACATCGCCAATCGTTGGATTGCCCTTGGACAGATACTGATGAATGTCCTCGCTGGTGATTTGCAGATCCTGATCCAGATACGTGTTACACTGTATATAGTTGTTGCAACAGTTGTTGAACGTCTCGCCCTCCTGATCCTGATGGAACAGCACTGTCGTCGACTCCTCGAACTCACAATGATAGTTGCTGCCACGTCGCTTCCTTGCAGCTGCCGAAGTGCTTGGTCCGTCATCATACAGGGTGCTCTTCCAGCTGCTGTTGTCCGTGCTGCTCGTCCGCTTACGGCAGGGCTTCATCTTCGGCTCTGGCACATGCCAGGCATCCAGTTTGTCCACCGAAGCAGTCCTTGTGGCAGCTGTCTCCGTTGTGCCACCCACCGCACCCTCCAGCTCGAATTCCGTTGGTGATTTGCCATCAGCTAGGAAACTCCAGCGTATGGGAGATGGCGAGCAGGCGTATTCCGGCAAATCATTGCTGAGCGCACCCTTCGAGCTGTGACGCTCCAAGGTGGAACCCCTCGAGGGTGTCATCGTCAATTGACGCTGTTCGTGCTGCTCCGGGAACTTGCTCTCTGCTGCAATTTGCTTGGCACGATCGAAGATGGAGGTCAGGGAACCCAGTTGACTGTTGGGCCGACTGGCATTGAGGCCTCGCAGGGAGATGGACGTGTAGCTGGGCTGGCGTGCCTGGAGACGCTGCTGCTTGCGCATCGCTGCCGAGGCGGACTTGATGGAGTTGTTGCGACTGAGCGAGGATCGCGATCCGTAGAGACTTGTGGAGTCCGTTTGATAGCAGTAATCGGAGCTGGTGCAGCAGCTGCTTGGACGACGTGACGATGAACCATACAGATCCTCGGCAAAGTACTGAGCCAACTCGGTGCGGGATGCACTGCAGCCGGACTTACGCACCATTATCTCCTGGACCTCGCGATCGGCGCACGCTGCCTCCTGACAGGCGTTGATCGAGTTGCAGGACACATCGGTAACCGAGCGATGACGTCGACTGCTGCACACATGACGCGAACTGTGGTGGCCACCACCTCCGGCGGAGGCGGAGTGATGGGTGTGGGCGCCTGGCAAGCTGCCGCTGCCACCAACAGCAGCGACACTGTGCTGCCGACGTCGACGGCGATAATGATGATGATGAGAGTGCGATTGAGATTGAACTGGACCCTGATTGACTTGACCCTGACCCAGATGCGAGTGATGGCTGTGCGGTGAAGTGTGGCGACTGTGGTGCGGACTGTGGCTGTGGCTGTGCTTGCGTTGCGACTGTGTCGACGGCTGTGGTGTCTGATGGCAGTGTGGCATGATGGCAACCGTCTCCTGGGACTGAGACTGAGATTGAGATTGCGACTGAGGCTGAGGCTGAGGTTGAGGCAGCTCATGCTTGTGTTGTTTGTGCGATGGCAGCGGCGTCTGATCACATACGATATCCTTCTCATAGCTACAATGTACGTATTCGTGTTGTGTTGTGTAACAGGGTTGATGCTGATGTTGGGACTGAGCGATGCCAGAGGAGGAGGATTGCTGTTGCTGCTGTTGTTGCTGCTGCTCCTCAGCGCGACTCGTTGAATGTACACTGGCAGTTTCAGGAGGTGAGGCGTTCCTCAGTCAAGGCCCGCTGTTCTGGCAGGCAGGTGCTTGCTGACGAAGGTGATGGGGCGCAGAGGCAGCGCTCCGGCCCTGGTGTGTACTTCGGCCGCCGTCTAAAAATCGCTCGGATGCAGCTACAAGAAGCGTAAAAGGCACCAAAAAAAAAACAAAACAAAAAAAAAATCGAAATGATTTTCCAATTAATAGAGCCTCTAAATTTTCGGGCAATTTTGCATTTTGTGTTCTTTTTATTTAGTTAGTTAGTTTTCTGGTTGGATTTAGTTTGTTGTTTAGTTGTTTAAAGCGCTAAACAGTGCATGCAAAAAGTACATGCCAATAATACGCATGCGTATAGTTATTACAGTAGAAATCTCTAGAGAAAGTCATGCAGCCTTAAAGGAATGAAAGCAAGATTATGACTTTTATGTAAATTATATGAAGAATGTTCAATGATTTGATAAAGCGTTCCAAAAGTCACTTTCTAAGCAATTTAGCGAAATTGCTGTGAAATGGATTTTCAGTTTCGTAAATGATAATGATAATGATCATGACCATATTAATTCCGATGATTTGAGTTTTATTAGTGTACTTTCAGGCGCATTATTGGCACACTGTGTGTAGTGTATCTTGTATCTGAAAGGTGCGTCGATATTTGAAGATCTGTATTTTTCGATCATGTTTACTTAGCCAATTCATTGTTTTGGTTACTTAAGTTGGTCCCAAGTTCACTTTCACTTGCGTACTATAATAAAAAACAGATAAACAAATGAATAAAAATAAAATATATTTATTGAAAGCAGTTGAAAAGCTACAAATTGTCAACATTAAAGTGAACCGTCTGCAGTTCGTTATATTGTTTAGTTTAGTTTAGTTGGGTCTTAGTCTAGCAAGAGTGTGACTTAGCTACGAAACGAGTATTTAGTTTATTGACGAGCTTGGTGCAATTGTGTTAACGGTATTTCCAAGCGGCACGCGCGGCATTTTCATGTAAATGCTTTTGTGGCTTGTGGCGCCCCACGCTTGCGTGGTTTATGGGGCTGTGAATGTGGTTTTAGTGGCTCTTAGGAGTACGAATACGAATACGAGTACGAGTACGAGTAAGAGTACGAGAACGAGTTGGAGTTGTTAACCTACATGACATTCTTCCGTGCGCCGAGTGCCGGCGAAAGTTATCATCTCGGCCATAGTCAGACTCATTGTAGTAGCATTTGCGATTAGGAACTGGCGTTTGTATATTTGTACCGTAGTTTGTGTAGCAAGCCGCAGAGGAGCCGGCAACACCGACCCCGCCACCCGCATAGCTTGTTGACGTTGGACCCAAGAGATTGGTGCTATCGCTTAACGGATATGGACCCATGCCTTCAACCGTCAACGAGAACGAAGTCGTACCAAAGACTTTAGTATATATGTAGGTTCACATATGTGAGGGTTTTGAAAATTTCAGTTTATGTTGTACATGCATTTTTCGGATTGTCGCCAATATATTCAGATTCATTTCTCAATTGGTTACATACAGTAGTTGTTATTGTTATTATTATTATTATTTGTGTTGTTGTTTTTGTTGATGTTGTTGTTGTTGTGTACAGATCCAGTTGATGATTTAATTGGTCTCCAATATTGTTATTGTTATTGGCCAATGTAATTGAATTGTTGATTATTTTTGGTTTTGGTTTCGATAAATTCACATTCAAAATTCAATACAATTCGAATCGTTCGAATGAAAATAAAGAATATGAAATAGTTTAATTTATATTGATTTTTAAAATAGATATACGTTTATATTTATAGTTAGAGTCTAACAGCCAAAATAAAATTGCTATGAGATACGAAAACAAGCAACAGATATTTATCTGATTTATTAAAGCAATTGCAATTGTTTTAACTCCAATTGAAACTTCAAATTTTTTGGCGAAATATGCATTTAATTTTCGTTATAAATAAACAATTGCACATCACTTTTAATTTAAATAAAACTAAATTCTACGACAAATATTTAAAGCCATTAAACTAGAAAATATTATAAGCCAAATAATTTACCAAATTTACTGTCATGCCGCTATTTTATACAGAGAAGTCAGACATACACATAAATGGCTTGACATGGTTGATTGTTAGTAAAATAATTGTTTTGCAAATTAAAATCAAATATAAATAGATATGTTTGCTAATTACTCATAAAAAGTATATGATTATGCGTAATTTTGTGTATTATTTTAGATAATTTCACCATGTTTGTGTGGGAGTGTATTCGTGTGTGTGTGTGTGTGAGTGTAACACTTCGTATACGCAATGCATACGCAAAGGGAACGGATAAAAAATTAATAATGCGACATGTTGAACATGTGTACAATAACTGCAGTAGAACTGTTATATACATATGTGTAAGTATGTGTGTGTAAGCAGTATTACAAGTATATTTCAGTTAGTTTATATGTAGCTTTCAACTGTTTACCTATAAGTCATTTTGAATTGTGTATTATGTTAAATGTGTGTTGCTGTTTTTGTTATTGTTCTACAACATGGATACGTAAATATGGTATTCGTATTTGTTATTGTTTTGTTTTGTTTTTTGGTGTGTATTTTATATTCGACTGAACGAGCAATTTGCACAACAAATAATAGTTTGTAAAATTAAGAACGTATGTTTGGGATTTTGTTTGTAGTATTTACTAATATTTTTGTATATTTTTTTTTTTATTTTGACGTGTTTTATTGATTCTTACGTGAGTCATGTTGGGTCTTCTCCTCAGATACCATCAATGCGGCATGCTCGATGCCAGAATTCATACTTTGTGGCTCCAAGCTATTTGTGCAGTTTAGCATACTCCTGAAATTCGCACACTCTACGATTATGTTTTAAGTGTAAACGTATTTTAAATTTAATTTTTGCAAACTAATGACAGCAATTTCGAGACTTGACTGAACACAAATTCGCGCACACGAGGGTTGGGCGGTCATTGGGTTAAAGACATTCAAAGGGGTTAAACGGTGTGTGTGTGTGTGTGTGTATGTATATCTGCGAGTGTGTGTGTGTGTGTGTGTGTGTGTGTCGCTGAGTTTACCTGAGCTGAAAGAGCTAAGAGCTTAAGTTTAACTGGCTTGGAAGTTATTAAGCGCGGCTTAACCAAAAAATTCAACTCAAACAATTTAAAGCAAACAATTATTTATTACGATAAGAAACAATGTAAATTACAACTTAAATATACAAATTATATATAATACATTAAAACTAAATAATAATATTAAATCGCAAGTGCTGGCAACAAATACTTTTCCCATCAATTTCATTTGAAAAGTTTCACGAAATTGAGCAGAAAGAGATTTCCAACTGTAGAGATTGCAACCGTTTCCTTGTGCACACATTGAAATGGTAATTAAAGTGGCAAACGACATTGCAACAGTGGCAAAGTGCTGCAGTTGCAGAGTTGCAGGTGCAGTGACTGCACTTTATTGCACTTTGGGTCGTGTTGCATTCGAGTCATATTGCGATATCTCAATGTCCGCTGTGGAGGTGCTGTTGCCGGTGTTGTTGTCGTTGCCGTTGTCACCGTCCTCACTAAATGGACAAGCAACATAATCAGTGTGTGTTGTATACATATATGTATGTGGGTGTTAGTGTATGTATGTATGTATATGTGTGTGTGTGTGTGTGTCTGTTGTCATCGTTGTTGTTGTTGTGCATTGTGAGTTTGGTTTAACACTGAAAATTTTGGTGCTTTAAACGAACCAATTTATTTGGAATGAACAATGAGAGTAGAGGACAACAACTCTGGGTGTCGGGATTGTTGAAATGTAAGGGCGCTGCATGAATAAGAAATTGAAATTGGATTTTGTATTTGTATTTTTTTTTAAGGTGATATGAGAGACAGAGAGATAGAGAAAGAGTTACAAAACATTTGATAATGAAATATGGCATTTAAATAAGTAGAAGAGTACAATATTTAAATTCATATTAAATAGTTGAATAATTGATATTTAAATTGCTAAATAGAAACTTGTAGTAATTAAATATTTTGTCAACTGTAGCCAGCTGTTTATTGATTGTAATTGTAATTGTAATTGTAATTGTAACAAAGTAACGAGTAGTACAGGCAAAGTTAAGCAGACATGCCGGAAAATATGACACTTTGAGCGCAAGTTTTCATCGAATTTAATTTAGCTTTTTTTTTATTTTTTTTTTTTTGGTTTTTCTGTTTGTTAAAATGTACAATAAAGTTGCTTTAGAGTGAACTAATAAAGAACAGCAAAACGAGCTACGTTTAAAAAGAGCGAAACGCTTCAGATTGAAGTTTAATTAATTAAGTTTTGATTTTTTGTATTTTTTTATATGAACTGTTTACGGGTTGTATTTGGTTTTTGTTTTTTCATTGGTTTTTTTATTTTTGTTTTCAGTTTCTCTTAGTTCATGCAACTTACCCGTACAGTCTACTATCTCGAAATGTCCTTTTGTTTTAGGCATACATAGAATGGACGTGTTTTTATTTTATTATTTTCAATTCGGTCGATTAAACACAATGTGCAACAAAATAAACAAGATAAAAATTTTAAAAGTTAATAACTTAGGCGCTGACTTTTGACTCGTATAGCTATACGATCCGAAAATAATACAATACGACAAATATATGCACATCGCATAATAAACTTCCAAGTACATAATTAAGAAAGAAATAGACAGCTTTTGGCTTTTTGTTTCGTTTCGGGGTTTTGTTTAGATCTTGTTGATAAAGTTTTGGATTTGTTACGTTAGTTACGTTACATGAGCTGCTCTGAGAGGTTCTGGTGGATGGGATCTTTATGAATTGAGAACTAGTTATCAATTTGCAATGAGTGGTGTGCAGAGCCTAGAGCTCCAGAATGGGATCTACCCAACATACCTGCCATTGTTGTGACGGAAGAGTGCCAAGATCTCTTCAAAGGTTTTGTTCTTGGTCTCAGGAACCTTCTTGTAGGTGAATATCCAAAATATGGCTAAGAATACGCTAAATGGCAAGAATGTGTAGTTCTCCAGTGCAGTCTGCAATAAAGAATGTATATATTGAATATATTTAATAATTAATGAGTGGTATAAAAACACACCTTCATGCTGGGGAAACCAATGCCAACCACAAAATTGGCCATCCAATTGACCAACACCGCAATGGCCATGGCACTGGGCCGTGGTCCTTGAGAGAACAGCTCCGCCGTAATCATCCAGGGTATAGAGCCGGGTCCCACGGCAAAGAAGACAACAAAGCCGAGCGTCGCCACCACCGAGAGATATGACATCCAGTCGATCATTTCCTGCACATAACCAAAAAACTCCTATACAAAATGCATAGTAATCGCATTCTCGATGATTTGTAGGCTTTTCTTTTGCATTTTTTTTTCTTTTTGTTTTCTTTTTTTTTTTATCGCTTAACGAACTGTTCGTTGATTTTAAACCAAAACAAATCAAGGAGTTGTCATCATATATATAAAAGTTTAAATCGAAAGTAAAATTATTAAAGATAAACCCTCTATAACTGATCACTTTTATGCATGAGTTGAGCTTATCTCTGGGATATAGTAAGCATACTTAGTAAAGATACTGTAATATTTGTTAGATTTGTTAGCTTGATCTTGGTTCTCAAAGAGTTGAATGGTTACCATTTGTTCTCATCGCTGCACTTTGCACAAAACAAACTGTCACTTGAGTTTTTTATCTTTTGCTGTAACCTTTTGAAGAATGCTTAAAGTATAAGTAGTAGAAAACACTAGTATATCTTAAGTAAATAAATTATATAAATTATGATTAATTTAAAGTCTAATTAATTGAATAAACGAAGCGGCGTGTTGACACATTTGACATTGTGTTTTGTGAGTTTATTTTGTGTGTTGGAAGTGACCTCTAAAGCTTAGTTCAGCGCGTGTTCTGCTCTAGTTTCAATTTAGCGACAGCTTTTGTACATTTTCCAACACCGGCTAGTGTTTTGCTCATTGCTGTTTGCTGTTTGCTGTTGGCATTTTGGCAGTGTGTGAACTGTTTGCATTTGGTGCCCGAAAACTGTTTTGCAAATTCGTGTGATTTGTATTTGCATTTGAAACTGTGTCGTTTTACTAAAGATTAGATTTAGATATCAGTTGCCCAATTAAGTTTTGAAATTAAAATTTAAAAAATAACAAAAATATAATTTTTTGCATATTCGTTAAATGATTTGTGTGTTTTTGTGTGTGGGGGCAAAAGCCTGCCAAGTCGAGAATAGCTTTCAAGTGAGGGGCGAGACAATTGCATAAATGAGCTGATCTGTAAACTCGATCAGTTAAAGCGAAGTCTAAGCTTTCAGATGAGCAGAGACAGCTTTAAATGTTGGTCTATTAAACATTTATTCAGTTGTAAACTGAATGAGCAGCTCATTTATGCAATACCTTAACCTAGGCACAACACAAAAATAAATATAGTTTTTAAGGCAAGTCAAAAATTGTAGAGTTCCAAACGGGCAGCAAGCTAACTTAATATGAATATAAAAATAATAATAAAAATACATGCTAATATTTACATAAACTTAAATATATTAAACAATTAACTTATTTTACTTAAAAGCGTCTGCGAAGTGCAGAGCATGCATAAATATTAATTTGATGTATGTGCGTCGATTTAAACATATTTTAAAATATTTTATACAAAAATTAATAAATAATGTAGCTTAGCGCTGGCCTATAAATAACATAGTCGTACTAATTTAAACACATAAATGCAATACGATACGATAGAGGAGGTTGGGGGTTGAAAGGTAGAAGTAAATTGATTGCTGGCACAGGCTCAGCTATAAATTCAACTAGTTATAAATTCAAATATACATATCTCACATCAATAATTTATAGAAATACGCGCGGGACAACTGTCATGCCATGTTTCAGTTTTTCTCATTTTTTCCTTTTTTTTTATTTTTTGCTAATTTTTTTTTCTTTCTGTTTTGCATTTACTCGGGGACTCATTGGGGGTCTACACAACTTCATGCATAAAATATGTATGTCAATATTTAAATATTTATAAAAACACACGCATACATTAAGGATACGGGTTAGCATTAGTTTCAAAATAATTTTTTTGTTCAGCATCTAAAAACGATTATCAAAATCAAAAGCAATTGGCCTAAAAGTATGCAACGGCCACTAAATAAAAAACTCAAAAGGCAGGCAGATATTTGACACAGCTCGAGACAATACTGATAGGTATCTATGCAAAATACTGGCAACCCCTGTACTTGCCTTAATCAGGAATGAAATCGTTATAAAGATGGAGAAGATGAACATGCCGCCCAGTCCATACAAATGCAGTGTACGACGACCTGTACGATCCATCAATGGTATGGAGACCAAAGTCATTACAACCTGAAAATTGCAAATTAATAATAAATATATATTAATAATATATGCAATAAAAGCTTACCATAATGGCGCCAATGCCTATCGTGGCAAACTTGGCGCTCTCCTCAGTCAGTCCGGAGCTCATGAAGAGCGATGTGGAGTAGTAGAAGACGGCATTGATGCCGCTAAACTGTTGACTCAGCTGCATCACAATGCCAATGATCAAAGGCGGACGCAATGTGGGCGAACAGATGAGCTCCATGGTCGATATATGGCTCTCGGATTGTTGAGCACGCTCCTCGGCGCGCATTTCCTCAATGTCCTCATCCACCGAACCGGAGGCGCGCAGGCGACGTAGTGCTAAGAATATAATCAATTCATTAATCATACATAAAGAGAAAGAGAGTAAATTGTTACCTTTACGCGCCTCCTCCTCCCATTGTTTGGTGATGAGCAAATATCTGGGAGATTCGGGACAAACTGGCAGTAATATTAATTGCAATATTGCTGGACATATGGCTAGGCCCAAAAGTATGGGCCAGCCGTCATTAGTGCCTAAGATTTGTTCAATGCCCAGCACCTGGGATAATAGTAAACCTACAGTCACAGCCAATTGATTAACAGTACCTAAGCCACCGCGTAGATTCAGTGGCGCTATTTCAGAGATGTACATTGGCACCAACGATGTATTGAGACCTGTCGAGAAATAGAGTGAGTGCTGCTTGAATTATTCATGATTCTAATTCGACTTACCGCAATTAACACCAATTATAAATCGGCCAAGGAATAACATTTCATAGGAATGACTAACTTTGGTAAAACCCATCAAACAAGCGCCGGAAATACCAAGCACATTGTTCAACAATAGACCACCTTTTCTGTAAATTTGAGAAAGAGATTATCAATATTAAAATAGAGTTCTATAATCAATTATATTTAAGGATACCAACCTGCCAAAGCGATTGGCCATCCAGCCACCACTGAAACCACCGAGCATGCCACCAATGGCAAATATGGAGACAGCCACTGAGTAGAGTTGCTGTATGAACTCTTCGCTAATGTCCTCGCCATAGCGATCCTTGTACACATCCTTCATGAAATTCTCAATATTCTTTTCGGGCGCATTGATGACTCCAGTATTGTAGCCAAATTGCAGCATGCCCAGCACCGCCGAGAATATGGAGTAGGTGAGAAAGAAGGTCAGACCCTGTGACAAAGGGATACGAAAGAAATTGAAGGTTAGTAATGCACGATTTGACCAACTAAAGGACGGGATTCAGGATGACTGGTTGGGTTTGTGCGGGTTCTTCAAACGCTTTGCAAACGAGTGTGCGCCAGAAATAAAATACTATTCATATTATACAAGTACAGTTGATATGAGGCCAATTAGCTACTTATTTTTAGTATTCTAAATCTAAATAAAAAATAAAACAAAACTCGTTGTAATAAATACTTATTTGTATATAACAAACTTGTGTGGCAACTGAAAAGTTTGTGGAAACCAAATGAAATAAAACAAAAGTCTGAAAAGAGTTTTTCGAATATATTTATTATAATTTGATTAAGAAACAAAACATAATTGTATCCAAATAATAAAGTATCATTTTAATTGTGTGAATTTCAAAGCCGTCTGTGTATGTGGTGGGGTATCCGAAAGTTGTGCCCATGTTTATACACATATATGCATATGTATATCCATATATGGATATTGTATACATATAGATGTATGGAGATGTCTAGAAAAAATAGAAAGTTCCATTATGAGCACAACTTTTCGAGTGTGTCGTATTGTTCGGTTGTGTGTGTTTGTATTGTGTTTTGGGTGTTTGGTTTGGTTTGTACATGAATAGAAATGAAATTCAAGTATTTAATTACACAACATGGCAAATAATTTAAGCTACAAACTTGTTCTAAAAGTCTTAGCTTCCGTCTGTGCGTGTGCTCCTCCAGTCTGTCGACATATTCGCGCAGCTCCTCAATCTCCTCCTTGACCTGCTGCACGGTGTCCAGTTCATGTTTGATAGCCACCATGTCACGTTTGACCTAAACACACACAGAGTGAGAGTGAGAGAGAGAGAGAGAGAGAGAGAGATGGAAAGCAAATCCAGATGAGACAATTTAATACAATTAAAGTCTTGGTTTGTGTGTGTGTCTGCTAATTAGATGCTGCACTCACCTCAGATACCTCACTCTGGCAGCTCTCCACGGACTTGGTCAGCTCCTGCAGCTGTGTGCGGATTTCGCACAAGGCGACTGTCGTCTCCAGGTGTCGATCGCCTCGCTGCAGTTCATCGAGTTTCGCTGATAGATTCATGCTCATCACGCTAACTTGCTTTTGCAAACTGCACCACAGTTGCACCACAGCAGTTGCAGCAGTTCCAGCAGTTGCAATTACACATACCCATCACAAAAGGGGCAGGGTGTGTGTGGTGGGCGTGGCCGAGTGCAGGTCATATGCGTGCAATGCATACAATTCAATTCGAAGACGTTGCGTGACGTCACGTGCCGACACCAAGTCACGCAAAGTGCCCCCAAGACATTCAATGTGGTTGTTGTTGTTGTTACAGTTCACAGTTTACAGTTTGCACATTTCGTAGTATACGTATTTGTTACGTATTGTTGTTGTTGTCGGGGTTTTGTAACAGTTAAAGAAAATATCAAGCAAAAATGCACTTTAGTTGTACGATAGCTGGAAAATGCCTTGCTGGCTTTTATATTACGTATACGTATGTGTATACATCTTATTGCATATATAATATACATATGTATGTATATTAAAATACATCTACAGACTACGTAGTTATTTAGCGTATCAACGTAATTTATTTTGTGGCGCAAGTCGAGCAAACGAAGGCACAAAACGAAATTATTTATGACCGCTTGCATTAAAATTTACCGAGCTATGCAATTATTGAGGAATGAAGCAACATAAATTTTATGGCTTTCGGGCAGCAACTAAAACTCAAAATACAAAACACAAAATACAGAGAAAGCACAACTGAAAAGAAAACACACAGATGCAGATACAGATACAGATACAAATACAAATACAAATACAGACGCAGGCAACAATAAAGCAGGCAAGAGCTTCAAGTAAACGAAAGGATTTTTGTGTACTTCTTGTTGTCTTTGTTGCTATCGTTGTCTTTATTGTTGTTGTTGCTGTGGCTGTACAACGGAAAAGCCAAGCCACTAAGTACATAAAAAGTAAGTTTAAGTAAATTGTTGGCATTTTTCGTTAAGGTTAAGGCAAGAATAATGCAGCAGCAGCCCAGAAATGAAAAGGATAAACGATCCTCGGCACACACCGACCCATAAAATACTCTTGCAGATATGGCTGATTATTTCAAATTTATTGGGCCAAATAAATGCGCCAAAATCCAATTAAGATGCTTAAATAAGCTAGCTAAAATAGATTTACATATTTTCTAACAACAATTCAAACTTAAATAAGAATTATGAATACTTTATGTTTCTTTTGAACCTCCTAAGCATATGCTATAAAAAGTTGTCAAAATTAATTCAGATTTGAAATCAGAATCGGAATCGGAATGCAAAAAGAAGGTCGTAAATTGTGTTTTGTTGTCGTAGTTGCGAGTTAGCGTATAGAACACGAGTAGTAATCACTTCTGTTGTTGTTGTGACCGGCTTAGATTCGACTTTTGAATCTTTACGGAATGCATAAAATTTACATTTTCATCAACATGCAACGACATCAAAACAAATAAACGCCCACGTTCTGTGCGTTATGTGTGTGTGTTTGTTTGCATTTGCCTTGGCAGGACAGTGGGCGTGGCAGTTGGCCCTCAAAAGCACTATATGTACATAGTACCTAGTATCTATGACTGAAAGTGAGAAGTGCTTTTTGTTGGTTGAGCAAACAAAACGCGCGAGTGGCGCCCAAAATCAAACAGCAGCAACGACAACAACAACAACAGCAACAACAACAACAAATATAACAACGACAACATTGAGGCAAAAGTTATAAGCGACAGTTGCACATGCTCTATAGGGAAATTGTTAGAGAATGTTCAACGGGGCAGCGGGGGCGATAACTGACGCACACAATGCGCATACGACACGTAGGCCGCAAGCCCCAAACTCCCCACAATCTCGCCCGTATCCCGCAACCCCCAAGCCGCATTCCCCTCCCGCTGCTGACATGCCATGCACTTGAGTTGGCTGCGCATTATGTTAATACGCCTAGGCAGCGAGTTATTTGCAACATGTTGTCATTGTTGTTGTTGCTGTTGCTGTTGTTGTTATTATTGTTATTGTTTTGCATTTCACGGACATTGTTGTGCCGAGCATAAAAGGATTATTTTATGCATACATCAGCAACGAGCTGCAGCAGAGTCATAACCGAAAGCAGAACCAAAAGCAGAACCAGAGCCAGAACGAGGCGCATCCTGTGTAAGTTATTGTTCGCCATGAAAACAATTGTTGTTTGTGCATATGTATTGGCATGCATACTCGTGTCTCTCTATCTCTATCACATATACGAATGCGAATGCGAATGCGAATAAGAGTATCTGAGCACGTGTCTCCGTCTCTCTATAACTGAATCTCTATCTGTAGCTGCATCTGAATCTGCATCTGTATTTCAATACCTACAAGTATTCATATTTAAGTGTATGTGCGTGTGTATGGGTGTATTCGTCTGTCAGCTGCAGGAATTTTCGGTTTTGTGTAACGGATTTGTATACGTGAGCATTTAATAAAATTTCTGCCAATTTCAGCCAGCGTATTGAAATGCTCCGACTGCATCTCCTACTTTTACTGCTGCTGCTGCCTTTTGTATTCATTTAATGCTCTCGGATGTACGCTGGAGGTCCTTTGTCAGGATTGCGCCTGCATGTATAAAATATTATTATACATTTGAGTATTTTGTGCATTTTGACAAGGTACGACGACTACGATAATCTAAGAGGAATGGGGAATGCTACTTAATTTCGGCAACATGGCAACTGTAATTCAAAAGAAGATTAACCAGAAAACTCACAGCTGGAACTCTTGAAATTGTCAAAGTAAAAGAATTTCTGCATATTTTATTTCATTCTTTGCCAAAGCTCTGCTCACTGCAAGAGTATTTTATTGTACCAGTATTTGCGGTTTTATCTAATTAAAAATTTAACCGCATCAGTCTACTTACACAATATTTTCAAGCTTAAAAAAAAAATACCAACAAAAGATCTCGTAATAAGTATAATACACATTTGTACAGATTAAAGTTGTTCAAACCAATTGGCATATGGGACATTCACCAAATGTACGCAATTTTCATTCATTTAATTATTATTATTTTACAACATTTTTGTACAACTTATCATTTTCAATTTGTAGTTTCATGTTGAGCTCACGTTGAATTTGTTACATTTTCTCGGATTCATTATTCTCTTGTGTTTATTTTATATAATTTGCATAAATTAACTCATATTTGTAGTTTTGAAATTTGATTTTTTTCACATTGTAGTATGCCAAGCTGAACGTAAAATGAGACAAGAACACATGAGATACAAGTACAATTACGACAAAAAATAATTCATTAATTTTCATGGCACTCGCTTAATGTGAATGTGATAGATAAATTAACAAATTTAGTTAAGTGTTTGAGTAGATCGTTGTTTTCATACAATTTTCTTTTCTTTTTTTGATTTTTTGGTGAGAGGACCATTCCGCCAATTGGTAAAAATTAAAATGAAGCTCAAGGATTTACTACAACAATTTGCTTAAATTATAAATAAATTAAATGTTAAATGATAAACCTGAAAATATTGTGTGACTTTTGACGGGTTGACTGAATTGACTGATGGGTTGTTGGTTTTTATATTTATTTTTATGTTGTTGTTGATATTTTTTTGGGATGAAGATAACGCACGACTGTTGAGCTTGGAATGTGTGGCAAGGGCGAAGTGGGGGGGGGGAGTGGCAAATGGGCAAGCTAATTATGGCTTTGATGGCATGCAAAGTGAGGGACTGAATGAGTTGAGTGCCCAATGCTGATTGACTGCCTGGATGAGCATTGGTTGTTGTAGTTGTTGTTGTAGTTGTTAGCTGAGTGTAAGCCTCTCTCTGTGTGTTTGTGTGTGAGTGTGTGTCTATCTGTGTGGTTGTGCTTTGAAGTGTGTACAGCGACTTAATGGCACTCGAACACTTTTCGGCATGTCATAAAGAACATAACACACACACACACACAGATACACATACAAACAGGCATACAGTAAGAGCAGCAGAGGCTTCAGTTCACAGATTGTTGTGGCTGTTCTCGAGTGCTCTACAAAACGCATGAACTGAGTGGCTAAAGTGTGGTGCTGTGGTGGTTAAAGGGAAAATGAGGGGAAACCATCGCATCACATACTTTTCACTATTGCAACAATCGTATTCGACTGACTGTTTTGCCACAATTATTACAATTAAACAACTAAATTAAATTTTAGGCATATTAATTGAATTTTAATTGTCTGACGTGCAATTTCGGTTGGTGGATTTGAGGGGGAGGGAGATTGTTGTTTCACGAATTTTGTTATTCGGTTAATCGAAGCAAATATTCTAAATAATTAACAAATCAATTTGATGGTCTATGAAGTGCCAGATGCAAGTGCAAAAGTGAAGTGGAAAGGTTTATGTTACAATAGAGCTAGCAGAGAAAAGAGTGGATAAATTGATAAATTGATTGATATATTGATAGATAGATAGGTAGATAAGTATGTATATATGTATAGATAGATAGATGTAAGTAGGAAGTAAGTAGTTTGTTTGAAGTATCTTAGGTAAATTGCATACTCATTGAGTGGCGTGAATACCAAACCACTTTGGGTGTGGCTTCTACAAATTGTTGTTGTAGTAGTTGTTGTTGCAGTTATAGTTGTTGTGGTGGTGATGGTTGTTGTAGTTGTTGTTGTTATTATTGTGGCAGGGGAAGGTAAATGACAAGAACAAAGTTATGCATTGAAATTGAATTGAAAATGTATGTTAAACAGTTCAGTTCCATGTATCTCCATCAAAATGAAATACGGAATGGATCTGTCTAAATATGACATCTCGTCGATAAAGTTTATACTTATAAGAGCATACTTTTTTGGTTCTTGCATAAAATCAAAATTAATTCAATTGAATTGCGTGTATGATTGAATTTTGAAGATATATATATTTTTATCACATATGCAGATGATTTTTATGCTCAATTGATTGAAGATTGACATGGAATTTAAATGAGTTTAATACAATGACAATATAATACACACAATTTTACAATATAATTCAATTCATTAATTTTCGTTATGAAATCAATGTGTAAATTTTATACAGCGCTTGTCAAAGCAACAAAGCAACAAAACGAATATAGCTAATTAACCATTTTTAATTAAACTCATACAAAATAATAATATGCCTAGCCGTTTACAGCAAGATAACACATACACACGCACACCAATATACACACACACACTCAACACACACTTGCATACACACATAAGAAGTAAAAAATGGCAATGAGAACGTTTGTAATATGTTTGCATTAATTTAAAATATTTGCACTGCGAAAAATAAACAAATTAAACGACAGAAAAAAATAAACGAATACATGAAATGAATACATGGCGTATGCGTAATGTTCGAGTTGTTAATTATTGCTATGCTTTGTTATTATTATTATTAAAATTAATTTTAATAGTTGGGAATGCTTTGTATATGTACCTGGGTGGCATTGTGCCCATCATTTTGTTGACTCTTTTGTGTGATTACTCCGCCGTTTATTTGATTAACAATTTCTTTCTGTCTCTCTCTTTCTTTCTCTTTTTTAGTTATGCATCAAAATACGTTATACTAAATTAATTAATTTTCACATTTTTTTTTTCATGTGTATTCCTTGTTTGAGGGAATTCTTTTTTTCAGCAAATTTCTTAAACCGACTTTTGGTGAATGCCGCATGTGCCCGCAGTTGTTGTTTATATTTTGTTAATACTTTTGTTTTGTGTTTTTTTTTTTGGGTTTTGGTTTACTTGGGAAGTTGCGCAACAGAAACAACACAACACAAATGCCCTCAATGAATAATTGACATTTTAAGGACACGCGCTGGACACTTAAATGAACATAATTTGCGTAAATCTGTGTGGGGAGTAGAATTATTTAAATATATTTGCTCGTAAATAATTATTAAATAAAAACAAATAGACAGAGTTGTAATATACGTGGAATTTTGTTTATTTGTGCTATCAATTAAAAAGGCCAAAGCAAACTCACATTAATTTCATGTGTTTGCCCAAAACATCGACAAGAGTTTGGCAAATACATAAACCAAAATTAAAATGAAAATGAAAATTAAATTATTTGTTCGTGCTCATATAATTTATAAATTAAAAACTACGAGTGTGTCATTATTGTGTGAAACAAATTCAATATGCATTTTGTAAAAATATATAATTGTTGTTTATTTGTCTAACTAAATGCTAATACTTTATGGCGGACATTTTGTGGCATGCAAATTAAATGACGCATAATGAGGCATTCCAAGCTTGGTTCATTATGTGTTCATTTGATTTGCATTAATGCAACCAAAGCGAACAGAATGGAAATTAGAATTGACTAACTGAATATTTGAATAACTGAACAATTGATGGGTTAGGTATATCGTTATCGTTATTGTTATCGTTATCGAAATGTCTACATACTCGAGCAGCAATTGGCGCAGTGTGGCCTCATCCTCGCCATGACATCTCAATCTTGACTCGCGGTCACGATCATCACGGCTTGAGTGGCGTTGTCTTTTTGGGGCATAGCTGAAGGAATGACGATACAAACGTCCGTTGTTTATATTCTCACCTCGATAGGCGTCTGTAAATTTATATATATTTAGTATTTTAATAAGTACGAAATGGGAGTTAAGGACTGGAGAGGATTTCATACGTACCTTCGGGTCGCAAGCGAACTGGCGGCGAGGTCAGCTTGAGTTGTGTTGTTGTTGTTGTGGGCGGAGTCTTACGTCGACCACCAAAAACATAATCGTAAGAATCTTCGCTCAAATTGGACACTGGACACGGCAAAGAATAACGAGCAGTCTCATAAGGATTTATGTTGAAGCAAATTCTTTTAAATTGTTTGGCATCTTTTTATATTTATATTTAACACTGGCTCAAAGCCCAAAAGTTTACTCAAAAACACAAAATTAAAAACAAATAAACCATTTATATACATACTTGTATGCATAAAAATAAATTCAAAAATGTAAATAAAGAAAGCAACAGCTGTGTGCAACAAAGTTTGCACAATAATTTAGCAACAGAAATACTTTGACAACATATATTCATATATTATAATAATATTATTTCAAATAAAAATACTCCAATGTAAGCTCTTGTTCCGTCCTATTTGTATAAGTTGTTTATTTATACTCACTCTACATTAAATTACGAACGCATAAAAGCATTTTTTCAATATAATTTTTAAGTTATTTGTCAAGATATGATATCATTATGAATATCATATTATTTGATTTGTTGTTTGTTGACCGAGGGGAAAAAATAGAAGAAGAGAGCACAAAATTGTTGTAGTTTGTTAGCATTTTGTTACTTTGGTTTTTGTTGGGTTTGACAGATTTTTTTTGGGGGCATCACAAAGGTAAGTGAAGTGGAATGAGCAACGGCTGGCAAACGTTCAAAAAATGTTTACAAAGCAGCTGCGAATTACATTTTTTATCGTGTTTTTCTAATAAACATTTTCAAAAAATCACACACACGGCAGCAGCATCAAAACAGAGCATAGAGCTAATGCTACTTGAAAAAAGTTTGTATATGGGGGAGTTTACAAATAAAAAATGTTTTGATTTTTGTTTTAGTCAAAAAAGTTGCAAATACAAAGAGGCAAGCAGAGATAGAGGACATTGAGAGCGACATTTAATTAATGGACGACTGTTTGACAGATTGGTTGTATGTTTTTTTGTTATGTTTTGAAAGGGAATTCGATTGATTGATTGATTGATTGATTGACTGAATGAGTGCGGCGAGCGCAGCTGGAAAAATCTAAACAAAGGTATAAAAAAAAATACGTTTAGCTGTAACGCGTTGCGGCATGTTCGGAGTGTGAGTGAGTGTGTGTATTGGAGTGTAAACCAAAACGTGTAGTCTAGTGTCGAGTGTGGAGTGTTGTTCTATGCAGGTAGTATTTGAATGGAGTCGAAATTGAAAATAATATACAAATAGCATCAAATACAACGGCAATTAAGTCGGCAAGCAAATCAAAAATCCAATCTATACATCAATTCAAGTGGTAATACTTGAAAAATCAAATAATTTCTTTTTTTTTTTGTGCATACGAATAAAAGCTATGTACAGATATATATTGTATATCCATATAAAAATCAAATAAAAAATGTTTAGTTAACGACAATCAAACAAAGAAACAAACAAACAGTCAAAAAAATGAAAGGAACAGAGAAAATTAGATAAGTGGAGACTTTGATTTATTTGGCACCTGGAAATACGCTCAATGGCTGAAGCACTTGGGTGGAACGCAATGGCGGTGGTAGAGGTGGCAGCTGTCCAAACGGATCTTGATCGTTTGAAATGGAAGACGTTGGCGGCGAGATCATCGATATATCACCATTGGTCGCCATTTCATTACTGTGGCCAGCTGCAAGAGATGTCATTGATGTTAAAAGCATTTCACACGACAAACATTTCAATATTTTTTGGGGCATAACATACAACACAAGGCACAAGGCACACGGCACACGGCATACGACAAAAGGTGCCACCGAGCGCCTAAAGTAAAAAAAAAATTGTGATGTGGCGCCATATTTCGCACATACATAAATTGTGTGGCAAGTCCAAAAGGCAAAGGTAAAGGCTGAGTTGGTGGCAGCTGCAAGGTACGCATGCATGAGTGCATAGGCAAAGCTTTTAGCCCACTAAGACATCGACACACACACATACACACACGTACACACTCACACACACACACACACACACTGGTTGCAAAGGATTGAAAGCCGCAGGAGCAGTGAAGCAAGCAGCCGCATATGTGGCTCTTCCTTATGTTTGGCTTAATTCCAGGAATGGGTCTAGGATGGGAGTCGAACTAGGAGTCGGAGCCTGGTTTGGGGTATGAGTCTTGGGCACGTTGCGTGCCTTTGCATAAAATAGATTTCATTTTGATTCGCTTGAGCAGCAACACAAGGATAACTTCAGAGAAAACGAAAGAAAACATGGCAATGATGGCAACGGCAACTCGAATGCCCTTTGGCTGATATCATTTTATGGAAATACCAAGTACACTATCTATAACAAGTTAAGTTCTGCATACTAAATTCATTTAATAGTCAAATCAATCTTTGCTCGAAACTTAAATTTTAACTCAATTGCATTTTGATGTTTTAAATAAACGACGAGAACATCGTAAATGCAGATTGCCAGAACCAAATGTGAGAATTTAATGATGCCAAAAGTAATATATCAATTATTTTCAAGAACTATTGCTTTGATTTTTGTTTTCCTGTTGAAATTTACGACTGAGATTCGCATAACTTATGAGCAGAAAGACGTAATAAAATTTTATTTGATATCATCAAATTAATATCGATGATGTGATCAAGATAGAATATCCATATCTAACAATTTTATAGCACATCAGAAACTTTGGCATACCCTTTCTTTGTGGCAGCACAATTTGCATTGCTTTCAAGCTTCTTCTCTTCTCTTCTCTTTTTGTTTTATTTTTTTTTTTATTTTTGGCACACACGAGTTTTAGGTAGGCTTAAAAAATGCCTCGCTTGCTGCGATAAATGTGCCCGTAGTCAGGTTCTTGTTGTGGTTTGCTATGGATTCCGCAGGCCATCACTTGAGCCTTTACACACACAGACACACACACTCAAACTCACACACAACACACAAGCACACTCACACTATAACAACAAGAAGAAGGACGACAGCAACACGTGCAGCTTTCTGTACCGTTCGGTATTTTGAATTTTTATTATTTGCAATTTGCGTTAATGTTGTGGAAAAAAGCATGTGGCTGTTATGGCTGCTGGCTTTAGCTATAAGCGTCGTGTGTGTATGTGTGTGTGTGTCTTTCTATGGCATATTGAATGGCCATTTGTGCTACACACACACACACACACATCCACGCATACAATCACCCGCACACGCACACACTAATGACCTTTTCATGGCCGACTGTCGATGAATGTAAGAAATGTGAGCAAATTATGGAAGGATCGAGCGTGTATATCCCTTGGCAGTTGTCGTTATTGACAAAATGATTTGTAAACATTTTGCGCGTCATTAGCTGCAGTCATTGCCATCGGTTGAAAAGTCTGCAATGGCATTTAAGCATTTTCGCATTTAACAGATTAAAATCATGCATGCATCAACATTACTGCCCTCTCTCTCTCTCTTTCGCTCTCTCTCTCTCTCTCTCTCTTTTCTATTTTGAGTATAGTGGGTGGGTACAGGAAATGCAGTCACCTGGTTAAGTTCTTTTGCTGACACTGCAACTGCTTCCGGCTTCAATTGCATCAAGGGCCAAGCCACAAGGCAGCAGGAGTAACCGACCATGTAGGCCAAATAGAAGTCAAGTCCCCGACCCACGAGCCGAGCCACTGTCAACTGATGTGAAGAGTCGCCTCAATCTCCACATGTGGCATGCAAATATTTGCTTAAATTTCTGCTGAGGTTAAGTTTTTTGTTTGTTTTGCCTTTGCTGCAGCAGCAGGATGAGGAGAGGGGGGTAATGTGAATGTGGGTAAATGCAGCAAGTTGATGACAGACATTCAATGGCCTGTATGATGCTTCTGTCTGGGCAGCTGCATCCATCCGCATGCCTGACTGGATTCCCTGCTTCTGATCTCTATCCCCGCCCTGCCTCACCCCTCTCCGCTCACCCCTCATCCCATTGTCCACCCACCTCTCTGCTGACATAGAAAAATAGTTGTGGAAAATGGCAGCGCTGCGTTTTGACTGCATGCCAAGGCCTCAAAAGCAGCAGCAGCAGCTTCAACTCTGACGACGATGCTGATGACGCAAGCAGTACATCAGTGTGTGTGTGTGTGTGTGTATCTATGTAAGTGCATTGAGCAGTAAGTCATTTGAGAGTGTATGTGACTTTGAGGCTTGGCCATTGACAAAAGTTCTCTGCATGCGTCCTTTGCCCTGGCAGTTATGAAAAGTGGCCTCCCTTGGAGCAACTTCTCCCCCCCCCACCCCTCCCCTTCCACCGCCTCCTCTTAGACTCTTTCCCGTTAGTTTTTAATAATTGAAAATTATGCAATCAATCTTTGTGCATGCATGTGTGCGTTTGTTTGAGTGCTTCAGTTGACTGGGGGCGCATATTTCATTGCATACTTTTAGGCATTGCAATCTGCTTATTTGTATTATTTATATTAGATTTATGTGCCTTCTCTGTAAGTGTGAGTGTCTGTGTGACTTGACCCTTGCGTCTATTCAGTTCACAATCGACCTATACAATTCTATTAGCATAACTCGCGGATATTGCAATCGTAAGAATTGATCGAAAAATTGACAGCTACTTTAACTCGATTAATTTTTGACGATCAATCGACATAATTGAATCTATTTTCGTCAAAAACTGCAAATTAACTCTAATTTGGTTCTGCACTAAATTCTTTTCCATCACTGTCAATTTTTTTTTAATTTTGACGCTCTTTTGAAATCTTTAAAACTGTCATATCTTATCCCATTATCTAGTGGAATGTAAATTTTTATCATTATTTAACATTTAATTTAATTCTGCATCAAAACTTAAAAAATTCAATATTTTTCGTTCACTGTCCATTTTGCCGTACCTTCTTCTGACAATTTTTTAAGAACTTCAAACTGTCATAACTTTGTTAAATCTTTACCGATTTCTTTGCGGAATGTCATTTTTATCATAATTTGGCCTCTATTTTGATTCTGTATCAAAAGTGGAATATTAAATTTTTGTTTCCCCACTGTGCAATTTTTTCATTTTGTTGAAAAAAATTGATATATGCTCACACTTTTAATTTACACCCTTTATAGAAACCATAATTTATTAAGTCTTGATTATAAAACTGGAGACTTTTCTCTATGAATTATTATTATCATAAGATCTTTAAGCATTTTAATTAACAGCTACTTGTTACAGAGTATTTAACAGTCAAGTCAGCTTGACATCTGCATTCGTTAACTCGTTTAGCAGTTCATGAAATTCTTGGCAAGCTTTCAACGCTGTGGCATAAATAAGATTCTATTCCATTCAGCAAATTACTATGAATAACTTGCAGAAATTGTAACTTTTCACAAGTCATTGCTTAACTTCTTTGCATTTTCCGACAGTTCATTTTATTAGCTTAATTTTTGATTTGTCTAAAAACTTGCACTCTCACACTCTTTCAGTATATTTCTCACTCGCTTTCTCCCCCTCTATCTTACACTTTCTGTTGAACTCTTCCACCATTCTGTATCTTCCGGCGCCTGTCTTCAATCAAATTAGCAAGTAAAATTGAAATCTGATTTATTCATGAGCGCAACTAACCATTTTTTGAGATAAGAATAATTTAAAATTCAATTAACTAACGCCCCCACCAAAGACACTCACACACACCCACACACAAAAAAAAACACATACAGACTCAGACACACATCAGCAGTCAGAAACAAAGCAAAATTCCGCTTCTTGAATTAGTTTTTTGGGTTGGAGTTTGTTATACTAAATAAAACTGAGTGTGTATTGTCTTGGGGCTGCATTTGCATTTGCTGCTTCCTTTATTCAGCTGCGATTGTGAATCAATGTGAGTGTTGTTGCAAAACCAATTGCGAATATTCGCTCAACTCACCAACTTACGAGTCTTTTGTCTTGAGCGTTTGTCAACTAAATGCCGTTGATTAAATGAAACAAAAGCCGCATACAGACAAGTGAAAACACACACACACACACACACCTGCATTGAATGCAACCACAGTTCTATTAGTTATTGTCTCTCTGTGTGGGTATGTGTGTGTTCATTAATAGGCTTTTGTATTTGTTAACCACAAAATGATTGCTGCTCAAATGCACTTGAATGTGCCATTGTTGTTATGGCCATGTTGGATTCCAAACCGCAAAATCCTTTATTATTTCGTTGGCTTAAGCCAGAAAACGCATGTTACACATACATATATATAAATTTAATACTGTTTGCAGTTCAAGTCAACCGTTGATTGCAAGTGGGGTGCCAGAAAAGAGGACCAAAAGAACGCCAGCAATGTAAGCACGTGTCTGTGGGCGACACTTGACAATCAGCACTCAAAACAGATGGAAACACACACATACACAATACTCTCTCTGAATGAGACACGACACAGCAGACAGACAGACAGACGGAAAGATGAAGGCTTGGCTTGGCTGCTCTCACGCTGGACGCTTTCAAAAGTGAATTGGTTTTCGACATCGACGACGTCATTGTCATCCTATTGGTTCTGGGTCTCGGCCTGGCTCTGAGTCAGGGTCTGCTGTTGACCAGGGTCTATCGCTTGTTGCTGTCCTGCCAATCGCTTTTTTGTTCCACTGGCCACGTATTGGCAGTGCGGACAGCTGCTAGCAGACACACATACACACTGGACACTCTCTCCTCTTTGTTGTCATTAAAATCATTTTCCTTTTTTTTTTTTTTTGGTAAGGACAAAGTTTACACGTATTATCGGCGCTGTTTATTTGTCAACATGCGGCTATATATATATACAAACAATACGTATTTTAAAAATCACATTCATTAAGTTGCAGCACATGTGGCGTATGATTAATTTCATGCTGTCATCTGAAAGAAGGCAACATTGCAGCTGCTGCGGCAATCAGATGTTGCAGTATCTGCAAAAAAAGTTGAGGGCATCGCTTTTACGCTTCAGCTGGCCATTTAGTCAGAATGAGCTGTCAGTTGACACATTATTAAAATTACTTGAGTGCTTGTCGAAGCTGTCACTCAGCGCGCGTGAGTTTTATGTGAAATATATAACGCATACGACGCATTGAACGATCAAAAGGAATGCGCAAAAATAATATTCCCAACGATAAGCACATCATAAATTAGTGAGATGAATTTCTGCATAACCAAACACCTTAAAAAAAGGTGTCAAGTTGAGTTTATTTGAAATATGTATAATATAATATTATTAATAGTAAACTAAGTGTTCCATTTAGAACGTTGCCTTAATACATTTGCATTATTATTAAAAGAAATGCCATTAAAATAGCACAAACACTTACACAGTAATAACTTGACTTTTTTGTAAAAACTCACACTTGGTAAGTTATTTATTACACCAAAGTAAGTATGTAATCTGTACTTACCGTTGCACATAGGAAAGCCATTTCGTTGCCAGTCCAGGGCCAAAGGAGTGAGTTATCATGCGTTGCTGCTGCTGCTGCTGCTGATGATGATGACGTTGATGATAAGGACGATAACGTTGGCGATGCGAAGAAGATGCCACAGTCCGAGCGCGGGGGAGAGAATGGGTGGGGGAGACAGCAGGTCGGTTGGCTGAAGAAATTTTCAGGCTCAGTTCCTCTACTGCTGCTTTGTGCCAGTCGAATCCAATTTCAGCTGCCTGAGCTACTCACAGCTCAGCTTGCATAAACTTCACTTTCACAGAAAAAGAGAAAGGAGTCGTAGCATCCACATATACACGCACACACACACACTCACACACGCACACACACACTGAGGAAGTGGTGCACACTTTCGGGCTTGCCAAACGCGTCTCTTGCAGTTGGCAAATGATAAAAACTGGCAACGAACTGTTAGAAAATATGCATTTTTAATGCCATAAATTAGTTTTGCTGTTGCTGTTGCCGTTGCCGTTGCCGTGCTCCAGGGAACTGCAATGAGATAGAAAGAGTAAAAGAAAAAGATAGTTAGAGCGAGAGTTGGAATGTGCTCATAAAAACCCAAGCCCAGTTGAGTGTCTAAAGCTGTTTAACGCTATGCATAAAAACCTAAGTGAAATACGCTCTCATTCTAAATGCGTTTTTAAATTTTACAACGCTGCTGCAAAAGGTTTATGTAATTTATAAACTAATAGCTAGCTTCCATTAGCCCAGCACCTCCAAAGAGGAGCGGGGAATTGAGCAGCTGCTACAAAAGGTGGCACAAGTTATATTCATTACGACTAATTTCGTATGCGCAATAACCGGACAAACTTTATTTTATAATAACTAATTGAAATGCAGTTTTGTGCAAATCTGTTTTTAAAAGCCGGCTTGTTGGTTTTAGAAAGCTGCAGTTTGTTATTTCTGAAGAATCAGTTTAAAATCCAACTATGAATGCAATGTGGCATCTCCAAAAGTAGCCAGAAAGAGATACCCTGTAATAATTTGCCAAAAACTAAATATTTAATACTGATATATCAACGAGCCAATTTCGCCAATCAAATTCAATTCACAGACTAATATATAATGCATATTTTTTGCACTATTTTTAAAAATTCCAAAAATTAGATATACTATGAAAAGTTAGTTTCTCTCATATTCGGGATACCAGTGAGATTTGAGTCTGTCAAGAAACTCAATGCTTCTCATTTCGAATGCAGAGTGAATCCGCTTTCTTATGCCACTTGGCTATGCTTTCAAAACTGCAACTCCCAAATCCAATCATAAAAATTGCATAAAAAACTATTTCGGCTTGCTGAAAATGGGCAGAATTGCAAACGTCGCAAGACTTTGGCCCGGAACTGAGTGTTAGTGACTGAAAACTGCAAAATGCCGCTTAAAAATTCATGAGTGTGAAAAGCCGCAACGAGTGAGTGTGAAGGGAAAAATGATGGAGAAACGAGAAACAGAGAACGGAGAATGGAGAACGTAGAACGCGACCAAGGGTAGATGCTTCAGAGAAAGGCGAAAAAGTTGCCTTAACTTTCGACAGCCAAACAAAAATCATAACAGACAGAAAAGGGAATCGAAGGGGTTATGGGCGGGGATTGTAGGGGGGTAACTGTAGCTGGAGGATTGTGTGGGCGTTGGGCAGCAGGCTGCAGCCACTGACAGTATGAATGAATGTTTATTGAAAGAACAACGTCAGGACCTGGACCTACATGCAGTTCGCGACCAAAAATAAGAGAAAACAAATACATACATGAAACGTCAGAGAATCAGAGCCAAGAGCTGCTCATATGCATAGGCAATAGCATAAATACGGAACTGCAGAGAGAAAGACAGAAACAGAGCAAGACAAAGAGAGCGAGAGCGAGAGAGAGCGAGGGGGATAGGAGATGGGTATGTGATATGGCCCGTACAGACTCTTGCTTTTCATTCATATGAAATTACCTGCGGCCAAGAGGCGTAATGCCAGTCGGACTGCAAAATCCACTTAGGAAGTTGATACAATCAGTTGGCCTGACGAGCTGCCTGGTCGGAGAGCAACTCGTCCTCTCGTCTGCATGTGGATGGATTCATTAAAACGAATTGCTCTGAGTTTTACGGTCCTGCATCTACTTCTGCCTCTGCCTCTGCCTCTGCCTCGGAAGAGGCTCAACAACCAGGCCAAATAGTCAGAGTAAAGCTCGCCAGGGAATGGGTACAAATACGACTACTATATATGTCTATATATGCAGTTTTTTGGTTTCTGTTTTGGGACTCATTGACGTGCAGATGCCGCAGAGAGGGTAAGAGAGGGAGAGAGAGAGAGAGCGAGAGAGAGAGAGAGTTACTGGATGCTTGGTAGTGCCACTGTGACTGCGATTGTGGCCTGTGGCTGCCTCTGGTGCCTTGGTTTTGTTTGTGCCGCAAAGTATGCAACGGCTGCTGGTTTTGTGCACGGAAGCCAACAAATGAATTAGCCTCCGCTTGTTGCCAATGTCTAACTGTTTCTATGCTTTGCATGTTGTTTGTCTATTTGTTTATTGTTGTTTTGTGTGTCTGCTTGTTTTGGCTAAAAACTTTGCACTGGCCACAAGTCGAAAACGCATTAAAACTGTAAATTAACTGGAGTATTGTGCAGATCGGCTACCTACATCTTCTTCTACCTACCTACCTACCTACCTACCTCCCAATGTCCCCTTTGATTAGCCACACGACTGCACTTAAAGTACGCCTAATTAGAAAATACTGCCCCACGTTGGGCGCCAATTGTAACGAGAGAGCTGTAAACCGCAGACGGGGTTTTTGTTCCTAGTTCCTTGTTTCTTATTTCTTGTTTTCAGCCTCGTTTTGCTTCGTTTCGCAGTGTCTCAGTCTTTAGAAAGAGCTGTTAATTATTTATATTTTACATTTAATGCGCAGCTTAGGCCAAAACACAACCACACACTCATTCCCCTATTTGAACGAGTATGTGTACATCTAAGTATTCATATTCGTATTCGCATTCATTTTCATATTCATATGCTACCCATATCTGAAGCTTTGAGCTTTGAGTCGCTCTAGTTGTTTGAAGTGGGCGCCCGGGCAACACTTCCGCATCAGCATTGGGAGGTGGGCGTTGGGTGGTGGGCGGTGGGCGGTGGGCGTGTACAAAAGGCATAAAGCATACATCCCAAGCACACACACACAACTACACACACGTTAAGAGATTTACATACATGCATATTGTGCTTACGCATACATTTGTACCAACAAACAAACCCAAAGAGTCGTCTCGTCTAAAGTAGAGCGAAGTCGCACTGAACTAACCTCGTCTCCGTCTCCGTCTCCGACTTTAACTCCTATTCCCCCACTGACTCTGACTCTGACTGCGACTCCGACTCCTTCGCCTCCTTTTTCGACTCTACATGTCCATGTAACATGTTAATGAACTGCGCCAACTGTGTTTGCACAGAACTTAGTGTAATGTAATCCAAAGGCAACCAGGCAGGCGGTAGGCAACAGCATGATGAGGTAAATGGCCAGAGGAGGGGGTAGCCTGACATTACCAACACTCGCACACTCGCACACACTCACCCACTCGCACACTCGCACACACGTAGGCACACCTCAACGCCCCAATGTGTCGAATGTTACGCCAAGGAGTAACTTTGACATTTAGCATTCAAGGCTTATGAGTGCCACAAACACTGAGCGTGGAGCCTCGGGAGCACCAAGGGGGCGGGGAGACGGGGGCAGTGGGACAAATGGAGGCTGCTCTGACACTGAGGCTGCAAACCGCCTGGGCAATTGCCTTATGGTTATTTTCATAGCCCTGGCTTGGCCACAAACTGCGAGCCAAGTGTGACATGTGCTGCAGCAAAAACGAGCACAAAAATAATAATAAAAAAAAGAGAAAATACAAACAAAAAAATGGGGAAGACAACCTGCAAACAGTTGGGATTTTTAGTAGTAATATCGTCCGCTTATGAGCCTTCTGCCATCAGAGATGACAACGTGAGCGTTAACTGTTAGCCATTGGGAAATAAAATGTTGTAGCCTTGGCTATAATTCCGAAAGATTGCGACTGAGTTTCATAAAAAATAAATTATCCTGCTAACTCGTACATTTGATTTATTAGAAAAGTTCATTAAAAACACTCCGACGTGTTTTTAGATACATTTTGCAAATAAACTTTTAATTGAGTAATGTGAAATGTCATATTTATTATGGACTAAAAGGCTTTTGCTCTTTGCTTAGGAGAATATACTATAAATCTATAAAGTCAATTATGGCTAATGCTTGTGCTCTAAATTTGGTTCCCACATACCAATTAATGTCTTTGTTTCCATCATAACGCAAAATTATCGTTATTATTTATTCGGTTATCTGACAGATTAGTACTAAAATCACTCAAAATATTGTCAGACTTGAAAACTCAATTGAAAGCCTCTCGAATTATGCATGCGAATCAGCATTAATTGGATTTCCCAATTGCACAAATTGCCTGTCGGTCGTTTTAAACACCTCTTCACAATTGCATACTTAGATATTCTGAGCAAGTATTACTTACTGCACTTGGCCACCACTTTGTTGAAGTATGATGAAGAGTGGGAGACTTCCATCGATTGTCACTTTTGTTGAAATTTTCGAAAATTTATGCAACAAAAATTGTGCACTTTTGTCTATTGACAGTATTTGAAAAGTCTTTGGCAAGTGCAAGCTGGGTTGAGCATGCAAATCAACTGGCAGTTTAACGTCATAATTATTCATATTGTTGGCCAAAAGATGTTACCGGGTGGTAGATAGACAGGCCGACAGGCTGCTGCAGAAGGGGATGATGGAAGGAGGGAAGGAGGGAAGGAAGTGGAAGTGGAAGTAAAGACAAGTGCAGAGCACTTGCACCAGTGTCATATTAATTTAGTCAAGTGGCCACTTAAATTTTGCCACGACAACTACAACAACAATGACAATGATGATGATGTTGCTGTGGCTATGTTAGTGTGGCTGTAAACAAAGAACGAAACAGAGGAACGGGACGGAGGATAAGGATAAGGATAAGGATAAGGTGGACGTGCAAATGGCAGTCGCTTCTTGTCTGTCACTCTGTGATTTGCATAACTGCATGGATATTAGATGGCTTAAATGTCAGAGAATTTTCTTATTTAATACCTTACTTGAATAAAAAACACAAAACCAAGTTATTTGTCACAAATTTTGGCAGCATTACAGTTATTTTAACTTGTAAGTTATACAGTTCTATAGTAAAAGTTCCTTACAGACTTGCAGTTATTAGCATAACTTTGTCCAAACTTTTCCCTAACCAATCTTTTGTCAGCCCAAAAGGACGCACAAAAGTTATTAAAGCAAAAAAAAAAACCAGAGTGACGTTGGAATGTCGATCCACTGAAACAGTGAACCACCCCCAACCGCCTAATGATTACAAATTGCCAGCGGTATTTTAATAACCGCGCGACCGCAAAACAATAAATAAAAATCAAACAATAAACAAAGCGCGCACAAAGGCCGTGTAATGAAAAAGCGGCTGGATAAAGCTGGCAAATCGGCTAAATGCGGCTTAAATGCATTGCTGCGATTAATATTAATTTCATGCAGTGCAGCACAGCAGAGTCTAGCACAGTTGGAGGCCGTCCAACTTGCCATGTTGCCATGTTGCATGTGCAACAAAGTCGACAAGTCAATGCTGCGGCTGCGGCTGCTGCTGCTGCTGTTGCTGCTCGTGATGAAGATGAAGTTGACATTGTTGGCGCTGCCACAAGCACAAGCCGACAAGATGATGACGATGACAATGGCGCACATCATGCGCATCATTAGCCAGCACCAACAGCGGCATCAGAGCCAGGCCGAGACCAGAATCAGAGCCAAGTCATAGGACTCATATTGTGCTACTCCTCCTACTCTGAGGAGGTGAGGAGGTAGAGGCGAATGTCACTCAGCCTGACAGTAATGTTTGCATGTGGTCCCCTGAGTGGTGCCACATCTCTGCCACTACCATTATATGCACGTGTATATGTATCTGTGTGTGTGTGTGTGTGTGTTGCATTTGCAATAATTTCATTTGCCACACCAGCCACAGATTCAATTCGCGCCCTCCCCCCGATTTATGACAGCTGTAGCAGCTGTAACACCAAACAGCAACATTGGCAACGAGTTATGTATACATTTCTTCACGTTTCCATTTCCATTTCCATTTTCCACTTCAAATTTCAGTGCTAATTGGTGTCTATAGACTGTAAACCTAGGCATCGGCATCACAAATTAATAGGTAAAGGTCCCAAAAAGCTGATACGACTAGGCAACATTACTAATTTGCGGCATTTCGACTGAAATGCAAACAACAACTGATATACCCACATACACACACACACAGATAACCCAACTCATATACACACACACACATTCACACATTTACACAAATTTTCACATTTCCACTCATACACATTTGCATATTCATGTTCATTTGAATTTTCATCAACAGCGCTCTCGCTACCTTTTGATGAAAACTATCAAATTCATGGGGATAATTAACAAAAGCAGCTCCAACCCCAACACAACCCTGACGACACCCCTCCTGAAAAGCACCCCTCTCTGTACCTTCTATACATTTTTGTACATGTTGCCCAAAAATAGATATTTAATTTGACTTTTAGCGGTTGACGCTGAGGGGATTCACCCCCTTCATGTTTGGGTTTCAGTTACACTGCGGTTTAAAGTTTTGATCCAGGCAAAGAAATATGATGGTTAGCTATAAATTAGAAAGCAGGTTAATGTTAATGTTCTCCTGGTAGTTTATTCGTTGTTGTTTGAGTTTGGCGCCAATGGGAAAGGCTTGATTGACAGGGGAACCCAACTGATGTGTCTCAAATTGCGTGACAAGTGGAAAAGTATTTCGATGGAAATTTCCGAGATGAGTTTTATGTGTGTAACCACTTTTCCTAAACAGCTCTAATGACTCGTACTCTTAATTGTCTAAATATACGTACATATGAATTTCAAATTTTCACAAATGATTAAGCATAGATAAGCAAGTTATCATAAACCGTATCTAATGATTTTAGTGTGTGGACAATATATGAGATAAAAAAGAAATAACACTATGTATAAAATGAAATAAGTTAACCTTTTTTTATCTACTACTATTTCCACATTAAGTAACAGCATCGAGCCCATGTTCTAGAGAAAAATAATTTGTTTTACCAAATTAATAAATATTATACGCAGAATGAATTTATAGGATTTTTGATTTTTTACAAAGAAATGAAACGTCTCAGAATCAAGTATGAAGTGTTGTTTTATACTAAATACGATATAAGTAATTGATTAAAAGGTAAAACTCGAAAATTAAAATTTTCTATTTTCAAAATCGATAAAGGAGGACCCTTAGCATCGAAAATAGTATCCAAGATCCAGGGGAAAAATAAATTTAATATTTAATTTTAAAGCCTAGTAATATGTTCAATGGATTTTGCGTATGAGTACTTTCATTCATTTTCTATTCATAAAAAGTCGACACACACATGAAAAACATTTAATAAAGTCAAGTGAAAAATGGAAAAGTTTAATAAATTGCTATTGCTTCATAATAGAATTACGTATAAATTTTATGGAATTTGTTTAGTCGCGTGGAAGTGCTATAAAAATCATAAACAGCAAATTGCCAGTAACAATAAATGCAGCAAATATCGCAACAAAAAATTTCAATAAATTTAACAAAAAAAAGTGCGATAGGGTCTTAAATGTTGAGTGATTGGTTATGAGATACCCATTACACAGGTGTTTTTTATATAATTTTGTGCTTTTTGTACTTTTGTATAAAAATGGTCTTGCTAAAATGAATTTATAGATCATTAGATCACAACGACTTTAAGAAGTAGACACGTTAGCTTAAATATGAACCTCACATGTTATTTTGCAATGAAATCAACATGGAAAGTTCTTTCAATAATTTATTACAGATCATTGTTATTATACCCGTTATTAATCATATACGTCGACTACAGGGTATATAAATATATATGAATGAACGTTGCCATCAAGAACAACGTGAGCTGCAATAGCAAAAACAACAACAACAGGAGTTAATAAATAACAAAATAATCACAATAAATAAATTGTGAGAGTCGTGAGGCCGGAAAAAAGCAGTGTAAATGTTTATATAGAGGTAAGCAACATTATTGTTGTTGCTTGAGTTTTTTGATTGTTTTCGTTTTTTTTTCTCTGTTTTTTTTCTGATTTTTTGCTTTTGCTTTCGCCATTTATTGAACGTTTTAATTGAGTTGAGGTTGTTGCTACGGTGCTGCCCGTCACAGTTGCACACACAGTTGCACACACAGTTGCAGCATGTTGATTTTATTCTGTTTAAAATTAATTTTAAATCCAATTGTTTTTCAGTGTCGAACAGCATCGAAACAGCATCGAGTTGAACGTCGAGAACTTGTTGCAATTTTCACTTATTGCTTTATCATGTCATGTACATGTTGTTGTTGTTGTTGTTGTTGTTGTTGTTCACGTCTTGGGCAATGTAACTTGACAGGCAGAGAGAGTGCGAGTGAGAGAGCGACACAGAAAGTGACAGGGAGTGAGAAGGGAGAAGCAGCCACGGCAACAAATTGAAGAAGCAGAATGAGAAAAAAGATTAATGCTATCGAAATATATAAAAAAAAAAACGAACCTTGCCTGGATTTATATTAATTTATGTTTTTAAGAATAAATTACAATACAAAAAAATCAACAAGAACGCAGGCGATAAATATAAAAACCGTCACGGCGATTGTGTATTGATTTAAATGAGTTGAGTTGATTGTGAAGTTATCAAAAGCACGCACGTATTTAATTATAGTTTATAACACTTTTCAGACCCGAAATTGCTGTTGTTAAGCCTTTAGATGCACCGATAGCGACGAACATAAAACAGTTCACAATTAGCGTTATTTGGCCAAGATATAAAAGCAATGCCAACGAACAACAATTAACGCTGCGACACACGACAAACGACACACGACAACTGACGAGCGACAAGTTCACGATCGGACTGCCAAGTATTTGGTTTCAGCTCTGCTGAGCCGGCAGTGAACGTCAGTCTGGGAGATCAACGAAGCAAAGAGAGAGCCAGCAGCTGAGAGAGCAGATCAAGAGAACGAAAGAGGGAGAGAGGGAGAGAGAGTGAGTGAGTGAGAGATGAAGTGGAAGTGGAGAACAACTCAATAAAACCTGGTGCGATAGGTTCTCAGTTATGAAGGTTCGCATTGGCGATGCCCTGCACTTCTATTTACCTTGTATTGTTTTATAGTAAATTTTAAAATAATGACTTAATAATATGGAACATTAATTATTAACAAATCAAAGTTAATGGAATAAATTGCATTTTACGCATTTACTTCTATAAGGCATTTTAATATGGTAAGAATGAGTATTAACGGATTAAAAAACACACATTATTTTTACTTTACTGAGACTATATGACTTTCAATTCAATCAGAATCCCAATTTTACAGGGTATAAGAACCTGTTACACCGAAGCTATTGAAGCTGATATTGGAAACCCTACGAAAGTTGAAAAGCAAAACAAAAATGCCACTAAACCAGAAAAAAAACAGAATTCGAAAGCTATTACAACCAAAACGATATGGAAATACCCTCACAAATTAGTATAATTAATTCAACGAATTGATTAAAAAGAAAGATATACAAATAAAAGTGCATTTAAATGGAAATTCCATACTCTTTAAATTCCTTATGTAAATCCCCAAGTTCTATATAATTATTACATATATATTTATAATTTGTAAACGTATTTAACAAGTTATGTTTGTTAAGGAATTAGTTGAAGTTGATTGAAGAAGCAGCTGAAAAGCAAAAGTGTAATAAAAATCCAGTTTAAATATATATATTTTAAATATTTAATATAAGACTGTATGCGGGACAACATTTTAAAATGCTTTTTGGCAAGGTCAATGCTATAAAAAACACTTCAGTAAGGTTTTTCATTTGTACCAAAAATTTACATAGCATTGGGATAGAAAAGGATAGAAAGACAGGGAAAGAGAGAGAGTGAATATGGGCGGTGAGAGGAAGGGGAATGAGAGGGAATGGGAAAGGGAAAGGAGCACTAAGCACAAAGCAATGACAATGGCAGTGGCAATGGGAGCAATGCCAGGCGACAGCTTTCGGCTTTTTCAGCTGAGCAAATAAAATTTGAATACCGAAAGCTTGAATGCTGAATGTTGAGTGGTGAGTGTTGAGTGTTGAGTGTTGAGTGCGGAGGTGCTGAGTGCTTTTTGAAGTGGCCACCGAGTCTCATTCGCAGTGCTCACTTACTTAGTTTTGCTTGTTAGCTTAAATTCGGGAGTTAGTTGGGGTGGTTAGCTGGAGAGAGAGAGAGAGTGAAAGAGTGAAAGTGGGTGTGGGTGTGGGGTATGGGGGAAAGTGGTACTAGACAAGCTACTTAATGTAATCGCATTTGTATATAGACATTTTCGTATCTGTACATACAATTAGGCAACCGCAACACAAATGGGTTTGGCGTGCAGCCTGTTATCAGAGGCGACAGCTGCAACAACAATTAACAGACAACAACAACAACAGCAACAACAATGATAACAACAACAACAACAACCATTCCGATAGGTGGATGAGTAGATTGTTGAGGCGGCTTAGTGCCTGTTGAACGTGTTGCGGCAATTAGTTGAGTGATTCAAGTGGCGAATAGGTTGGCCGAGTTGCACGAGGGGCATTTTATGGATTGCAGCAAATAAGTAATTAGTAATGACTTACGGATTGTTCTTGTTGTTGTTGTTGTTGTTGTAAATGCCACAACTGGGGAATTTTGCATTGGCAGCTGACTTTGAATAGCTTTCAGTCCATTGCCCATTAATCTTGCTTCGAAATGAAGGCAGCCAAAGCTCAAGCTCAAGCTCAAGCTGAACAGATTTGTTGGCGCGTGCAGCGCCTTTAAGTATGCAGCAAACGCTGCGATTTACCCCACTTTGCATACGTGTGCGATTATGTATATATGTGTGTATACTATATATGCTAGTGTGTGTGTGAGTGTGTGCTTTTGCAATTATTTATGTTGTTCATTTGTTTAACGGCGGCTGGCAGGCAGCTTCAACAAAAGCGAGCAATAAAAGCGACGTCGCCGCTGCTGACGTGAGCAAGGACGACATGTATGTGGATATGGATGTGGATGTGGATGTGAATGTAGTTGTGGATGTGGACGTGGACGTGGCCAGAAGGAACGATATCATTTACATGCCATGCAGGCGCACAGGCCACAGCCACAATGACGCCCACATGGCCGCATACTACAATGGCCAACACAGGACAGAAGACCCAACCCTGAAGAACAAGGATGAGAGGAAGGCGGAGAAGGAGAAGGAGGAGTCCTTCCACGGCCAAACATGAGATGTAAAGTTTAACACATAAACTCAAGACAATTTGTGCGCGTATGTGTAAGGAATAAGGCAAAAGGCAAATAATTTACAAGTTCTGAAAAGAAAAGCCAGTCAGCGAAAGAGATAGAGATTGAGCAAAGGCAACAGCCGAAAGAGATGGCTAGACCCGAAAGAGATGCACAGAGAGTGTGAGAGGGTAAACATGTGCAAATATAAAGAGCGGTCTCTCTTCTTGTTCTTGTTCTGCTTTTGCTTTTGCTTCTTCGTAGAATGAAGCCGAGACCGAGACCGAAGCTTGAACAGCGCGTTGCCTGCCAAGTGTATTAAACAACAACGCACATACGCACACACACATGCACACACACACACACGCACACAGCTTAAAATGTGTTACAGCAAAGTGTAAAAATAAATAATTTAAAGTGTGTGTAAGGACACGCTGCAAACGGCCGCCGTCGCCGCCGCCATAAAGCGCCAAAGGAGTCGACAGCGAAGGCGGCGTAAATAGTACAAGTCACACACTCGCACACACACACACACACACACACACACTCGCACATACGTACGCATACAGGCAAGCATGTCCTTATGGCCATCGCCAGTTTACATGTGAGTGTATGTAATATTTTCTTCATTTTTTTTTTCCTGCGTTCAGTAAACTTTTGCGCTCAATACCGCAGCAGCAGCAGCAGCAACAACAACAACAACAAAGACAACTACAATAATAACTACAACAAACGGCAGATGCAGGTTGCCCTTTGAGAGAACAGCAACAACAATGACAATAAGAAACCAAAGAGAGAGATAGAGAGTGAGAGAGAGAGAGAGAGACAGAGGGAGGAGTGCGAAAACTTATTATTATGTTGTCAGTAAAGAAAACAGCAAAGCAAGGATATTTCCAGAACAACGAGAATATAACTAAAGTAAAAGCATGCGAACAAATGCAAAGATCAATAGATAATAAACGATCAATAAATACAAGTGTTTATTTAACTTTAAGTAAAAACAATTGTTTAAAGTTAAAATTTTTTTTTAGTCAATGTTTTTTTTATTTACACAATATAAATTGATATAATTATTAATTTAATAAATAATATTTTTAATTTTATTTTAACTGTTAAACTATTGTTAAATTGTTTGTCTACTTCATTTAGTTACTGTAAGACTTTCACAATTCTCTTTGATAGGGTATCACTGCAGCAACAGAGAAAGCCACAAAGAGACTGCCAAGAATAAAAAGGGAAAAAAATTGGCAACTCTGCTCAATGATGGGGATCTTTTTGTGGGGGGAAGGAGAAAGAAGTTGGAGCAAAAGTGAGATAAGTGTCTATGGGGTGAGAAAGAGCATTGGGTAGCTTAGGAATTTGCATATCTTGCATAAAACGAAATGCCAGAGAAAGTGAAAATTGTTGCAAAACAAAGAAACTGAAATTGGAATAGCTGGGCCCAAAATAGGCTACAGGACCCGAAAAACTCATTTGAAACTTTCTGCTGAACCTTGGCAGCGTCCCATATTTACATAAGCTTCGAAGAACGCTTATCTTTAAAGAGGTCAAGTTAGAAACATATAAAAATGCAATTTTATATTTATTTATACTTGAATTTCTCAGCTTTAGTTCTCATAATGAGCTTAAGCTACTTAGTTAAAGAACTATTTATTACTTAGCTTGGACTTCTTTCCTTCTTGCAATCAATCCTCTTTGAATTCTTTTCTCTCTCTCTCTCTCTCTCTCTTTCCACTTCCCTGACTTTTGTCTGCAGTTGTTGCAACCTTTTCGCGTCCTAACCGCTGCTCCTTTTCCCCGTCCGTCAGCTGCACAGTCGTAATTCATATTAAAGAAAATTTCTCGACAATATTTGTGCATTGGCTTCTTTCGTTTTATTTTTTCTTCTTCTTTCCACTTGGCCACACAAATAGGTGCGGAAAGTGCAGCACATTTTTCATCATTTAGCAATCTTCCATTTACTGTTTATCAATATGGTGACCATCATTTTTCATGCTTCCCTTCGTCCCTCTCTCACTCCCTCTCTCTCTCCCCTTTTCTCTCTCTCTCCGTCTGCATCCGCCCAGGTCCCCTTCTATTTGCAAGCCATTAAAGATGCGAAAATACCGTCTGTATTGCATCGCAAATATTAAATAAAAATGCGTTTTCCTGATATTGACAATTTAATAGATGTATTTCTATTTTTTTTTTATTTCTTTACATTTTCTTTTATTTCTTTTATGTTGCTTGCTGTTGTTGGTTTTGTAGTGCGCAAATATTTATTTAATTATTGCGTGGACAAAGGCGCACAAAACAAAAGCGACAGAAATATGCAGCAAATTATCTTGCCGCAGGCGAAGGATCCACAGATGAGGGAGAAAAGGGAATGCAAATAATAACAATAAGTTACTTAATTAAATTTTTTACATGCCACTGGACGCTGCCACAGGAGGCGACGCCGGACACGAGCAGAGACATGCTCTCTGTGTCACGCATTGTCTCGAGGTAATTATTATTGAATTGTCTGCGTAAAATTTCAATTATGAAAACCAAATAGTTCAATTATTTCAACGCCTTTCCGATTTCCATTTACTCGTAATTGTTAAATGGCAGACAAAATAAAAGAACGCTGCTCATTTCACAAGCGACTTAATTATAAAGGGATTTGGCAGAGGCGTCGTAATTAAGCACACAAAAATGAAATTAATATGTCGTTTTAATACTGTCACATACACTTATACATCGAATACACCCTCTAAACAAACACACACACACACACACACACACACACACAAGTGGAACAGTAACAGCAGCCCGCACAAAATCAGAATCCAAACTAATCAAATCAAATTTCAATTATTGTGCTAGGGCATGTGGCTTATGGGCGTGGCCAGCAAGTAACCAAACGGAGGAGGGGGGCGGGGGGGGGGGGCAATGCAATGTACCAACCCCACTTCCCCCGTCCGTTGCCCCTCGTGTGCTGTACATTGCCATTTCACTTGATTACATGCATTTTATATGCGCCCGCCTGAAAGTAGGCTACACTTTTCAATCACAATCAAATTTTATACCCCCACACATGCATATATACAGGTATAGGTGCTTGCTAATGTGTGTGTGTGTGTGTGCGATTTACCCGTAGAAGCTCACAATCAGATTCATTTACATTTCCGCCGCCCAACAAAACAGCAATAACAACTAGCAACTCCATATACTCTCATTGTTTAGCAGGTTTAGCTGATTGTGAGTGTACTCTGAAATGGAATTTTAGATAACTATACTATAAAATTGAAAGCTGCAACAATGCAAAATTGAACGGAAAATTCAACTGAACGAATATTCGTAGAAACAATATAAACAGACGCATAATGTTACCACATTCTAAATGAATTTTGCAATAATTCGATTTTTAAATTTAAAACACTGTTACACTGTAACACTGTAACAATTTACCGCCAAGCTCACAATAAAATGAAACCATTTTTTTTTTGTTAGACTGTTATTAATAACTTTATATAAAAATATCTGTCTGTTTTCAGTTTACTTTGTTTCTTAGCTCTACAAAAATAAATGTAGCATATTAAATTCCTGAATTGTTTTTAATACAGTTTAACTTACGGTCCATAAAATAAAATAAAATAAAATAAAAACACAAGCTATGAGAAAAATTGCTGTGAAATGAAGAGAAGTTTAAGAACATATTTGATAAAGAATTTTCATGGTTTTATTTAAACTTTTTTACATGCTAAGAAATTTCAATAAGCTTTAAAAGTGTTTCAAATTGAAAAAAAGTCGAACAAAAATAAAATTTAAATTTGATAGTAATAATAATAAATAGAATCAACATCAGCTGCTGCGATGCTAAACATAATTTAGTGTATCGTAAAGTTTTCTTTGAAAAGTACTCGTAATTTCTTGGTACTGCCACACGCATGTGTGTGTCATTGTGTGTGTGTGTGTGTGTGTGTGTGCTGCACATACAGTAATGGAAAGCACATGTGCCTGAAGTTTACAGTGTGGGACAATTGGTATTATGGCAGCAAGAAAACATGCAACCAAATTGACAGTTTGTTAGCCAGGCTTGACGACTCCTCTGGTCTGCCAATGAATTGCTTGCTAGTCGAACTTCATGTGATTTTACTGTGCACAGCGCGTCGTATACGTAACGTACTAAGTAACTATTTCAATGCACCTGCTTTGCGTCGCGTCGCGTCGTCTGTTGATTGAGGCAACATTTTTGAAGGAGCGACGAGCGGCAAGCGACTCATTCTCATTTACATAACAGCCAAATAACAGAGTGTGTGTGTGTAGGTGTGTGTGTGAGAGTAGTTAATTCGGCGTTAAAAAGCGTTAAATGTAACAAGGCAGGCTGGCAGGCAGACAGTCAAGGAAGGAGTCATTCTGCCAACTACCACAAGCAACAACAACAATAAAAACTAAATTTAAAATTGGCAGCCGCACACTATAACATCGAGAGAGCGAGAGAGGGAGAGACAGAGAGAGAGAGCGAAGGAGAGCGAGGCAGACTTACCAGCAATTTTGCTTGTTATTCGCTTGAGTTTCATTTCGTTGGTGGCGTATAATTTACATTTTGCTTCGGTTCATGAGGTGCCATAATCATAAATTGACAAGTTGAAATTTGCACATGACTGTGGCGCTGCCTTTTGCCTGTAGCGGCTGTATCTGCATTTTTAATGCATTTTCCGGGCAACGGGCAACCGGAAAACGGAATCGGGAACGGGAATGGTAACGGGAACGGGTAACGCCATCCCTTCCAGCTGCCCATTAAAGTGCAAAGTGTTTTCAGGCGCTTGCAAATTTTGACATGTTTTTTAAGTAAAGTTTTTCTGTTGTTTTCTTTGTTTTTTTTTTTATATACATATTTTGGGAGGGAGGTTGAGGAACTGGTCGAAGCAACAAATACAAATTGGCGCGGCTTGTTTACATGATTGCCAAAATATATGCAACGTAATGAAAATTCATCGACAACAGCAATGAGAATGAAAGAGTGAAAGAGAGAGCGAGTTGATCGAAAAGTTTACAAACTTTTCTTCTGTTTTTTTTTTTGTTTTTTTTTTTTTATTTGCATTTTGTCTGCAAGTTTCATTTTCCGGCAGCAGAGGGCAAAGTTAATTGAATGGCTTGTACTTCATTTAGACTAAAGTTTTGGCACAATCGGCACAGTTTGCATAGCATACTCGTACTATAGCACTATAGCATTGTAACATAGCCCAACTCATTCAATTCAGTATATGAGTATATGGCCCCATCAGATTTTGGTCAACCAGGAGCAGGAGCAGCAATGCGGTTGCGTGCTAATGAACCAAAAGGCGCAACGTGTCCTGATCCACAATAAAAATGCAAATATTTAAACGAGCACCGCACAAGCACGCCAAAAAGAGAGAGAGAGACAGGGAGTCTCACACAAGTTCAGGGGTCTGGGGTCTGAGGATGGCAGAGAGAGGGCTTGGGTGCTTAAATAAAAACCGCAAAACGCAAACAGAATACGCTACAAATACGACTGACTGTCTGCCTGTCTGTCTGTCTGTCCGTCTGTCTGTCACTGTATTTGTGTGAAAATTAACACGCAATTTCAGGCTGGCCAAAAAAAGCGAGAATAAAAATCAAAATATAAAAAAGGAGTTAAGTCGACTGTCAATGCCAAAACGTTTAAAGCCGAAAATCAAGCAGACAAGAGACAGACAAAATGACGGACAACACGCAAAACGATCGATGAAAAAACCGAAACGTTGCGATAACACAAAAAACAAGACAGCAGCTACTTAGACTTTGGACTTAGCCTTAGTTAAACTCAACTCATCTGCTCTTGTCTCGTCGCGTCTCGTCTCAGCTCGTCTTGGCCATATTCGATTGAGTTGAGTTGAGTTGAGTTGAGTTGAGTTGACTTGGGTCTTGTCGTTGGCTGGCACACTTTAAAGCATTAGTTGGACATTTTTATGGGCATGGTATTAGGCGCTTAAGACGTTCAAGCCAAAAGGATAACAACAACAACGCGTCACACAGCCTGACAACAGAAAACGGACGGACAACGAACGACGGAAGACAGACGGACGGACGGACAACGGGCATATAAAAGCAAAGAGGCTAAGTGACAACTAAACTTAATGGCACTTCAACAGCAGCATGGGAAGCAATGGACGCACAAGAGCCCAAAGCAGACCGACAGACCAGACAGAGCAATAACAACAACAACAACAAGAAGAACAAGAAGGAGTAGAGGAAGAAGGAGAACGACAAGCTGAACTGGCTATATCTTCAGCTGTAGGTGCGGTGCAAAACTCAACGGACATTAGCCTCATTGAATTGAATGACAAAACAAACGACGAGCGGAAAGGCAAAGGCGAAAGGAAAGGCGAAAGGCAAAAGGAAAGGCGAAACGCAAAGACGATGACGATGACAACGACAACAACGAAGACGACAATGTTGTGGATAAGGATAAGCAGTGCGACAACAACAGCAATAAGCTTGTACAACAACAAAAGCTCAGCTCTGTCCATGGCCAAACAAGTGTCGTTGTTGGCCAATGTGGAAACGGCAACAGCGACGAAAATGTTGTATCTAGACAGCATTAAGATAAAGCAAGAAAATGCATACACAAACAACCAAAAACAACCAAACAACTAAACAACTAACAAATACACTTACCAAACCCAATGAGGACGAAGCTTTATGGCCTACTTGAGCGATTTCAAATTGAACACCAAGGCGTATGCGTAATATCGATAAAGTGCATTTCATTTAATCTAGCGTAATTTTAAAACAATTTGAGAGAGAGGGAGGTGCGGGGGAATGTTTGATCTTATTGCCCCTTTGCTGTAGACATTGGCAAATCCTAGTGTTAAATATTAATATACTCCCTATATCCATTTACATAATAATGAACATTTTGGGTTACAAACTTGATGGCAAAGTTAACGATGCCATCGCCAAACACTATTAACGCGAAACGGCAATAGCTGCAAGAAAGAGATGGCCGAAGGTTGACCCAAAATAATGGCCACCAATCTTCGCTTTACTATCCCACCCCGCCCCCATCCCCGGCACCATTTCCTATCCCCCATGTTGCTTGAAATGGCCATACAAATGTGTGAAAATAGTGGACAATATGTGTGTCTCCCATTTGTTCGTATGCGTGTGTCTGTGTGAGTGTGAGTGTGAGTGTGAGTGTGAGTGTAAGTGTGTGTGTATAGATGAAGGTGCTGTTAACGCCATTTTTTCGTTGGCCTCGATGCCATTTTGCTGTCTATTGTTGTTGTACAATTTCCGCATCCGGCGCGTAAACGTTGCCGTTGGCCAAGTGTGCGCGTATTGGTTTATGCATGAGGCGTTTTTGCCACACCCCCGCCCTCACCCTCGCCCCCGCTTCCTCCCGCCGTTCGGACACTTCATTTGTCAGGCTCTGGCTCAGTGGGACAGATCCTGGCATGCATTTAAATGAAATGCCAAGCGATTTGAGGCTATAGCTACAAAGCTAAGCAACTAAAGCAACTCAAGGGCCAAAACTGAGACTAAGACTGAGACACAGAGAAAGAGTGTACAAGAATGAGAATCTCTTTGAAAATGCACTTACCAAAACTGCATCTATAATTCAGCAGCCCATGGCCGGACCTGGCCTGGTCAGGGTTTGAGCCAAGTTGCCAAGTCGCAACGAGTTGAGCAGTTGAGCGCTGCGAGTTTGATGCATGCCTGCAAAGTACAAAGAGAAAGCGAGATAAATAGTGAGTGAGAGTGAGAGTGAGAGTGAGAGTGAGAGAGGACAGATGCGGCATAAATATTAAATGCAAAATAGTGCAAAAGTGCTGAGAAATCTTCAACTGGCAGCTGCTGCAACAGCTTTGACTTCAGTTTCAGCTTCAGCTGCCGACATGGCAAAAAAAAAGAGGACAAGAATTTTCGGGCAAAAATTCTTGAAGTAGATAAATTTGCAAAAATTATGCTATTTTCTTTTTGTTATAAATAAATCAAATAAAATATGCGCGCGCGTTCGCGCTGAAAGCTGAGGCCAAGAAAAACGATAACAACATTCAGCTAGTTGGGAGCAAAAGAGCTCCGGGTGTCCAAAGGGAAGGGGGAGGGGGGGTGATTGTGGTGAGAGGCGAGTGGTAAGTGGAAGATGTGGGTGTTGTGAAAAGTCCTTTGTGACCTGGTTTTTGGTCATAACAATATTGCCAACCGAAGCGTGGTGCAGTGCACACAATTACCGTGCCAACGTTTTGCTGGGCGATAGCGAATGGTGAGGGCGTGGCATTGTGCGAATGACGTCATTGCTGCACTCGCACTCGCACTCGCACAATTACCATTACACCCTGGCGACGATAACGACGCCAACGACGACGCCGACGACAATGGCGATGGCGACGAGGACGACGACGACGACGACAACGTGACCTGGCGACGGTCACTTGGTCTATGGTTTAAAGCCTGCCCATTGCATACTTGCAGGCGTTGCCCATGGCTGACAAATAGACGCTTCTATATTCCATCTCCCTTTCTCTCCCTCTCTCTCTCTCTCTCCGCCACTGTCTGTGTGTGTAAGTAACAAGGTTAATCAGCTGCCTGTCTGCTCATTTTAATTGGCTTTGAGCTGGCGCCTTAATTGAGTTATAAAAAATGCGAAACTATTTTGCGAACAGCGAAATTTAATGCTCAAACGCTTGATGAGCTTTAAACTTAAGAGCTGTCGACTCGTAAATAACAAAAATGGAATAGAAGATGAGGCGCAAAGTGTTAAAAGGATGGCTAAAAACACAGAGCGCAGTTCAACAAAAAAAAATAAACTAAAATAAAATAGAAACAAGTGAGAAGTGAGTACTCTGAAGAAGATTAAACGACTAACAAATGCGCTGGATGAGCATTTGAATGCATTTGAGTTGATAATTCTAAACGGAAAAAGCAAGGAATGTAAAACCAAGTTGCAAGAAAAGATAAATGGAATTGTGCAACTCATTAAAGTTTTTAAAGTTTTAATTTATAAGAATCAGAACATAACTTTATTTATTTTGCAAGTCATCATTTATTTTCATTGATTTTTTATTAAAAAAATTCTTTTTAATATTTATGAGTGCTCAGCCCAAATGTATATTTTTCAACAAACAATATACATGGAATCATTTCAATGCACACTGGTCGGGCTTGTATGGAGCCGCGGCCATAAATACTTCTAGATGAGCTATCGCTATGAAACTTTCACCAAAAATCAAAAAAAATATTATTACTATATTATATAAAAATTGGCCAGATCGTACCACTATATCCTATAGCTTTCATAGGAACGCAACATCGAAAATAAAGTTTTAGTATGAAAAACTTCTTGATTTTTTAGATATCTTAACCAATCTCACACAATATACATCTGGGCTGTTACTATACATCCTGACCAAATTTTGTTAAAATCGGACCACTATATCATATAGCTGTCATAGGACCGATCGGTGCAAAATTAAGTTTTAGTATGAAAAGCTTCTTCAATTTTTGAAATATCTCAACCAATCTCACACGATAAACATTTGGGGTGGTATTATACATCCTGACCAAATTTGGTTAAAGTCGGCCCACTATATGATATAGCTGTCATAGAGACGCTGTGCCGAAAATCAAGCTTGAGTATGAAATAGTTTTTTGTTTTTTGAGATATCGTAACCAAACTGATAGAATATGCATCTGGACTGATATTATACATCCTCAACGAATTTGGTCCAAATCGGACCACTATATCATATAGCTGCCATAGAGACGCTCAGTCGAAAATCAAGTTTAAGTAAGAAAAGGTTAGGTTGCATTTTTTAATGTCACATCCAAATCCGCAAGTTTCCGCAGCTGAACTAAACAGTTTTAGAATCTTGAAATATTGATAAATAAGATGATATACATTTCGTTGGGGGGTAAGCGGGGGTAAACAGTTAAAACTTTAACTAAACATTGTAATGCACAACATATACGAACTGAAAAAGACGCACTTCTTTAACTACGATGTACACAATACACAGCACAAATTATTAATATATTTATATGTTTAAATAAAGTATATACCATTATGTACAATATCCATTTCAATTATTTTTGATTTAACACTGTTTTATATATTTTTTTGATTTTTTAAATTCAGTGTGTTGCACTGCACTGCTGGCAACTTGTAAATGCATAAACACGTGCTCGCTCTTTGCTGTCAATTTCTGCGAAGTCCCGTTAGAAATGTCAAAAAAAAATTTTTGCATTGTAAAGTTTGGACAATCAGCTGATCGAAAAACCGGTTTTCGCTGGAATAGCTCAAAATCAACTTTTTGATATTTGGCCTATGGCACCGACCAGTGTGCAATGGCTAGATTGACAGAATTTTTTATTATCCTAAAAGTATGCTATAGATTGCGTTTTCAATCCTTTTAGAGTAAGCAATATTTTTTCAATTTATTTATAAAAAACTTTTATCAATCTGTTAAGTCAAAAATATGCAAAAATATAATACAAATAAACAAGTTGACGACCCGCCAAGAAATGTACTTTACGCTTAATATAATTACAAACCCTTTTAATATTTTCATCTATCTTTTTTTTGTAGCACTTGGTCTAAGTGTATCGCGTTTTTATTTAACTCTTTATAAACTGCAGGGCAACAGAAATTAGAGGAGCGAATGCCAGCAGCAAAAATAAACAAGCGAAGGCATTGGGCATTGGGGGCAGGTCAGGGGAAAGGGGCAGTTCAGAGTTCAGGGGGTTTAGGTCGCATCACGATAACGCTTTGTAAATACTTTTGCTGCACTTTGGCTGTTGTTGGTTTTTTGTGTTTTTTTTATATTTTTTTTTTTTATTCTGTATTTTTTGTCGCTTCCTTTAGCTTGGCATGGCAAATTTTTATCTCCATTTGCGCGTGGCGCTCTTCCCTTTCATCTTTTTTTTTTTTTTTTTGTTTTTTTGGAGCTTAACTGGGAAAAATCACGAGCAGGACAAACAGGACAACGCTGGATGATGCAACTGCAGCTGCGCTTTTGTTTTTCGGCATTAGGAAACGGCAAAAGGATATTATTAAGCGTGGATGTCAGCGTTATCGCCCCAGAGTTGGACAAAAGCAAGCGCTAAGTGCACAGCGGCAGGACAGCAAATAGGACTAAGAAGTGTGGAAGAGCAGATAAAGCGAACGGGGGATAAAGGGAGCGAACTGAAGATGAGCAAAAAGGGAAGTGTACCGCATCCAGATCCCTGGCGCTGTTCGGAAAGCTCTTTGCCAAATTAAATATTAAAACCATGTGCACTTATGCAACTTTAATGCAATTTTGGCCAAGTAAACGAGCCAAAATGCCTCGGCGAAAAATGTTTGGCGGCATCAAATAAGAGAGAATTACGCGAGCATACACCACGTATACTTAATTTTTGTGTATGTTCGGCAACTCAAGTTCGGCAATGTCTGCGGTTTTGTGCGCATATAAAAAAGGATTAATACACTTAAAAGGCATTGCGAGGGGGCGTGTCCGGGGGCGGCATGGCAAAATGGTGGCGCTGCCTAACGGAGGGTTCTCAATTACACGGCCACGCTAAGCGCACATTTACGTGAAAGCCAAATGAAGCCGCAACAACAACAGCAGCAAAACAGGCGCAACTACAACAAGAAGCAGAAAGAGATGAAGACGATGAAGAAGAAGAGCAGAAGGAGGAGGAGGACGAAAGCAGGAACAGCAGGCTGGCCAATAAAGCGAAGCCGCCTTAATTTAGAGGCAGGCCAAGTTTATGTCGCGCAATGGGCATGAAAAATTCAACAGCAGCGCTGACAACGTTGACAAAACCAGAAGCAGGAAGAAGCAGGAGCAGATGAGGGGTGCAAGTGGCAAAAGGGGCAGAGGCAGAAGCAGTCGAGCATAGGCAGACCTGGCACTCAGCCCCTAGGAGTAACTGTTTCTCTCTCCCTCTCGCAGTTAAAATGCCAAAATGTCACAGGCGGTGTTCGTGTTGCTGTTGTTGCCGTTGTTGCAACTTGAATCACATCCTTCCCGTACAACTAAACATGTGATTTTCGGTCAGACAATGCACAACAAACACACACACACACACACAAATGTGTTTATGTGTGTCTAGGATATATTCTAGTTATGCATATGTATTGGTTTGCTGTGCACTTTGCTGCTGTCTTGGCATTTTACGTGCGCTCCTTTATGTGTGCTACAGTTGAGCTCTTGTTGCAGTTGCAAGTTGTTGTTTTGTTGTCGCGTTGTTCAGCTGAAACAAAGTCGCGTTCCCTGCTGATCCTCTTGCCTCCTTCCATCCATCTAGTTGGTTTCCTCTTTTTGCGCCACCACAGAAAACTACATTTTACTGCATGACAATTTATTGAGTTCTTTTTTGGGTGTCCCTCTCTTCCCGCTCCCCTCTTTCCATGCCTGTCCCTGCTGCTCATTTGCCGCTCCGTGTGGCTTTTGGGTTTGGTTACCCATTTTCTTGCTCCCACCCCTTTCCTTCTCATCCCTTTACCATTGTTTGCAACTCGTTCTTTTGTAGGTTCGTTTTGCTGGTTGTAAATTTTTATTGTTCGTCTTGCGCTATGGCAAAAATGCCGCACGACTTCTTGTTTTTCCACCAGATAGTATGTATTTTATTTGCCCAAGCTAACTGAAAGACCAAGTGGGAGCAGGAGAAGGAGGCGACTCAGTTGCCCTAACTAACCTGGCTTGAGAATTGTGCACAATTCATACAATGTTGACTGCATCAAGCCAGTGATTGCTTTAAAGCCAATGAAGCTCCTCAGTTTTCACTTTATGACAATCACCTGTTCATTGCAGTTGCTGTTGCTTTTATGATAGTTTATCAACTGCACAATGTAATTGTAAATAATCAGAAACACAAAAGACAACAACAATATAAAGTTAATTTTACAAAATGCTTCTACATTCTTTGATTACCATTGTAAGCTGGGGTTGATTTTAATATTTTGTATCCTTTTCATTCGTTGAATGTGAAATGACATTGTTATGAGTCTGTAAAGTGGTTTAAATGTGGTTAAGAATTGAGAGAAAAAATGTTAAATGGTTGTAACATATAATGTAATAGCACAGAGATTCTCTTTAAAATTTTATTGATATTATACTAGGAATATCAATAAAAGAAGAACAAATTAAGAAACTTGTTATTCGTAAACAAATATCAGGAAACCAAAAAAATAGGATGAATGTAATATGGAAACTAAAATTAGAAAATAAAATTAAAAAGTCAAAAATATTTAAATAAACATCTCTACATAAAATCGACAGGAATCCATTGAGTATTCTTTGAATGTAGCTTTAAATAACTTCCTCGTCTAATTTTAATTTTATTCCTTTTTTAGATATTTTTCCTTTGTCATTGTAGGTTTTTAAGTTATCACATATATGAATATTCTACACTTTAATCAAGATTGAGCATGGGGATCATCAGTTATCAAATATTTATTACAAATTGGTAGCAATTTGAGTTAAGATTAGAATACATTTCAAAGTTTTCTTCATTTTATTCAATCATTCATTCTAAGAGCATTTTTTATTCGTTGCGACCATTGTCAAATGTTTTATTTCAATTGCCTTTTCGTTGTTATTTACATTCGTTGCTGTTGTTGTTCTTGCTGTGGCTTTATTCTTTATTTTATTTTATATGCAAAATTTAGTAAATAGCGCACTTGCCTTTGCTTGCTTTAGTTTTATGTTTGTGCGCTTTTATTTGTTGCCTCCGCTGTTGGTTTTTACTGCTGCTCTGTGTGTATCTTTGTGGCCACACTGACACACACGCACACACGCACACACACACACATACTATACGTAACGCACACACACACACACGCAGTCCACACATGGCACATCAGGCGATTTATTTACATATTTCGTATGTTTTCATTGCATTGCCGCAGTTTGAGTGCAAATATTACAAACATAAATACAGTCAAACACCCACACACACATACATTCAGACTCATATATAGAAAGATACCACAGTCAATCTGTTTAGCATGGGAAATTTACTTGAGATTTTGATTGTGCTGAGCTACTGCTGACATATTTATGAGCTGGCCACAACTCAACTGCAGCTAAACTTCATTTATAACTCTCTCACTCGCTCCCGCTCCCTCTCTCTCTCACTCTCACTCTCACTCTTTCTCTTTTTGGTTGAAAAGGCAATCAAAGCCACAAAAATTGTGCATGGCTCGACACCTGCAACACACACACACTCTCACAAAGAACTCGCACATATGCAAAATGGGCCATGGCTGTCAGCTGTGGGCGCATAAAAAATGCAATGCCAAGCTGGCTGCTCCACTCTGCACTCTACACTCTGCTCCACTGGCAGCCACCCGGAGCAGTGGTGCAGCTGACCAGGCGTTGACCAGGCACACATTAAATATGACCAACATGGCCACCGTCTGTCGTCTGTCGAGTGTCAGGGCTGACTTTATATCCGGGCGCGTCGCAGATGTGTGTGAGTGTGTGTGTGTGAATTTACACACATTGCAATTTGCAGTTGCTGCAGTTTTCCTACTGTTGCTCCAGTTACTCCAGCTGCTGCTGTTGCTGCGGTCATTTGGCGGTTAGCCGCCTTGTTTCGCGTCCCTGGCACAAGCACATCTTCGATTTCGTAGGCTCTCTCCACTTGCCCTTGAGTGCCGTCGTCTCTGGACTATTAAAACAATAAAAAGCTACCATAAAACAAACTTTATGCTTTTGCACGGTAGTGTCCAGTTCAGTCCGGTATCCTGGCAGATTGCCTCTTGCCACAGCAACAAAACCAACAAGTGTTGCTGTTGCTGTTGCTGTTGCTGCGGTGTCAGAGCTGCTGATGTTCCTGCTACACCTGGCTGCACTTGCGGACAACATGTGGTATGCGTTATATTTTATATGGCGCTTGCCTTTAATATTTATGAAAAGTGTTGCCCGCTTTTCGGCGATGCTGGCCACGATGCTGTGGCATTACTTTCGCCTCATTTCGTGGCCATGGGCGTGGCAAGCCCAAGTGTATATGTGTGTCTTTGTGTGTATGTGTGTGAGCTTAAGTGTTGCTATTGGCGCGTTCAACTAATTTGAAATTAATGAAATTCCTTGAATAATTGAATTTGAATCGTTGGCATCTGTGCAATTAGTTGCTGCCATCAAAATGCACACACACCCTAACACACACACACACACACACTGATATCTATAATAAGCAGCGATGTTAACAGCGCACCTCATTATATGTCATGTGATCTCATTATGTCCTGCCGAGCCTGGCCAAGCTTCAGATACCGAGACTGGTTTGTAACTCGTAACTCTATATATATATTTACCTACATATATGTATGTATTATGTAACACCATAAGCTCTGCATATGTGTGTGTGTGTGTTGCATGTAGATTTACACTGGCGTTATTTAGTGCATGACAGTTAAATGAGTTGTGGCCTGGTATCTGTGTATTTGCATCTGTAGCTGTGGATTTGGGCGCATTTAATCAAATAAGTAGGCTTAGGGACATATAGTAATCAAAATTTAAGCATCAACTTTGGCACAATTTAAATTTACAGTTCAACTCGGACTGTCATATCAATTAAAGCGAGAGTGCTTTAAATGTAAATTGTAAATAGTTTTGATTAAGTATCAAAGTGCAATTAATGCTTGAGAAATCTGTTAAACTAAAGAGTAAGACAAGCATTTAAAATAGTCTGAACTAAAACATTTTGATTCCCCTTAAGCTAATGGTGAAAAGAATTTCCCAACTATTAAAATACGTATACGCGATATTTCTCGACATATTTCTCCATCAAATTGCAAATTGTGAATTCTTACAAACACTTTTCGCTCGTTGCAAGTTGCATAAAGAACTGTTACCCTCATTGCGTGGCAAGTTGTTCTGCGATTAGTGCCCCTCATTATGCATTCCCATGCCACGACAGCACGCTTCGCATAGGGGACAGCACAATGGATAGTTTAGCTACCCCAAGGCACACATAACCCTGCCACATGCCACATGCCACCATCACCACTCGTTGCACAGTGTAGCACAATTTCCCCTAGTTGCTCACATATTACGCATACGCCCTGTTTTCGCCAGCCGTTTGCTATCTGCCATTGCAATCAACATTTCTCATATTTAAAACTGCAAATGCTACAGACACACACTCATACACACACACATACAATTACACTCTCATACACACACATACACACACACGCTGAAGGAACTTGGGAAACCAACTCATATACACGTTTAATCGACTTCATTTGCTCATTAGGTAGATAGTACTGCGTGTCGCTTTCTGTGTCCTTGTGGCGGGGCTGCATTACAACATTTCTAATGCGATTTTCCGTTCTGACATCGCCGCCATCGTCTCCATCACTTGGCACAAAATGGCGACATCTGCAGCGCGTAATTGTTTCCTTGTTAGTTGCATTTGCGGCACGTTCACCTGGTCTGCCACCTGCCACCGCAGCGACATGTTAAATGCATTTATGAATGGGCTCCGACTGGGATCGTCAATTGTAATTACTTGCAAGCACTCGCACTTGCATTCGCATTCGCTCTCGTACTCGGTACCGTTCTGTGGGTCGCATTTAAACTTCCGAGCATGTCCCGGCATTCATTTGCCACCGGGATGAGCATTAACGCTGCAAATTGTCCGCTTTGCTGCGGTTGCCAACTGAGAGCTGATGAAGAAGTACATGAAGCTACCGTTTCGCATTACGCATTTGCCGCATGGCCAATGGTCAGCACACAGGACACTGAATGTCGCACCCTGATGGCTTCCTATTAATTTGGTTGCTCAGCTTTCGTCCTATAATTGCATTTTATTTAGCAGGCACTGTTACTGGCCGTGTTCGTACTAACTGCAGTCGTTATTTTGGTTTAATTGGTTTTTGTGTGTTTTTAGCGCTGAATCTATTGGCCTTAATTAAAATGCAACAGTGCGTATGTGCAATGTAACAAAAAGTCACTGAGCATACAAACACACACCACACACCACACACCACACACAAATAGCAAAGCTCTAAATAAAAGGCCATACACAATGTTTGCCCAGCACCTGAGCTGCACTTTTATGACATTGTCACTGGGCACTGAGATAAAATAACTGCAAAATGTTGACAGTCAGCGTTTTGAGGAGTGGGTAAGTTTTTATTGACAGCAGAATGGCATGATTGCTGCTGACCCAAAAAAAAAAATAAAAACAATCACAAAAAAATACCCTCAGCTAACTTATAAAAAAAAGGGTAAACGGAACTCTGCCTGACGACACTTCAAAAAACAAAACGAAAAAAAAAACACCAAAAATAAAAAGCAATAAACGTTGGTCAACTGGCTTCATTTTGCTTTTATAATTTACATTGTTTGCGGTGGCAGGACCCGCCGGTTAACCACTCAACTGGAAAGGTTGACGATATTCGAAGCAACGAGCTCGATTTATGCTCTAAAAATGTCCATTTATGCGAAACAGTTCTATAAATAAACATTCAAATAAATGTATATAACAAAAAAGACTTAATTTCTTTAAAGATTTGGGCAAAAGATCGTACTTTAATAAATCAAAATTCGATTTAAATAAATATTGAAATAAATATATTTAGGAAAAAAGTCTGCAATGTAAGGAAGATTTTAAGCAAAAGATCTTGGTTTAATTAAAGTATTTTTGTTAACCAAATGCATGACAATATGTTAATACCCTTTTAAAGGATAAACTCATATATCTATTTTCTCATCTGTGTGTGGGATTGCTTTTGTCTGTGTCTGTGTGTGTATCACTTGCCCACTGTCCATGTCCGCTGATTGCAGTGCCAACTGCAAGGACAGGCGTCAAGTGTGGGGGTCGGGGGTCAGGGGGTCAGTTTGAAGTGATTGATGGTTCATGGGCATGTCAATTGCTTGACCGTTTGTTGTATCCACTGTCCGTTGTTCATCGTCCTTCATTCCCTTTGCAGTTGATGTTCTGCTATTGCTGCTATTGCAGTTTAAACAGATTAGAGCCACTTTTCTGTTTGGAATTTTTGCAGTGAAGCGACAAAAAACGCGCGCGTTTATTGTCGCATGTTGTGCACGTTGTTCAATTTGGTACGACACCTGGCCAAGAAGCATCAACAAAAATAAAACAAACAACCACACGAACAACAACAACAACGACAACATGAACTGATGCAGCAAACGAGCAAATGTTCTACATGCTGTCCAGTGTGCTTTTTTTTTTATTTACCTTGCAAATTAAAATCCAACACATGTTGTTTAATTAAAAAGAATTCGAGTCTACAACGAATATTTCATACGCCCCGTTGGATATAGCTTGTAAAACCCAACTGGTGTAAATGCGTACACATATCACAATGCTTTTGAATTAACGAGCGTGAAAAATCATGCGGCAGCAGATTGCAAAATATTTGTGCTCTGTCAATGCAAAAATATTTCATCATATTTCTTGTGTGAATCGTTCTGTTAAAGAGCTGAACATACAATTCAATTTAACAATTTTAAATTGGGTATAAAATTTATAAAACTTAAAAATTGCATTTCATAAAATTCAATAGATGAAGTTGTTATTTTCCTATTACTTGCACATTGATCCACTTGCTTTTAAAGCTGATTACTATATATATATGATATCATGATACTTTACATTTACAATTTGCTGATGCTTTCTGCAATTGAAACCTTATTTTGTTGCTGGCCAAATTTGAGAGATGTGCCATAAATCATGGCAATTCAGAGAAGAAACTCTGCTGCATATTAAGCGAACTTTCGCCTATAATCATTACCCATATCAAAATAAAACCCCAAGCCGCAGACAAACTTTTCACATATGACGCCAAGTTTTCTTCTTGCTTGGCTTTCGCCTTTCCTTTTTTCTTTTTCTTTTTATCCTTCTTTTTTCCTGTCAGTTTGGCTACTTAACTGCAGCTGCAGCTGCAAAACTGCCAACAGCAACAGCAACTGTAACAACAACAACAAACAAACAAACAGACGTGACGAGTGCAGCAAATGCCAAATGATGAAATTGAGAGAAAAGAAGAAAAAAACTACACAAACACACACACGCAGAGAGAAAAGGCAAAAAAAAATGGCATTCGAGGCTGGAAAGAGGAGATGGAAAAAAAGAAATGAAAAAAGAACGAAAGAAGAAAAATTTCTAATGAAGTTTTCAACTCGGATGCGAAGAGCACAAAAGTAAATTGATTGCAATTGGAATCAGTAGCAGAAACTCGTAACGTCAATCAAATTGAATTCACACAGACGTCGCCAGATGCTCTATTTGGAGGCGGGGGCCATTCCTAAAGGGGGGCGTGGCAACTGATACGCATGCTAGGCCAAAATACTGAGTGAAAAAGGCATCTTCAAAGGCAGCAAAAGGCATATATCATCACATATGAAACTTTGTTAATGAAATAGGTGTGAGTGTGGAGAATGTGAATGTGTATGTGTGCGAACGTATGTGTGTGTGTGTGTATGTGTGTGTGTGTGTGTGTGTGTGTGTGGAAGCGATGCAATAAAACTTGAGTGAGCTCAACTAAAGTAAAATTGCTTTGCACTGCTGCTGCTGCTGATTAAAAACGTCAATAAAAATCGAATGCACAGCTAAATTGGAGTTGAATGCAAACGTTCATTGAATGCCAAATGAGTGCATCGAGTGTGAATAGAAATGCGCTGCATTATCTAATGAATCGAGAAGCAACCAATGTGCGAGAGTTTAAATCAACTAACACGATAAGAGTGTATTGTAAGAATTCCAACTTGTAATCAACGTTGGCTACAAGGCAAACTTTATTTTCAGAGTGAAAAGAAATGCTATCATCAGCTTACATGCCAAATTTGATTATAATAACTCAAGTACTTAACTTGGCTACAACTGTAGACTGTCGATTGTCGACTGTCGACTGTTGGCTGGTTTCTATGCATTGTCATGCAAATTGCTCGTCAGGACAAAACACGACTCGCCTTGCCTTTCCTTGCCACAGTGCCACACCTTCGTTTTGATAATGTCATTGCTGTGTTAAAGTTTTAACACTTGCCAAAAAGCCAGAGCTCGGTCTGAAAGAGCTAGAGACCAAACCCAAAAGCTGCCAGACGATGACGTTTGCATTAAAACAAATGTCAGTCGGTGGCGTCAACGTTGCCAACGCTTATCACTCACAGTCATGAGTAGCAGCATTAAAAACTGTAGCATGCTTTTAAGCGCAACTAAAACTGCCAACAGCAGCAGCAGCAGCAGCGACAGCAACTGCGACTGCGACGTCGAGGTCAGCGTCAGGTTGCTGCTCATTTGGCGTCGACTGCAACATTTGTCAACATGCCAAGCGTTTAAGGCAGTTGCACGTGTCTCTCTCAACCTCTCTCTCGCTCTTACTCTCATTGTGTGTGTGTATGTGTGTGTGTTTGTGTGTGTGTGTGTGTGCTGCACGCTTGACCTGGCGCTGTTTTAACTGTGGTTAACATATTTTTCAAGCGCTTTTGCGGCTAACAGTGAGCAGCGGCAACAACTTCATTCTTGCTTTTGTGTGGTTTTTATGGCTGCGGTTTGCCAGCTGCAGTTGTTGTTTTTTTGTTTTTGAAAAATAGTAGCAGTTGCTATTATTGTTGTAATTGTTGTTGTTGTTGCTGTTGTTGTTATTGTAGCCACAAAACTAAAACCAGAAGCTGCGTGTTAATTTTACATTTTTACGCTTTCATGGCCGTCACTTGCGTGCGCCGAGCATTGGAATGTGCTCCCTTTCTCCCTCTCTGCCACTCTCTCTCTCTCTCTCTCAGTCTGTATCTTTATCACTCTTCACTCTCTATCACACTGTCTCGCCCCTTGTTTCCTGTTTTGCTCATCACTCGATCTCTGACTCGCTCAACCAACAGTTTCAGCTCATTGTTTCGTTAAATTTTAAGCAGTTTTAGCCATTTTGTGTTGTAGTTTTTCTCTCTTTTGCCTGTTTCTGTCTTTTTGCTTTAGTTTGCTTTGTTGCCAGTGTTAACCTTTATGGCCGCAACAGTTTAAGCTGATGGCTTTTTTATGACTGACTTTTCGCATGCTAAGCGCAGATTACGCATACGTCGCGTTGAACGCAGCCAACAGTAAACATCGCACGCACCACACACAACCACCAACGCCACCAGCTCCCTCCTCCTCCTTCTCCTCCTCCTGCCTCACCCGTTATTCCAGCAGCTGGTTGAAAATTTATAAAATCAAACAACGACATCAGATTTGTCGCCTCTCATTGGGGGAGCATTTTATGTTTCTGCCTGCGCTTTAAAATATGCTGCATTTTTTTCGTTACCAGTTTTATTTTTTTTTTCCCCCATTTTGTCCGCTCAGCATGTGGCTTGTGCAAGGGGGGAAAGGAGGGAAGAGGGGGCGTGGCCACACAGATTGGCTCTTGGCAGTCTTCTGGCTTTGGCTGCTCGCTGGCTGACTTTTTGGCCATTTAAACCAGTTTGAGTGGCATAATCTGCCATTAATTTGAATTATAGCCGAGCCAATCATTTTAGCTTTGCCATTCAGCTGTCAATGCAATTTAATTTATATCGGTATACGTATATATATACTTATATATATTCCGCAAAATGAATTGCGATAACCAAATGCACGCACTGATAATGCTGATAAACGATTCTGCATGGAAAAACGCCCTACGAAATCGAAATCGACAGCTACGAGAAATGGTGCCAAGAATGGAGCTTAAGCTGCCATGCAAACCGCTATAGGAAAAGCTGTCTTTGGCAAGCCGCGGATAAAAGATTTCAAAAGGAAATTACTTGTTTAAGATATATACAGAGATAAAAAATTGGCCAAAAATATCTATAAATTAAATAAAGATAGCTGAGACATCCGATCGCATACGTAATATTTTAGAATTTGATATTTCATTCCGTAGCTTACAACTTGAACAATTTCCAAAGCAAATATGATTGACAAATATAATATGGGTTCAATAAAAGCACATTTATTCATTTAAAAATTGAAAATGCTTGCTGTGTAGCAAAATTTGAAGTTTTGCTTTGGCCTTTTGCAGTTGCCCAAACATTTCAAATAGCAGCGAAATGTATTTTCTGATATTTTTGCTGTTGGTTTTCATTCAACGGCTGCTGCCAAAGCTTTCCCTGCAATTGCCTTGTCCTGGCTGCGAAGGCATCAAAGGCAAAACACTTTGATCGCCTTACAGTGCACGAACATTGCAAATCAAATGATTTCCGTGCTGGCCGACAACAACCACAACAGCCAAAGCAATAACAACAACAACAACAGCAGCAACAGCAATAACAGGCAATGCAACGACAAGGCAGCGGAAGTGTTGTTGCTTTTCTTATAGCAATAGTTGCTGCTGTTGTTGCTGTTGTTGTTGCTGTTGCTATGGCAAAAAAGAAAATAGTGTGCAATTTACCTTTCAACTATTAAACGTCCGTGGTAAATGCACAAAGCGAAATCAAAGTGGCATGAAAGCGCACCGAAGACATTGAAAAACAAGCAAAAGGAACCAAAAGAAGCATTCGGGCGATAGCTTAACCCTTTTGCAACACGACTAATGCTATTAAAGGGTATTACACACAGCTAAACACACACTCCCACTCGCACACACTCAACACACCTACGACACTCAAAGTGAGAGCTACAGAAAATTAGAAAAAAATATTATTGTATGCATTGTATTGAGTGGTTACGATTTGCAAAGGTGTCTGTAAGTCCTCTGTGTGAAAAGCAAATGCCAATAGGTATGAGAACAGAGAGGGAGAAGAAGAGAAGTGTGAAGACGGTATGGGGCAATTCAATGGGTTCAATTTCTGTTTGTCTATCTATTCGGTTTGCCTCACCTGTCCAGATATGCATGGACTTTTAGGCACTTGGATGCTTAGCAAGCCAGTTGGTTTCCTAGGGAATGTGAATTCAGACAGAGACCAAAGTTTGTTCAATGATTGCATTTTCCTCCACAAGTGTAGATGAAAACATGAACAAATGGAAAATGTTTGGAGTGCACGATGAAAACACTTTAGCATTGAAATTGAATAATATTTTTAAGATTTCTGTAATCATTGAAAAATCAAATTCTTGAAAAACTGCGGGCCAACGCAGAGTAAAAAATGAAAAAAATTGAGAGTAGAGAGAGTTAAGAAAGAGTTCGAATTTGTTCTTAAAAATGTAAGAGTAGAAATTGCGAATAAATCAGTTAAAAAGTATATAATTAAATATATATATTATTTCTATGAAACTGTCAACCAATACAGCAATGCTTAAATTAATTTCCAAAGTGTTGGATGTTGTATCAAATAAAGTACCAAGTATAATATTAAGGTAAATATGCAAATTTACGTATATTCGTAATCAGTTTGATGCCATCTTTTTTCATTAAGCTAAGCACCTTAACTGCATAAGATACGAGTACTCATTTCGAAAGTATTAAAATGCTTTAGCTTATTACGATGAACCTAAGTATGTGAAGCATAAATTTTCAATTTAGCAAATGCTGTGCTTATTATCACAAATTGATTTTTCCTGTCAGCTATCCCGCTTATTTATTTTGCATTAGCACTTTTAATTAAACACAAGAGGTGGCAACTGCCGGTAGCAACTACCGCTACACCCACAACTGAACACCTTTTCCGAGTGCTCGGGCAACTCACAGTTGCCCATTGCCAATTGCAGCACTTACAGCAGTTACTATTGCAACTGCACCCACCTCTCTCCCTCCCTTCCCTGTCCCCTCCCTCGCTCTCCTCTCCTCTTTAGTGTTCAGCTTTAATTTTGTAAAAGGCTTTGTACATTAACTACGATGGCACCAAACATGTTGACAGTTGTTGTTGTTGCTATTGTTGTTGTTGTTGTTGTTGTTGTTGTTTGGACTCGAACTCAGAGTCTCGACTCTTTGGCGCCTTTGGCTGGCCAAGCTGTTCACTTGTGTGAAAATTAAAATAAATTCACCATGTTTATTGCATTTGCATTGGGTAATTGCTTATACAATTTTATACGAAATTAAAAGCCACTTTTTTTTGCATTTAACATTTAAATAGGCTTTTAATTTAAATGAAACGGAAAAGCTGAAGGCAATGTGTGCCCTAGCATGTGTGTGTGTATCTGTGTGTGTGTGTGTCTCTCTCTCTCATTTTGTGTGTACGTGTGTGTGTGTGTGTGCGGATCGGGACAACCTTTGGCATAATTAGCTTGCGGACATAAATTGCCAGCAAGTCCTGTAAATGTTAATGTGGCAAAATTAATTAAGCATGGCGAAAAAGCCTTTCACAGGGACTCGAAATAAATTTATAGATAAAAACGCCGAGTTGGCCAAAAAAAAAAAAATACAATGGCAGGTGAGTGCCAACTACAGACATTTAAATTACAGCAGAATAAAGTTGTTGTCGAATCCGAAATAAAAGGAACAAAAGCCATGTGGCAAACGCTTAAATTCAGACATGGACATTTTTTTAAATATAAATTATTTGCAGCTCAAAAAAATTATATTAAATATGCTCGTATTTCAATTAAACATTAGCATCATATTTAAATCTCATGGAAATTTAAATGGTAATACTCTAAAGAATATTTTCATATAATTTTCAATAAATCCGCTTACAATCAAAAGCTTATATTTAGTATTCACATATAACTTAATTCACATTATTATATCATACAATCTCTCATTTCTATGCAATTTCTGCTACACATTTCTCTAATCCTCACCTTGCATTTCAAAACAATTTACGTGGCAAGGCAGCTGTCTGTCAGTCAGTCAGTCTGGGAGTCGTAGTTAGAGTCGTAGTCCAACTCGGAATCTGTTTGCTGCTAGCTGTCATTCAAGTGGCGTCGTCTCTTGCTCGTTAGCACACCTTCGTCTTCGTCTTCGTCGACATCTTCGTCTTTGTCTGCGTCTTGGTCTTCATCTTGGCCAGAGCAATGAGCCAAAGCGCAGCGAAGCGTCTTCATTCCCAGCTTGTCAGCGAGTAGACACATCTCCATGTCTACGTCTTTATCTATGTCCTGTGTGCGCCAAACAGGAGCAGCACTCACATCATCAGCTATAACTACAACTGCAGCTGCAACCATCTTGTCTGTCATTTCTATAACTACTTTTGTTACTTACTAGTTAACTGTGTGCCATTCTCCACACTTCTCGCCCTTCTGAAAATGTCCACACATGCATATATGCAACTTTTGCTTCTATTTAGATCTCTTCCCCTGTTGCATCCACAATCCTTTCTCTGCAACACTTTTGCACAATTACATACATTTTTAAGTGCGTTCGTGCCTGTGCTTCTCGCCTTGTCTTGTTATTGTTGTATTCATAACTACTTTGGGCCACGCCCACATACCCTCACACACACACACCAATATGTAGAGTGAGCCTTTATTAAAGTTTTATCGCATTAAAAATTTCTTTGCCACTTGCAAACATTTTTCGTGCAAAAACACCAACAAAAAGCGTGCCAAAAACTCAGCCAGGCAAGGACTAGAGATTGGGCCAGAGATTGGTTGGGGAAGAGGTAGGGAGAGGGGCATGGGGCAGTGTCAGGCGACAGAGACAATGATGTCGTTTCATGTACACCTGTTTCAAGTTGTTTTTATTGCAGTTGTTGTTGTTGTTGCTGTTGTCGCTGCTGTGCATATTTGAATACACTTTTCGTTGGCCGCTTAACTTAAATCTCCACTCGTTTCGTCCCTCTCCCTCTCCCTCTTTCCTTGGCCTGTCCCAATGCAAGTTTAAGTGGGGATTTTACCTTTGGCAAGGCTGTTGCTGTTGCTGTTGTACAGGTAATGACAGTTATGTCAATAAGTTTGCCAACGCACCTTAAGCACTGCCACAAAGGCAGAGTATCGAGAGGGTTACATATTCGCTGTCTCGCTCACTTAAGTACTTTATTTATATGCCACTATTTGTAGCATATATTTAACTCGAAATGTGTGACATATTTTGCTCTGAACTGTATTCCCTTCATATATAGTAGGACAACCCCAGCTAATGCACTAAGTGCTTAAAAGCCGCCACAGCAAATGAAAACTTTTCGTTGTTTAAGCAAAAAATAAGAAAAAAACACACACAAAAATGGGAAAAAAAAATTGTAATAAAAGATTTTAATTTCTATATATGCAAGCATATAGTCGTAAATTATATGAAAAGGGGACTTGAGCTTTGTAAACTTTCACAGCATGCAGGCAACCCATTTATGTAGTTTTGCTGGCAACCCTGGCGCAATTCATAAATTTGTTGAGCAGCAGGAGCTGCTGAGGGAGAATGAGAGAAAGGCGGCAACTGAGAAATATTTAGGAGACACATAAAGGGGGAAACTAAAAAGTGGCGCAATTTCTTCTTCTCTCTTCTCTTCCAATCTCTTTTTATTTTATTTTTTATAAAAGTATATTTCATTTATTTTTTTGAATATGCAAATTTTGTTGGCAACATTCATTAAATTTAGTTTGCCAGCTGCTTTTATTTGATGGCACTCAACTTTTTCAGTTATTTAAGTAGCAAATTTTGGTGCTTTTTCAAATATTTGTGCAACGCTTCAACTTGCCCATGGACAAAGCTCAGCTCAGCTTGGTCTGTCTAGTCTGTCCAGTCTGTCCAGTCTGTCCAGTCAGTCAGTCAGCCAGTCCATCACTTTGTCAGTTTGTCTGGCATTCAGGTGGGCAGCTTGATAAGAAGCAAACGAGCTTGTTTGTTGCCCAAAAAACTTGCAACTGTCTTGTTGCCTCGGCCCAGACTCTTATCTGACTAGCATGGCTTCCCCTCTGTTACCTGCCACCCTCCAATTCCATCCCATCCCTTGACTCTATAACAAAATTTCAATTTCAAGTGCACTCGGCAAACAATTTCACAAAATTTTAGCCCTACATAGATATATAGTATAGTATATACTATAAAGGTTATACTCGCACATTTATATTTTCCTATATATTATATACATTTTGCCAACTAAATTTATGGTTATTTTGTTACTATATTCATTGTTGTTGCTGTTGTTATGCCCTCTTATAGTTGCTATTGCTGCTCGCTTTTCGCCCTCTGCTTTTCAACTAAAATTCGTGTACAAAAAGCGCAACATTTATGCAATTAAAGCCAAATTAGCAATGAATGCAGCTCGAGTGCTTTTGCTTTTGGCCCAAGCTACAAAAGTTGCCATCAAACTTTTGGCCTTTTGTAAAGTTTTTGCTTTTGCTGCCTCAACGCTCCTCCACTTCTCCTTCTCCTCGTCCTTCTCCTCCTCCTCTTTGAATCCCGTCCTGCTGAATATCAGCCGCTTGTTATGGGGAAAACTGTGGAGCTATGCTTTGCCTTCTTGGGCGCATAGTTTGCAGTTAGAACTGCGCTGCTTCCAATTAATTTAATGCCTGCCAGTGTAATGAGCGTTTAAGCCTTTCAATGGCGTCATAGTTGCGATGCAGAAAGCGACAGCAGCAGCTGTTGTCGTTATAGTTGTTGCTCCTGTCGTCCTGTCGTCCTGCTCTCCTGTCCTTCTGTCCTGCTCCTGCTGCTATTATTGCTGTGCGAGTGTCATTTTATGTCGCTCATAAGCAGGCAATCTTTTCTTCCTTTTTTTGTCCTGCGACCTCATATTTATGAATTGAAAGCTTAAAAGCCGGACAGAGAATGAAAGGAGCATATGACGTTGCACGACCAACAGCGAGTATTATTGAATGTGAAAAGCAGGCAAAAGCTCGGCTTTAAGCTGGATTTTCATTAGACTTATTTACTCTGTCTGAATCACATGGATTTGTGTAACTTTTACGTATACGTAATATGTAATGCAATACGTATACGTAATGTGTAATTTAGCTTAACACGGTGATGCAGTCACTGATGCATTGCCTAATGCCTGACATTAAATACAAATTTAGTTGCAGCATTTTCAACTCAACTAAATGAAAATGTTCTCACTTGGCTAATAAACTATCGTTGGCTAACTTTTGCCTTTCGCTAACTATTTGATGAGCTTAATAAAGCATTTTTCAACTAATTTCTCGCTGCAGCGTCAAGTGTTGGCTCATCACGATAGTTGAAGTGCCCAATACACAGTGCACCTTTCAGCTTAGTCATGGTAAGTATTGGTTATCAGATTAAGCCTTGTATAACACACCCCCTCCCCCTCCCCCTCCCCCTTCATCCACTCTGCTGTCGTTGTTGTTGGGGTTGCTTTTTGAACTGGCTATCGTGTGGCTTGACGCTTTGAGCAGAACTCTTGAAGCACTTAGCCTGCAATATAATCAGGAAAAGCGATTAAAGCACTTGGCCCATTGTTTATTATTACAATATTAGCAGAGCTTTTGCTTTTGTTGTTTGTGTTGTTGTTGTTGTTGTTGCTGTTGGTGTTGTGTGGGACCTCAGAGGCCTCAGTTTGCACTCTCTCTAAGCGAAACGCTCTATCAACTTGACTCGATGACTGTTTGGCTTTGCTTGGCTTTGGCTTTGCCTTTAGCGCCATTGTTTGCACTTCCACTGTCGACTTGTTGGCCTGGCCAACAGGACATCAAAGGCAAAACCGCTTGCAACGTTGAAGGCACGCGCCAACATTTAACAGCAGGCGGATCATTCATCAATAATTACATGCTGAAAGGCTAAAGGCGATGCCACAAAAATGCTTCTGCCTCCCCCGCCCCCTTTTGTCAAACTTTACCCCCTTTTAGCCAACATTACCCCCCCTTTTAGCCCACTCACCCCCACACCCGCACAACTCTTGCTACTCAGCTAATTTATGCCAAAATGCTTGGCAGACTAATGACACTTTGCAGCAAAAGACGACAGCGAAGCACTGCAATGAATCGTGGAGACGGGAAAGAGAATAAGGTGGGGAGGGGGAAGGGGGAGCGGTTCTATGGGCATAGCACGCAAAAGTTTTTGGCATGCCGTTAGTTTGTTGGTAGGTTGTTCATTGGTTGGTTCGTTGGTTCGTTGGTTGGTTCGTTGGTTGGTTGGTTGGTTTGCCTGTCATGCCAAGAAATGTAAAACTTGCGCGAAAAATGATAAATACGCTTAGACCTAATTAACTTGCGACTTTAATTAATTTTTAATGAAAAAGCTAATGAGCCGAAAACTAACTGGGCCAATCAGTTGTGCATGTGCTTGTCCCAATCGATTTCGACATAAACAAACAACAATTCAACGAGTTTTCAAAACTTTTCAAACACACAATTTCATTTTAACAAATAAAACGAATTAAGTTGTCAAATAAAACGTAGAGAAATTTGCCAGTTTGAAGTTGGAAAATTTTATAACAGCGAATAATGCTTAAATACTTAAGAAGATCAACAGAAAGTTTTGACTTTAAATTCAATTGAAGAACTCGCATAATCTTGTTGCAAAATACATTTAACGATGTTCCCGAAAGTGGCAAAAAAAAAATTGACGAAATGCTGAAAAAAATGTGATTTCAGAATTCTTGCGCTAAACAATCTCCGCTTTATGACACATACGCCGTCTTGTCTGACATTCAATCAGCGCCAACTCCGCCGTCCTTCAATCCGCCCATTTCTCTGGCTTTTGCCCATCTGCCGCTGCTGTTGCCACGCCCACACAATGACAGCAGCTTTAATTGGATTTTCGCTGTTGCGGCCGCAACAAAAATAACAAGAAAAAATTTCAACAGAATAAAAAAAACTGGGAGAAAGAGAATTGCAATTTTCGACAGGCGGCTGTCGCTTGGTTTCATTTCACGTTACTTTTCCCGTCTTTTCCCGTCTTTACCCGTCTTTGGCGAGCTTTTGTTGCCCTTTTTTCTGGTACTCCCTTCTTTTTTGCTTGTGGCCCAGCTTTTCTTTGCAATTGGCGCTCAGCTTTTGGCGCTGTTATTTCTCCGTAACAAAGTTTACATTTCACACATTCATCACTTTTGGCAGCTGCAACTAATAGTGTGCAATGTCGGGCAAATGGACGGCCCCGTTTAGCCAGCAGCCAGTCGAGTTTTCCATCCTCTTCTGCCTCAGTTACTTCTCTCTTACTTCCCTTATTTTTTTTCATTTTGGTCATGGGCACACATTTTTATTGCACTTCTCACAGGGCAGAGGATGGCTTCTGCCAAGTTGTCCAGTTGGTTTGCCAAGAACGGATTACGGATTGTCTGTTCGGAGAGTCTTATAAATCAATGCTTAAAGCTTAAAGGCACTGAGAAGCTCTCTGTGGAGCATTGATTATCCCATTCTGTCTCTTCTCATCTCTGGGTAGAGAGGCGTGGTATAATATTTTTCTCACTTTACACATTGTTTGTAATACTTGCCATGCCACAAATGCCACGGCTTCATTTCAGTGCAAAACGTTACCCTTTCACAACTTACCCCGCTGCTTGTCACAACCCCTCACTCTGTCCCCACCCCTGTCCCTGCAGCGTGGCACAATGATGAAGCTGTTGGCTGTTGCCTGTTGGCTTAACACTTTGCGACTGTGACTCTTGCACGTTGACGTCATAAAGCATCAGAATGTGAGTCGATATACGTGCCTTCAATCCAAGCAGAGTCATTGATCAATGCGCTGCCTGATACTGATTTATGGAATTCACATCAATTTTGAATTTTCGCTCTCGAACCATTTTGCAACACAACTGGAAACGGGGGCAAGGGGGAGAGTTAAGTTGAATTGACTTGAGCTGAGCTGAGCTGAGTTGATAGTCTGTCTCCTGGCCTGTGACAGCGTCTTGAGACGTTTCATAATTCATCTTAATTTTAATTTGCAAGTGATGGAGTGGCTTTCAGACAAGCAGCCAACCAGCCAACCAGTCAGTTCAGCTCAGCTCAGCTCAACTGAGTGAGCTCAGCTCTGTTCAGCACAGACAGTGAGTCAGTCAGTCATTCAGTCAGTCATCCAGTCAGTCATTCAGTCATCCAGTCAAGGCAGTAAAGCTGAGCCATTCAAGCATTCAGGCGGCTCTAAACTGCAGCTTCATTATCTTAATCTACTCCTTTTTAAGCGCAAACTTTAGCAAGTGGCATCGGAGCATCAGCATCAGCTTCAGCATCAGCATCAGACCGCACACAAATTTGCGCCCAATTGCACTTTGGTGCAGTTTAATCTACAAAATTGCCGGCCAGGCCAGCAATTTTCACAAATTGCTTACATTACGTAAATGAAGAGACACCAGGCAACGTCTCCCATCTACATCTTCATCTTCCTCTCCACTTTCCGCTTACCATTCCATTTCTATCTCCATTGTCATCGTTCAGCTTGTCCTTGTTCTCTGTCGTTCTCGTTCTCGTTGTCGTTGTCGCTGTAGCTGTCGCTGTCTTCTTTGTTGTTGCTGTCGTATCGCGAGCCGTCATCAAGGCGCTGCCATATTGCGTATACGCAACGTTTGTCGCTCGCGAAGCGATTGTGTCTAATTGAGCGTACATTTCACGCTCGCACACAAATTGCAATACAATTAATTTATGACATTTTCGCTGGATGATGCAGTTCGAGCACGTTTCCACCGCACAAAACATTTGAAAATTTTAATTAAAAAGCAAATATTAAATCAATGCCGCATCCAAATTAGTTGTTAGTTCTTGTCAGCAGGCCCCAGAGCAGACGCATAATTCATTTGGCTGGCACAGAAGGCCAACGACAAAGTCGCTTAATTACCAACGCTGCCAGCGTCGCTGTCGGCGTCGCATTAACCCATTAATTAAGGTGACGTCAAAGGCAGCACCAAAAGCGATAAAACCATAAAACGATAAAACGATAAAACGAGTAAAGCCAAACACCCGCCCACAAAATGTGGGCGAGAGTCAGCAGCACAATCTCAAAACCCATTGAGAGTATGCCACACAAAAATCTCAAATGCCAGGACTCGCATATTTATGGGCATCTGTGTGAACTGCTAAATTGCAAGGAATGCAACCAAAATGAGCACAACCAATGAGCTGGCAATCGCAGAGAGAAAGCCTCCACTCTCTCACCTCTCTTCTCTCACACTTCTCTCTCCTCTTTGTGATGTGCAATTCCACAGCCACAGCCATTTAATAGCATATTGTTTGCTCAGGTTACAGGTACAGAGCAGTTGACTTTCTATTTATTCATAAGAATGAATATGTATGCCAACAAGTATTTAAACTATGATGCATATTTAATTGCACAGAATTTATTGTTAACTTTGTCAAAGTTTTAATAAACAAACACCAGAAAATTAATGAGAAATTTCACAAGTTTCAACTTGAATTAAATAAGTTATTTGCGCAAGAATTCATTTCGATCTGCAAACAGAAATAAAGTTGCTACTTCATACTGCTCTTTCAATTACATCGATTACTATAAATATTTAAATATATTTAATGATTAGTATTTATTTAAATTACAATAAACAATAAACGACGCAAACAAACTATGAATTTAAGCCTATTACTATCGATTCTAATTTATTTTGAAGAGTATTTATTTAAATTTGCATGGCAACCTTTTCAGAATGTAAGCCACACTTCACTAACTTAATTAAATTGTTTGTTATGTTGGCGATTATTTAATTTTGGTCCCAAAGAGTTTTGCATTTAGTCATGAAAATTATTTTTAATAGTGACAAATTGATGAACATTAGATTGATAAACAGCCAAATCATCCGGCATAACGAGTAGATATTAAACGAGTTTATAAAATATTCTTATCGATTTGTGACTAATCGTCGAGCTGTTCTCTTATGCACACTGTATATAAGCCCGGCAACCAGAGTCGTTCCATCGTCGTTAAGGACCTTCATTTGTCTAAGCCGGGACCGAGAAAGGAAAAAGTTTCGACCACTTAATGACCCCCGTTCAATGCCAAATGATATGAAATTAGTTTTAGCCTTGCGTTTAAAAATTAAAAGAGCTAAAAATCAATGCAATTTTTTTGCTTTTGACCATTTGGCGTTTTCCCATTTCAAATGGTGTTGTTTTTGTTGTTGTTGCTGTTGTTCGAACGGTTCTTGTTGGCATTTGGCGTATGTCAGACGCAACTGGCAGTTCAATAATGAATAATAACGGGGTCCCAGTTAAAAAGTTTGCCTCTCCCTCTTGCTCCCATTTGGCCATACTCGCTTGCTGTCTCTTGTGTTGCACGCTGCGCTGTCACAACAGCAGCAACAGCAACAGCAACAACAACAGCAACAACGACAACAACAGCAATGGCATAGCAAAAACTTTGGCAATATATTTGCAACGCATTACGTGGCATGTCAAGCGTTTTATCGCGCGTATTTTTCAATTTTCGCGCAAGGGGCGTGGGGGAAGAGGGGCAACTTCACTGGCAATGACACGGCCAATATGAGTATGTGTGCTGGGCAGAAAAAATTAAAAAACAGCCACAGTGAAGTCGCCTTTTTCTTCTAATGCTCGCTCATGTGGTGCTCTTTGGTCATATATTTCTTGGCCGCCCGCAAAGATAACAACAACAAGAACAACATATGCTAGTCACAAGTGTGTATATGTGTATGTCCAGCGGTGCAACCTCTTCAAATAGTTGCAAAAAAACAGTCTCTTACACACACAAACACACTCATAAACATACAAATTGTAGTAAAAAATAGTTGAAGAGAAGGTTGAGCATAGAAACCAACAGAACACCCACTGAAACACATTTCCGATGCAAAGAGAGATGAGAGAGGAGGGATTGAGAGAGGGAGAGGGGAAGGGAGCGGGAAGGGGAACGGGAAAGGGACGCTCATATCCGCTTTTTGAGCGTTGAGCACAAACAGGAAACACATTATAGCAGCTGGTAGACAGACTTATGTGTAGCACTGTTGAAAAATTGTTACACACGCTGATGCTGTCACTGGCAGGCGTACTCCAACATCTCCTTCTCCTTCTCTTTCTCTTTCTCCTTCTACTTCTGCCGCTGCTTGTTGATGTTTTGCAACGTGTTTGTCTCTTGTTATTCTTGTTTTTGTTGCACCGTTTTTTTTTTTAACATTTGGTAAATAAACTGCAATGTGAGTTATGTCAAGCAACAAACACTCACATACACACACCCACAAACACACAAACTCACACACAGTTGCATGTGTGTTGCATAATGGCTGCCATGGCTCATCTTTCAAAATACGCGAGCAACAACAACAACACATTGTAGCATACTTTCGCGGGCTCTAATGGCGACGAAGCTGCAGAAAAAAGTGTTGCCTGCTTAGCGGGGTATAAAGAGGAAAAAAAGTGTTGTCTACTTATGCGCATTTGTCAATTCGAGATGCGGTGCCATCCATAATAAAGAGAATCGCTCGCTTATGCGGGTAACTCATTTGGAAGGCTAAACGATACAGGAACTTTATGTAAGTATACAATAAATTTAAGGCATCAACGAAATAAAGCATTTATTGAACTAAATAGAACACACACACACACACACATGACATATCTTCTGCTATCCCGAATCTATTTTTATTTCACAAATGCCAATAGACAACTGAAACCGCCACATTGAAATGGTCTATAAAATTATCTATGACCAGCACTTACGTACAAGTCATTGACCAGCGTTGACTGGATTAATTTTTGGGGCAGATCAGTTCTCTAATGCATTCGGAAAATTCAAACATCGAATTTGTAGTATTCATTTAGTTGCCAAAATGCTTCCCGGCTAAATTTAGCGCACAGAGCAAAGTGGAAAAGAACATGCCCAGCAAATTGCTCATTTATTTGCAACTGTCAATATCAATAACAAATTGGTTGTTGTTATGCTTCACACACACAAACAGAGAGAACGAGAGAGAGAGAGAGAGAGAGACAGAGAGTGAGAAAAGGAGACTCATTTATATACTATGGAAATGTGCCACACTATCAGTATTTGGGGGTTTCTACATATATATTTTTATTTTTTTTTGTGTTTTGCGCTTGTGTTTGGTTTCTTTTTGGTAACTTTAGCCGGCCCAGCAAAACTGACAGGCAGTAATAAAATAAATGAGCCGCCATTCTTTTAAATTGAGTTTAATAAACGTCACACTTCATCGACAAAAGCACTAGGGCCTAACAAGCTGGCCCAAAAAATACAAAAAAGCCAAAAAAAAAAAAAAACAGAGACTGCAAAAACCTGAAACCGTAACCGTAACAGAAACTGAAACAGAAACTGTACCACGCTTGGTTGACTGCCATATCGTACAGTTCCCGGTCCCTGGCCATAGACCTATACAAATGAACTATGAAATGGCTGGGACAACATGCATATTTTGGACACACACACATATACAAATACATATAGAATGGGGCAAGCACACTTATTTATTATTCCCCAAGCGTTTGACCAACGGCTAACCCCAAAAAACTGGAGAGTGGACCGCATTCAAATGATGTCTTATTTAGTTGCCTGCATTGTGGAAATAAAAACCCATAGTTACGAGTACAGCTATTGTATGGATAACCTCTATGCAGCCTGACTGGCTGCTTTTTTATGTTTATGGCCTCAAAGTTGTGCAACAGCATCGCGAAATCGCTTACATGAGATTGTAATTACGATAAACGGCCAAGCGCCAAAGCCTTTAAAAATAAACATGAATATATGGAATGTTGTGCAGAGACGAGCAGTACAGGAAAAGGATAGAGGCTGGGTGTGGAGATGGGAGTGGGGGGTAGTATGGCAACAGCAACAACGACGCCTTGTTGGCCATAAACCGCCAAATGAGCCAAATAAATGTTATTTATATAAAAATGTATAAAGCAGACGGCAAAAATTGCAAGTACGCGAGTTTTCTCTTCTCTTCTACGTTTTTTTTTATTCTCGTTTGCCAACTTGTGTGCAAGCCAATTGCGATTTATTTATATAAAATTCATGCGATATGAAATCATATAGGTAACTAAATATGCCACACAGACAGACAGACAGACAGACGAACAGGCAGACAGACAGACAGACAGACACACAAACAAACTGAGCTGAACCAGACAGAGCCATTCAGCAATTGGCTTTTGTGCCAGGGCGTTATGTAAACATTCGACATCGAAATCACATCGCAGGAGGAGGGTGAGAAAAAACAGGAGGAGGACGAGGAGGAAGAGGGGCAGGAGCAGGGAGAGGACAATCTAGGACCTAGAAACGGTAGAGCAGCAGGGGAACGTAGACAGGCGCCGTTATTGCGTATAACCGATTGAGATATTTATTAAGCGCCAGACAACAACAAAATCAAAAAATGAGAAGAAAAAAAATGCGAAAAAGTAACAATAAACAATTCTCGACTCATCAAAACTTTTGTTGGCCTTGCCAAAGTTAAAGCTTTCTTTTTTCATATTTGAAGCAGAGATTGAAATATATGTATATAGAAAGACAGCAATATTCACATGCTTAACACTTAGAATTTTCAAATTGTTTAATAAATAACACTAGGCAACAATTTTCAACTTTTTGTCTATTACACGAACCAAACCCACTTTTTTGGATAGATTTGGGGCTCCAAATGACGAAAAACATTTTTTTTTTTTTTTCTATGGCAGAATTTTTTTTTTAGAATTTTTTGAAATTTGGCTCTTTTTTCCGTACTTTTTTTCAGAGGTGCGCCCAGTTTTTTTATCATTACTCGAGAACGCCAAAACCGATTTTCAAAACCTTTACTTTTCCTGAAAGCCATCGAGTATATCTATAATTCATTAAGTCAAAATTTTGGATTTAAACTTATAGTTTAAGAGATATCAATTTTTGAATTAAGAAAATTATGATTTTTTTATAGCTTTTTTTTTAGCTTTTTTTACTTTAAAATTCGAGGAAAAGTCGAAAAAAATTTATTACATTTTGTCTTTAATTTTATTTGCATAGCTGCATTAATTACGCGTCGTTTATGATATGTTTTATCAAAATCTATGGAGAGACGGCGATGTATTATTTTTTTTGTCTAGGCATGTTTTTGTCGAATTTTATGACTTCCTTGTAGAGCGGCATGACATTTAGTATGAAAAACTTTTTTGTTTCTTAAGATATCTTAACCAAACTCACAGATAGTGTATTTGGGACTGTCTCATACACCCTGACTAAATTTGGTCTAAATCGGATCACTATTCAATATAGCTGCCATAGGAACGATCAGTCGAAAATTCACCTTTAGTATGAAAAACTTTTTTATTTTCTAAGATATTTTAATCGAACTCACAAATTGTGTACTCTTTGTTGTCCTTTACATCTTTATTTATTTTGGTTCGAATCTGTCTACTATATCATACAGCTGCCATAGGACCGATCGGTCTAAAAACAAGTTTTAGTATAAAAAACTTTTGTGTTTTTTGAGATATCTTAACTAAACTGATAGAATATGCATATAAGTTGGTCTTATGCATCCTGACCGAAGTTGGTTCAAATCGGTCCACTATATCATATAGCTGTCATAGGACCGATCGGTAGAAAATCATGTTTTAGTATAAAAAACTTTTTTGTTTTTGGAGAAATCTCAATAAAACTCATAAATTGGGTATCTTTAATTGCCCATTACATCCTTACCAAATTTGGTAGGAATCGGACCACTATATCATATAGCTGCCATAGGAACAATCGATACGAACGGTCGATAAGCAACCTTTAGTATGAAAAACTTTTTTGTTTTTAAAGTTATCTGTTCAAAACTTACAAGTTATAAGCCTTCTATTGCCTTATACAACCTGTCCAAATTTGGTTGGAATCGGATCACTATAACATATAGCTTCCATGGGACCGGTCAGTCGAAAATCTACCTTTGCGTAAAAATTGTTTTATTGTCAATATACAAATAACTTAGCCGTCCTTCCATAGATTTTAACGGTAAACATACGCAACGATTGGTAATTAATATAGTTATATATATATAAACAAATTTAATAGTTCAGATGACCATCTTAAATGCATATTCTGCCAAATTGGTTAAAATATCTCAAAAAACAAAAAACTTTTTAATACTAAACCTTGATTTTCGAACGATCGTTCCTATGACAGCTATATGATATAGTAGACCGATTTAAACCAAATTTGGTCAAAATGTGTAAAATAACAACAATTTGATATTGTGTGAGATTAGTGAAGATATCTTAAAAATCACAAAAAATTTTCATACTAAAGGTCATGCCGCTCTACAAGGAAGTCATAAAATTCGACAAAAACATGCCTACACACAAAAAAATATTATATCTCTGTCCCTCCACAGATTTTGATAAGACTTATCTTTAACGACGCGTAATTAATGCAGCTATGCAAATAAAATTAAAGACAAAATGTAATAAATTTTTTTCGACTTTTCCTCGAATTTTAAAGTAAAAAAAGCTAAAAAAAAAGGTTTAAAAAAATCATAATTTTCTTAATTCAAAAATTGATATCTCTTAAACTCTAAGTTTAAATCCAAAACTTTGTATTAATGAATTATAGATATATTCATTGACTTTCAGAAATAGTAAAGCTTTTGAAAATCGGTTTAGTCATTCTCGAGTAATGATGACATAAGTCGGCGCACCTCTGAAAAAAAGTACGAAATAAAAGCCAGATTTTTAAAAAATTCTAAAAAAAAAATTTCACCATAGAAAAAAAAAAAAAAATGTTTTTCGTCGTTTTTGGCCCCAAATCTATCCAAAAAAGTGGGTTTGGTTCGTGTAATTTTTTGGCTGTTGCCTAGTGTAATTTGGAAAGGGGAATGCAAATTGACAGCCTAAAATATAATGAAAATTTAAGAGTCGATTTATACTTTAAACATAAAACATTTAATCAAAACTATAAAAGATTCTATGTAAACTAATTTTATACAATTTTAACTGGCATTTTGTTTAATTAAATTCCCCAAGGCATATATATTTGTAATATTTATAAAATTTTAATTAAAAATATTTTCATAGATGGATATTGAAATAAATATGGTGGAAAATTGAGCTGCAAACTGTATAAAAGCCGAACATTAAATGAGTCCTCAAAATTGGAATCAATCGTTGTTCATGACAAAGCTTCGGGTAAAATGCCTCCCGGCAAGACAATACAAAATATGGTGCTCGATATGTGCTCTGTGTACCGAATTCTGAGTGTGTATTGTGGCTGTGTGTGTGTGCGAGTGTGTGTTTGGCATATGTAAGCAAATACAAACACTGGGAGAGAGAGAGTAATACCTATGGCAAAATAAACGCGCACATAAATAAAAAAGACATTGTCAGAAAAACGCGATGTGCTCGAACGTTTATTTATGGGCCTCATTCTCGTTGTCGATTTGGACGGCTAGGAGGTCTGGCCTGAAGTTATGGCCAAAACAAAGGGCCAACAATCCAACAAAAAAAAGGAGGTACCGCTCATATTTAGTTGTTTGATTGCTAATTAAAATGGCAAATCAAAGCGGCTCCAAGTCTGAATGTTGACACTGTACAATGGAGACGGAGACGGAGACGAGAGTGAGCCCAGAAACACAGAAACCCACAGTACCATTAATAGAGCGTGAATTTTAGCGCAAACACATACCGTGGAGGGAGCTGTGGGCGGTACAGTTGTGGGCGTGGCTGGCGCTTGTGGTGTGCACATTTGTAGCCCGCAATGTTTTGCCAATCAAACCCCAAAGTCATTTCATTATTGGCTTTGCGTAATCGACGTCAAAGCGTCCCGGGCAAAAGTCAACAAAGCGACGCGCCGATAACGCGGAAGGGGAACACGGGATGGAGAGGATGAAGGCAATGGAGGCAATGGAGGCAGTGACAGAACCGGAGGCTGTCCTGCAGTCAACGTCAAAACGTGCATGCAGTCAAGCGGATTGAGGCAAATATTTTCACATTGACACGGCAAAAGGATCAGCAGCAGACAGCGAGGACTACAGGACGACGATTCGAGTCGAGTCGCGTCGCGTCGATTCGAGTCAAAAGTTGAGTTGAGTTCGAGATTGGAAGCCGACGCGACTTGACAATAAAGTCAAAAGTGTAAATGACACAGTTCGTTAGGCGTCGCATATACATACATATATATAAATATACAGATACAGATACAGATACAGATATTATATATTTATATACAAAGAGATATATGTATAAAATGGAGCCATAGATACGTTTGTTATGCAAGCTGGGGCGTGGTCCCAAAAAGGATTGCGGACCGAACATTAATGGAGGCCACAGACAGCCGCATTGAACAAACCAACTCTGTCAGTCAGTCATTCAGTCAGTCAGCCAGTCAGTCACTGAGTTAGTCAGTCAGTCAGTCAGCGTAGAAAATTTAATACTGGGCTGCCAGCAGATTTTGGAGTATGACAAATATTTTATGCGCACATCATAAAAGAGCCTCGAGCCTCGAGACTGCAGCAAGCACACACAAAAACATACACACACACACACACGCACTCAGACACAGATACAGATATAGAAAGAGAGACACACACACACACACACAGACACATATACGCCCCAAAAGATACAGAAGACAAACAGTAAGGCAGACAACAGATAGCAGATACAATCGGTAGCCGTGAGATACGAAAGAAAATTTGTGTAGCAGGACAACGCATAAAAAGCAACGCCAAGGCACTAAATAACAACAAGGAGTCAAGCGAGGACAAAGCTTTGAAGTTGCAGCATGGCGACGGCGAAGCTGCGAACCAAAAAGGAACACACAAAACAACCAAAAAAAAAAAACAAAAACAACAACCAAGAACAACAACATAATAAAAAGAAAAGGCAACAAAACAACAAGAAGAAGAGCAGAGCCAGCAAAACAGACAGAAGAAAATAAAGAAAGCTAAGAATGCTAAACAACAAAAGGTCCACAAAAACGCAAAAGCAAAAACGAATGGCAAGGTGCAAATAATACTGAAAGCGCCCCAAAATGTATGCTACACATTTTTGGCAGCTGCCTAAGTACGTGATAGTGTGTGTATCTGCAGCTGTAAATATGTTTATCTCTCTGTACATGTATAGGTGTGTGTGTATGGGTGTGTGGGTGTGTGTGTGTGTGTGCTTTGCCTGTTGACGTGAAAATTTGCACGTCTTTTGTTGTGCATGCGTGTAAATGTTCCGTGGATTTGATTTCGTTTCGTAAAATTGAAAAACTAAGCATTGCAAAACAACAACAGCAAACAAGCCAAAAGCAAATGTTTTATTTGTCTACCACACACTCACACAGACTCACACACTCGCACAACAAATAAAATACACACACTAAGCGCTCAATGCACTGCGTTTTCTGTGCCAAATTCGTTTTGACGGCATCCAAACAAGAGAAAAGGGTTTTTTTTCTTTACTTTACTTTGCGGCCTCTTTTAGTTGTTGTTTTTATAATACAAATAACGAGAATCCCTTCAATATATATACACACATATACCGCTCTCTCTCTCTCTCTTTCTCTCTCTCGCTCCCTCTCTCTCTCTCTTCCTGTCTCTCCCTCTCTGTCTGTGTGTATTTGAGGTCGGGTTGATTGCTTAAGTAAACGCACTCGGGGCAAGCCGCGACGAGCTGATGCCTTCAACTTTACTTGCTCAACATTTTTGGCTTCATATTTTTTTTCTTATTTTATTTTATTTGTATTTTTGGTCCTTTTTGCTTTTTATTTGTCGGCGTTTGCTACTTGCTTTCAATGCTGAGCTGGGTCAATTCTTTTGGGCTGGGCACTGATTTTTTGCTTATTTTTATTAATAGACTTTTTGTAAAATGCCAAACAATATTTTCCTCAAGGAAGCAAGGACCGAAGGCCGACGGGAAGTGTGCGCTTAAAATTATGCTACACTTTTCAATCAAAAGGGTTCCTTATCTCTCTGTCTGTCCGTGTGCCGTTGTGAGCCTGTAAGAGTGTGAGTCTAGCGGCTGTTTATAAAGGATAAGTTGCTATGAAATTCCGTGTATGTTTAATCCGCAAATGGATATGTTGTTATGACGCCAATACAAAAGCAAAAAAAAAATGAAACGATAACTGAAATTCGCTTTTCCTTTTTCTTTTCAATTGGTAAACATTGTCTTAGTCAGTTGAACGGTCGTTGGTGTGGAATGGAATGAACTTCAGCAATCCACTTTATAATTCTTTAGCTTCGGTTTATTTCCATATTGCCGACTATCCTATACAAATTTACTTGGAAAATGCAAAATGAGCCTAATATTTTTGATTACTTTCATAATTAAAATACTCTTGTGGCTCCAAGAAAGTTACAATTAAAATACTTTAGGCTATTTTTTCCCATGTTGATTTAAAATTCAAAGTAATACTAAGATTATATTAAAGCAAACTTTAAGGTGAATATTAAGAAAGCTTACAAGAAAACATTCTGATGGCATCAACAAATATTATAGTGATATTTAAGTTTTAAAGCATTAATAAAAATTCTCAGTCTCTTTAGATTCAATTTAATACTTTAAATTATTGTGACAGCGAAAAATGTATTGTATAATATTGATTTAAATAAAAGTTTTTTATTTGCTTACCTTTTTCCACGCCCACTGATAGAGAGAGGGAAATTGACGCCTGGATATTTGAATTTCAAGTCAACAAGTTTTTTTTTTTGTTATTTGTTTGTCTCTGCTCGATTGAGGTTCTCTTTAGCATTTCCACTTGAAAAAGGCACAATTGCAGCGGGTCATGCACAATCTGGCATAGTTATTAGAATTATGATAGATATTATTTGTTTTGTTTTTTATTTTTTGTTTTTATTTTAAATGATAATATTTCGATATTCGATGTTGTCCATTCCGAGCACGCGAACACTTTGCACGATTTTTGCAATTGGAATTTAGCACACGGTTGCCAATTAATGAAAACCTACTAGAAATTAAAGCGAAACTCTAACAATTTGTAGCACATTTGTGTATACAGTTTACAGTGTACGGTGGGGCTATAAAAAGGAGTACTGTTTGGCATTTGTCCTCTTCCGGCCGCAAAAACTGCAAAAGTGCATGACAGAAATGCCAATGCGAATGCCAAGAACAGAACTGAACAGAACAGAAACAAAGCTATGCGGCCAAATCAAAATGTATGAAATGCTTTCACAAAATACAGAACTCAACATATACATAAACGAAATATGCCTCTGTGTGTGCTTGTATGTGTGTGTAGCAACCGCACATGTGGCATGCCTGACTTTCTCTGTATGTGTTTTTGTTTGTGTGTGTGTGTATGTGTGTGCACTTGAAAAGCATTTAACGCAGTCGACGAGTCGCAGCAAGGAGACAAAATTGTTCGAGATAAATGTCAGAGGTTATGGTGTTAATGTCGCTTTTATTCAAAACGGATATCAGTCCAGATCCCGAGAAGCGAGAACAAAGGCGACCAATGTAATAAAAAATAAATTAAATGGAAAATTCAAAAGGAAAAGGCGACTGACACACACACAGGCGGATGGATAGACAGACGGACAGACGGACAGACGGACGGACAGACGGACAAAAGAAGAGACTAAAGCGCGAATGTGTCACGGATTTCATTGCTCATTGAATACGCATTCATTTCATGGGGCAGGACACAAAAGGCGCACACACACACACACTCACACACACACACAGACACACAGAGAACTGTGCGAAGGACCTGACTGCTGCCATTCGGGGCAGCCGCATCGAGTCACTCAGTCTGCGTACGTAAGCAGCAGAAGGACATACACCAATACACCCATACAAACACACACACACCAACACACCAACACAGAGGCAAGTCAAAGGCGCTGTGAAAATCAGTGGGCAAAGTAAGCCACACAGAGAAAATCAAAACTACGCGCACAACCAAAAAGGCGCTGCCTTTCACAGTCTGTCTCTGTGTGTCTGTGTGTCAGTATGTCCTGTCATTTGCATGCCTATCTCTGTATGTGTGACTTCTGCTTGTATGAGTGTATCTGTGTGTGTGTGAGAGCTCTGCCATGCATGTTTGTTGTGTGGCTTTTCTATTTTTGTTGTAATTGTCATTTGGCAATTGCAATTTTCGCATTTTATTGAATTTTACAGACACACTCACAAACACACACAAAAGCTTGTCTAACAGATGCGCACACACACACACACATGTGCTCCGACACAATAACAACATTTTTTTTTTGTCATAATATTTTCATGTGTTCGAATTTCGCTTTACACGCGCTCACAACCAAATTTATTGTTGGCTTTTTGGCTCATTTCATTTGGCTTGGTAAACAGTCACGGAATTTGCTAGCGTGTTTTGTTATTGTTGTTGCTGTTGCTGTTGCTGTTGTAGTTGCTATTAAGTATTTTGTGAATTTGTTTTTGATTTGCAACAAATTTTCATACACACACACACAAAGACACAGAAACACTGTTTGAGGCACATACTACGTGGAGAGAGACTGAGTATATTTGGGAGACGCGTCCAAGTTTGTGTTCTATGCTGGGCTCTGTAGCTGGCCTCTGCCTTGCGGAACCGCCCTAAAACAGTCCGGAGAAAAACTGAAAATGAAAATTTGTGAAAAATTCATTCAAAGCACGCAAACGCATGCCAGGCGAAAAGGCAAAGGCAAAAGCGCAAAGCCAAAAAAGCTTTTACCAAAAATCTCAGAAAAATACCATTATTTTATTTTGCCATAAGCAACAACAAGTGAGAGCAAACACAACGCCAGAGAGAGAGAGAAAGAGAGAGAGTGAGAGGATGTGAGCATAAGGACACACAATCAATAAGTCCGCAAGACTTTAAAAGCTTTCACTTTAATGAGAGAGAGAGAGTACGAGAGAGTAACCGCAGAGAGCGCAGCAGCTCAACCCCCCTCCACCCCTCGGTTTCCTACCCCTGCCTCCGCCCCTGCCCCCGTTGCTGCCCCAGCGTCATCGCCACAGGCAGCACATGCTACCAGCACGTCATGTTTTTTTTTTCTATTTTTTTTTAGAGGCTATGAGGTTTTTCGGGCAATTAACAAGCTGAGGAGGCAAGTGTAAACAAAGTTTTTATTTATCACTTTGCGAGCTTAAAACACAACGTTTTATTTCCATATATTTTTACCGTTAATCGCGAGTTTGCCAGCGGGCAAACTTTCAAACTGTTCTCAACTTTGCACTATGTTTGATTTTGATTTTTTTGCTGCCTTGCGCTCAACACGTCTGACTTTCAGCGTCGCCACAACACGAATGTCAGGTGTGCGTGGATTCCGGCTCCATTTGGTCTGCTCCTTGGCTGCCAAGTCAGACAGTCTGCCAGTCAGAGCGTAGGCGTTATGTGAGAGAGCGACTTGAGAGTAAAATGTACCATTTACCGTTATTATTATGACAGCCAGGGCTGCCAACTTGTTGTGGGGCCGCATGCAGAGTTGCTCAGGGACAGCTGCCAGGAGTTGCGCAGAGTTGCAACCGTTCTCGTTTACACTGCGCAAAAGCCCCGTGAGCTTTCTAACGGTTTTAAAAGCCGGCATAAGGCTAAGTAAAATAATTATGATGCTGCTGATGATGATGATGGTAATCATAAAGGCTTCTCAAGTGTCCACTCAACGCTCGACCCAATCAGCCTCATCAATCTGTCAACTCTTTGCATTGAAAAAGAGGAACATACGGCCACTTATATTGTCGAGCTGAACAAAGTGCCAGCATATCGCAAGGATTCTTGGAGAGCAACAAATGTTTAAGGCTCTCAAGGTGGGCAAATTACCGCCGCAGGTCGTGTCCTCTGATCATAATTAGATATAACTGAATGGGCAGCTGCAGCTGCTTCTAAACGATGCCCGCAGAATAGCGAAACTTGTTCGCCGGGAACTGAGTGCTGCTATGCGGCAGATCCTGCGTCATATGCGGGCTTATTCCAGCAAAGGTATGCGTGCTCTGTGTCCTGTGTCCTGTGTCCCGTGCCAAAGGTGCAAATGCAAGTTGCACGAACTGAGATATCAGTTTACACGCCGCCTTTTTATTATTACTTTTTGAAACCCAATCGCCACAGATGTTGATGACTTTGCCCTGCCCTGACTGACTTATTTTTTTGGGCACGCCCGCGTTGCAGTATTCAATAACCCAACAAACGTTGGATGATGCTGCACCCCCTTTCAGTCAGTCAGTCCGTCAGTCCGTCCGTCTGTCTATACAGCTCGGTAAGGGTAAGCATAAGAGTAAGGGTAAGGGTAGTTTTTTTTTTCTTTCGGCATGATTTTACATAATTCCAACACCCTTCACTGTGTTCCCTGTGTGCATTGAACTTTAGCTCGGTATAGGACATCTACTTAATAGTATATGGCTCTTTTGACGCTTTAAATTGATTCACACCGCACACGCACCCAATGCAATACCATCACGCGCATCCCTGCGCATCCTGTGCGGCTTTGCCCAGTTCGTTAGTTCTTTATATACTCTGTACTATAGCGCTAAGCGGCTAAGAGTCTTTCAAGCTGTTTCAAAGGAGCTAATATACAAAAAAATTTCTAAACTTAATTGAAAGGGTCTAGAAAATTCTTTGGGAAGTTCATTTTTAAGGATAATTAAAAATAAGAATAGTTTTGAAAGGTCAAAAAATATATAATAGCTTTTAAAGATATCTATCTAATTCTCATTTAATTTTAAACTTCCTTCTAGAGGTTCCCATAATTTATTCTATTTTTTACAGGATATTTTTAAGTCGTGCACTCTCTTTTACAGCATACTGTTAGCTATTTTCCGTGTTGTCATGCATTTGTATTTGATTAAACATTTTTTATGCATTTCCGTTGAGGGCATCATTAGTTGGCGTGTTTTACCGCTTTGGTCCAGCAACGCACCACCCCCGCCTCCATCCTCCTCCAACCTCCACCCCAAAAAACCGCCGAATACGCACCCCTTGCTGTGGCACTCGGCATTTCCTTGTGTGCTTAGGCGCAACTTGCATCTGTCCACTTCCGCTATCGAAGTTTCCTTCATGTGTGTTTGTGTGTGTTTGTTTGTTTGTTGTTATTGGTTTTAGTTGCTTTTAAGTGCTGGCGAGTGGAGATCGATGGATAGACCATGTCAATGTCCTTTAGTGGCATTTCATTACATCTGCAGCGTTATTTGTCTGCTGCCGCTGCGGTTTTGTTTACCCATCAGTTGCAGTTACTTTACGAGCCATCAAAACTGCCCATTGAACATGATGAGAAAATTGCCAAGACATAAACATAAAAACGCCTTCTTCATCATCATCATTATCGTCATCGTCATCATGAATAGACAGAAAACCAATTCTAGTTGGATTCGACTGGAGTTCTCATAGGAGTAAGGGTAGACTGAGAGTGGGGGTTTAATTTCAACCCTCTGATAGACCCATTGTCAGACATGTGCATGAGCAGACTTTATGGTTATGAGCACTTCATATAGGAAGTGTTTACTAGCGCCACAATTATAAAGTGATTACCAACCAGCTTGTCCTTCGAAGAAGGGAAGCAAGAATTGTTTGCCTAGCAACCCATATTCCATTTTATGGCATTATATATTCTACGCATATTAAGAAAACAACAGTAATTTCTTTTCAGTTTCTTTTTTTTCGTTTTATTGAAAATAAATAATTAATTTTACAATTGCTTAAAATGTTTTTCAATTTTTTTTTTTGTTTATGGTATATAGAAAAATACAAATATTACGTATAAAAATATATAGATTTATTTGTTTGCTTACAAAAGATATTTAAAATTTATAATGTAATTCGTTTGTTATTGTAAATGCACTGTGCGCAGACAAAAAACATCGAGCACAAGACCTTTGTAAACTTTAGGCTTAACATTTTAATATCACAAAATCTCACTTAACAGTTAGATATGCTTATCAATGATATATTACGTATCTATATATATTAAGTATTTAATTCTATATATTGTAGATTGAGCGAAGTTTTCCCATTTTCGTTGTACTCTGCGGTTACAACCAATTGCATTGCATTCTACAGACTAAGGAACAATAATGCTGTGATATTGCTCTGATTTCTTATAAACTAAGAGTTGACTTTTAAGTACACAACCGCCGGTTATTGTTGCTGCCTCTGGCCATGCATATACGACATAAGGGTATACCTATAACTTAAGTTGTACTCTTTAAATACTTTTACTGGTAGTGAAACGCTGGTTCAATGTCCGTTTTCGTAAGCCTAACCAAAAGAACTAACTAACTAACTAAACTTTATAAACTAAACTAAACTAAACTAAACTGATGCTGAGCTAATGCCTCGAAACTTAGGATTCTAAGAAATGACTAGAGTTTACACTCGACTTTGGAACCAGCACGGGAACTGGATTTCATTGCTTAATTTACTTTTTGGTTTTTTGGTTTGGTTTACAATGACACTTAGAAACTATTACTGCACAATTTCGCCTGAATTTCGTTTTTTGAATTTTTGAAATTTAATGAAAAAATAAATTTGGAATTTGAAATAAATGTTTGCCTTAAGATAAGCCTAAAATTGTACCCGAAATAGAAGAATAATGTATGATAAATCTAATGAGATCCGAAATATAGCTGACTAGCTCTTCAATTGACTAGATGAGCGTTTAAATTAATGACTAGAATTTATAGCGAATATTTATGAGAATATGAAAGAGAATATTATTATAACTGTAGAAGGAAGTTGTGAGGATGATGTTGAGAATAATAGAATGAGTAAAGATGAGAATGAGATATAAATGAAATGGTTTTGAGATGAGAATGAAATATGAATGGATGAGAGTATGAAAAGTTTGAAAATGTAGTGAAAACAATTGAATGAATGATTTAAGAGAATTTGAGATGAATAGAAAGATTTGTAGAAAGTTGTGATGAGAATGTTAAGTAATGATAGAAATATGAGTAGTTAGCAAGTTTGATAGCATGGTTAAAATTTGAAATTAAAGCAGAAAGGTTTTTTTTGTCTTTGGTGTGTGTATGAGATATGTTAGATGACTAGAAAGTTGACATGAGAACGATTGAGTAATGAGTTGAAATATTTCGGAGCATGATAGAAAATATTGAGAATAGACTTAGAATATTTAAGGTTTAAAATGACTTTGGTTAAGGTTTTTGGTATAAACTGATGCTTTGGTATAAATTATTGCAATTTGTCGACTAAAATCTGACTAGAGCCTATCTGTATGACTAGAATTTTACTGACTAAACGAAATGCGTGGCCTGGTACAAAGTCCTAAGGGCTTTAGCAATGTTACTGAGATCATATTGAAGCTGACTAGTGCCAAATATTTGGTTGGACTGACTAAATATAAATACTTTAAGTGATTAACTAATACCTATGCTGACTAGACTGTTTGCCGTCTTTGGTGCTATTTTGGTAAATATGTTACAACAATGGAATGTTGGTCGAAGTATAGAGAGAGTTGACTAGAATTAAACTCATTGATTTAAGAACTAAGACTAGAAACTTGAGAAATTAATTAGTAACTAAATGAGTACAACTAAAATTCAATCAAGGTCGAATTTGCGAATTTAAAAACTAGTTTTCTTTGGTCTGTTTTAGCTGCAGTTCTCCCGAAACGAAGAGATGAATTATATAAACTAAACTTAACAATTAGCGGACTATAAACAAATGATACAATTGACAGGTTGACCCAATCTCATCCTGACTTACTCAGTGCGCCATTGTCGTGTGCTGGATGACGGAGGCGCAGTTCCGGAGATTCGTCAAAGCGGCTGCTGCGATGCTCTCCTCCTCCGTGAGACCGTGCTCGACAATCTGCAGACGCCCATAGCCCGCGGAGGAGGTGGAGGAGCTGCAGTCGGACAGGTAGTCGGCCTCATAGTCGTAGTGGCTGCTGCTTGCCGCACCTGCCACATAGACGCCCTCATCCTCGTGTGTGCCGGCGTAGGAATGTGAACTGCTTGCCGAACTGGAGCTGTTGGATTTGTAGACAGACGTCTGGAAGCTGCCAGTTATTGTTGTGGTTGCCGCTGGCTGTCGCCCCTGATCCTGCTCCTGCTCCGTCTCTTGCTCCTGATCTGTGTCTGCCACCGACTGCGCCTTCTTCACATGCGTCTGCTGATGCTTGCGCAAATATGCGGCACGTTTGAACTTCTTGCCACACTCGTTGCAGTCAAAGGCCAGCTCCTCTCCAGACTTTTTCGACGAGGATTGAGGCTGCTCTTGTTGATTGCTTGTGTTGCGATTCTCCTTCTTGGCTGCGCCTGCTGCATCCTTCTTGGGCTTGTGCCAGCGTCGATGGGAGGCCAGATTGGCGGGGCAATTGAACTGCTTGCCACACTCGGGGCAACGATACTCGAGCAGCACAATGCAGGCGCAACGATGACGAGCCAGACCGAAGGCATCATCAAACTTGATGCGACACAAGCGACAAACATAGTCACCAATTACATTCTTGATGGCCGCCAGCTCCGCTTTTGTCTCCTCGGTAATCTCGACAATGTTGTACTTGGGATCAATGTCGCCATTGCTGTACTGCATTGTGCCATCGGTGATGTCCTCCAACGGTCTGATTATCGTACCCGACACCGGGGAACTCGTCTCCTCGTCGAACTTCAATTTGCGAGTCGCTTTGTTCCGTGTCGATTTGGCACTCGTTGTGGTTGCTTTGGCGGTGCGCGGTGCCGTGTCCGACACTTTAATGGGCTTAACGGGCGTGGCATCCACGACGACGACCTGTGCTGTGAGACTCTCATCTGATTTGGCCAATTTGGCAGCTGGCTGCGATTCGCTTTGGTCGCTCAACTTGCGCTTGACTGCAACTGCAACTGCAACAGGAATTGGAATTGGAACTGCAACTGCAACTGGACTTTGTGGCGGTGTTATCGGTTTCTCTGTAATAACGACCACCTCCTGTGCCACCTCCTGTGGCAAGTGGTCTTCGGTTCGTGCTTCTGCTGGCTCGCTGTGAACCTCAGCAAATGTGATTGCCATTGGCACATCATCACAGCTCGTCAGTGGAACTGTTGTTGGTATTGGCATTGGTATTGGCATTGGAACTGTTGGCACTGGCGATGGCGGTTTCACTGACAGATCCAATGGAATTTCACACTTGGTTTTAATGTTCAGATAGCGACTGCGATATTTGGGAGGCAGCGATGCCACAGTGGTCAGCAGGCCGAGGCCATGCGGCAATCCTCCAGCCGATGCATTGTGCAGCAGCTGAATGCTGTGCATGTGCGGATGTGTGTGTGTGTGTGAGTGTGGGTGGCTGTGGTTGCCACTGACGGTGGCTGTCGCTGTGGATTGGTTGGCAACACTGGCCATTGCACTGTTCCGCGTATCAACGAAATGATGATCAACTGAAACTTGAACGCGCTTTAAGAACTTGGTCGAAACAATAAACGGAAACGAGGCAACGAATAATGGCGAACGATGAACAGTTAAAAATGAATGATGAACGGTGAAACGGTGGAACGGTGTATGTTGAACGGTGAATGTTGAACGGTGTGTGTAGATTGGGTTTTTGGGGAGGTGATGGAACAAAGAGTTGAAGAACTAAGCAAAAACTTAACAACAAATTGAAACGTTGGCAACGTTGAGCGCTCCTTGGGCTGCTGCTTCCTGTCGGCTCGACGTTTTTGCTGCGAATGACTAACAGCATATCCTGCCGCCTCTATTTATGTGTGCCAAAGGAAAGCGAAATTAAAATCATTGTTTGTGTGTTGTGACGGCGTCGCTCTTGGAAATTTCATCCCCCAATTCGAGTCGTTGTCCTTTTAGCCCTCGCTGACGCTGACGCTGCTGCTGACGCCGGCGTTGACGCTGACGCTGACGCTGACAGCGCAGCGACGCTGCCGCAGAGCCGGAATCTTTTGTTAGCAATCACACACATTAGTCACCCTTTTTTCCATATACACAGACACACACACACACAGACAGAGACAGAGACGAGGGGAGCTGCAACGTCGGACGTCGACGCCGACAGTGAAAGTCCTTTGCACTGTGTCTGCCTGCACTTGGAGAAATCATTGTGCTGATATTTTGTATTTGTATTTATGTTGCAGCTGTGCCTCAGGTTGCCAATGTCTAAAAAGGACACGCGACAGGAACTGTAGCACATGTTCGGTTCTGTCTTGCAAATTCTCTGATTCATGGAAATTTGCCACACGACAAGGACCCGACAGGATTCTTCTTCCTTTCTTGTGGATCTTGGCAAACAGCTGATAACCATGAAACCGTTAATTGTGCGTGTAACCAAAGGTTAAATGCGAAACAGAAAACTCAATGGGCCAGAAATACCTGAGGCAGTTACTTTATTCTCTGTGTGTGTGTGTGTGCTGCAAACTCTTAAGCAGCTGTGGCAATTGGAAACATTTGCTTCTACTAGGGATACCTCTGAAAGATGTGTTTATCGAATAAATTGGGTAATAGACTGAAAAAAGATATTTTTTTTTAGATTTTCGACAGTTTAATGCTATCATTATAAATATTTGATCTGATATTTGATCTTAAATTACGTTTAATTTGATTTTTGGTACAAAGTTGTTGGAAGTTGTATCCATAATATCTTTAATGGAAAGATTCAAATGGAATAATTCAATTAAGCAAAGAAGGAACATATTTTGAATATTATAATATAATTTATTTAGATTTTTTTAAAATTTTATGAAGAAAGATAGTGACATATTTAGACTTTGTTCCAATACGACGTATCCAACATGTGGTTCAAAAAATATCCAGAATCAAGGCCTATAAATTCGTCTTCCCAAAAAACTGATTTATTTTGTGCTAATGCCAAAATGTCAATATTATGTTAAACAAGAATATAATTAAAATGTGCTGCTACATTTTTCAATATTGCATATGTGTCTAAGTTAAAAACATTTAAATTTATATTAAACACAATTTCATTGTCAATTTGTTATACTCCTGCTAATTAAAATTTGCTGCTGCTTATTTGATAACAAAAATTGGCAAATTAGATATTGCACTGCAGAGTTGTGTAAAAATTTAACAGACTTGATTTAAAATAAATAGCACTTAATACTTATAGTTTATTTATTGCAATTTCTTTGCGTGTAGATTTTTTTGATGTTGCATTTTCAGGTTTTCATGTTGGCTCTTTAACTGTCTACGGCAACGACTACGCACAGACACAAGCATACGCACACACACACACACACACACACACTCACACACTCGCAGACACACGCATACAGACAAAGACAGTGATACAGGCGTGCTATAAGCTCGTCAAGTTTGCTTTTGGTGGGGTAGGTACATAGTACGTACTACACACTGGAGACACAGGCACACACACACACACACACAGACTTTGGGTTGCTCAGCCACCACAAAGCGATTGTTAGTATCTGTGTGTGTGTGTGTGTGTGTGTGAGTGTGTGAGTGCGAGTGTAGCTGTGTGTGTGCTTTGCATTAATATAATCGAAATGCGAAGCCGTTGCCTCTGTCGTTTTGGTGGCGTTGTCCTCCTGGTTGCCATGAAAGGGAATGCACTTTCGATTCCCAGTGAAGGAGGGCTTTTTGCCGTACCGCTCGCACCAAACACAAATATGGCATATTATGTTCAATATGACGCCATTGTTGTTGTTGCGCGTTGCTGTTGTTCTGCTTTTGTTGTATTACGGTAGGCACGTGCGTGGCAACGACGTTGTCGTTGTCGCCACCCCAATTTGGGTTTACGGTATTCCCAGAGCGACAAACGAAGCCGCTTGCAGCTTTTGCCGATCGTCGGCGACGTCGTCGTGTCGCGGGGTGAACGGCAAATGGATGACCCCTTGGTACTGGAATCAGTGTTTGCCATGCAGCTTAGAATTAATAGCACACGCACCGAGCATCCCAGCGAGAATCTGAGACAACGAAGTGCGTCAGCCACGCGAACTCGGAGCATCCATCCCAAGCAGCAGTTGCAAGCACGAAAATTCCAACCCTATGTGGAACGGAACGCAACCCTCCACCCATCATCCCATCGTTCATCGTGCTGTCAGTCTGTCTGTCTGTCCGTCTGTCATTCTGTCAGTTTTGTCAGCAACAAATGCTGCTCGCTCGCACTTCGATACGGTATTCCTTTGACTGCTCGGATTTCAGTGCTCCAAGGCGCGCTTAGCTTAAATTTGCACTCAACAACACCCAGAACGACCCCAAGACGACAGTCCGCTCTCCAGCAGCTTCAGCTTCTGCTTCTGTCTCTCAAACCCAATCATCACTTGTTGGCTGGGATACGCATTCTGTTTGTTGTTCGTTTGTTTGTTTGTTGCTTGCTCATTGCTAACCCTTAAGTGCATCTTTTATGGTAATTTCAAGAGCACGTCCAAAGTCCCACAACAGTCCTGACTCCGTCTGTTATCCTGGCTGCCTATCAGCCTGCCCGCCTGCCTGGTAATAATTAATGTTCGAAAATGCATCGTTTATGTGGCATAATGCATTTGCATTTGTGTGTGTCTCAAAAGGCTTTTCAGCCGCCATGTGCTTGCGCTTGGCCAGCTCCTCAAGGATGCTTCACTGTAGCACATGTTGCCATTGTCGCCGCTGGCTGAATCTCAACCTGTCTCACACCATTGCACCGAGAAAGACTACCTTCATTTTTCTTCAATATTTCGTCGTTGGGGTTCAGTCTGAGCTGTAATTAAATTTTTGCTTTTATAATTTGATGCAATTTTGTGTGATGCTCGAAAAAATCAACGGAAACTGGCTGGGATTGGATTTTCACTCTCTCTCTCTTTTTTTTTCAGAAAGTGTGAAATTTTTTAATTGTATTTCAGTTGCTTTTACTTTTTTTCCCCACAATTCCATATGCTGGCGATTAGAATGGAATCACAGCCTGTTCGTATTCGATTCGCGCCAATTAACAGCATTTTCTATGGAGCGTGGAATTGTTTTGGGATTTAGTTTGGGATAAATATTTGTCCATTTTTTTGTAGTCAACTTTCTGTCTGCATTGTTGTCAATTTGAAAGGATTTGTTTTGATTTTTAAATTGACATAAAACAGCAATACCATTTAAAAGGTTTAACTGACAACAAGTTATTGATACTGAATTGCGGTTTTAAATTGAAAAATATCAAATTAAATATTTATTAATGCTTTTAAAGTCCATACGTATAAAAAACAGAATGACAACTGCAATAAAAAATAAGTCCATATTTTATTTTTCACAGGAAAGATTGAAAATTTATTTGACAAGTAGAAAATCAGGAACTCTTCAATTGATGCAAAAATATTTGAAATGAATTAAGGGCATTTTGGTTCAAATTGAATTGGTTTGCAAACTAAAAATTAATGTTACCAAATTTGGTTAATAAATTTAATCAGACCCCAAATCACATTTCAGTAATTTGTATTGAATAATGAAGGAGTCCCCCAAAAGGACAAACGCTCCATGGGCATGTCAGAGTTCAAGTCAGGCTAGGATTAAGGAATTTGCACTCTAATCCATGCAGGGAAAGTAAACAAAAACTGTAGTACCCAATGACTAACCCCCATTAGGAAAAGCCCAGCAAATTGGCAAAGGGAAAGCAAGAAAGAAAAGGACGCGCAGGAAGCAATAATTATATATTCCTATATACAGTATACCTACCTCGATTGTATGAGTCAAGGCGAAATTATATGTCAGAATATGTGAGCACATGCATTAATGTATTTATGCGCCGCAGGACACTCACATACACTCACATACAGACGCATTTTCATAGCTCGTCAAAGCGTTTTGCATGAGCGCGCAGAATGCGAAAAATAATAATAACAGAAAGGGAAAGGGAAAAGCAGCTAGCAGAAAGAAAGAAAGAAAGAAAAATGAAAAACAATCACAATTCACAATTCAGTTGGGTGTCGAAGTGCTTCGGGCACGCGACCAGCAACCAACGTTCATTTGTTGTTGCTAATGTCCTTGCTGTGCTTGCCTAGTTGCCAGTTGCCAGTTGCCAGTGCATAGCGTCAATGCCACAAAAGGGCCGCATATGCCACATACACATACACACACACACATTGGCATGTGCACCATGGAAATCACAATGCAACAACCACCCAAAGTCGAAGTCGAAGTCGACTACGAATATGAATCGAAGCCCAACAAAAATATTCAACCAGGTGCATTTTCAAACACTAACCAAAATGTCGTAGGGCGCACACGAGCCAAAAACCCGAACCCGAACTCAAGTCCTTAGAATGAAAGGGGGAAAACAGAATTCGAGCCCCTGTTTTGGAACTGAATATAAACCAGAGCTCAAGCGTAGCGCGATTCCGATTCCGATTCCGATTCCGATTCTGGTGCTGATTCAGATTCTTATTCCTATTTCTATGCCTACTCGATGTATACCGATTCTGAGCTGTTGCTGATTTCAAAAGCGCTTTAAATAATGTTTTAGGGCGCCTTTTCCGACATTTTTAGGGGTTGGTTAAAAACTGCAGCCGCATTTCCAGACTCGTTGTACTCGTATATCCGCATGTCAGTCACAGTGCACAGTGCACAGTGCATAGGGCTGACTGGCTGGAGGAGGAGGAGGAGGAGGAGGGTTCGGAACTGTGGTTGGCAGGGGGATAGCATTATTGCAGGGCGCATATAAAATATATTTCATTTTTAACCCCCCTCCCCCCAAAAGCGACTCTATAAAATTCCAATTGGACGCGTACACCGCAAAAAAAGGGGCGAGTTCTTTCAGTTTTTTTTTTATATTTCATTATTGTTTAACAGCAAAGATCCTGTGCAAGATTTGTCGTCGACGTCGACGTCGACGCTGGCAGTGACTGCGACGGCGACGGCGACTGCGACGTCACTGCTGTGTGAAAATTGCACAAGTTGCGCTTCTGCTTTTGACAATAGCCTCACATTAACTAGTTTCCGTTGCAATTCCAATTTCATAGCCGACGCCGCCTCATCCGCGGCTCAACTCGCCACTTTTAATGAGTAACTGTATACGCAGGGCAATGAGAACTGCCAACTGGCAATTCAGGGAGCTGGTTTGTGGCAGCTCGAAACTGGCAACTGGGAAGTGGCAACTGCCAACTGTGAACTTCATTACAAAAGCACCCCCTTCAATTCCGTTCAGTTCAGTTCAGTTCAGTTCAGGTCTGTGCTGCTGCGACGCGACGCTTCCTGTTTGGTTTGTTTCAATTAAATCGCATGTGCGGCCCATAAGCAGTGCCAGTGCCAGTGCCAGGACATGGCCAGGACATTGCTGGGCACATGGCTCATCTGTTACTTAATCATGGCATTGCCATAGATACCTTTCCTCATTGAGGGTGTGCACACACACTCACACACACACACTCACTCACTCACCCGCCCAACCATCCTTCTGCATATTTACAAACTCCCTCGCTAGTTCCTCTGGCATTCACAGAGTTTAAAACAGCTGCTCTCTTTTCCTGATCAGTTAAATCCTGAGAAATTTATGAGAGTTCGCTGGTTTAAAAAAAAATGCAAACTTCAAAAATAGTCTAAAATCTTAGAAATAATATTAATAAGTAAAATCGATCATCAAATTTTTAGAAAAAACTTTAGCATAAAAATAGACTGTGTTGTAAAAAAATTAAAGGAAATCGATTGACTTTTTAAAGTTTTAGATAAAGTGTCAATAGGTTAGTACAGAAATTTTCTAAGATAACAAAATTTTGAGGTCAAACCATGAACGCATTCAAATTCCACTGGAAATCGTCAAGGGTTTCACTAGGATTTGGGAATTTTATACACATTATCCTGAATCAGTTTTATACGTTCAAATTTCAAAATCAAATCCCATTTTTTTAATGATGATAAGTATAATAAAATATATAAAAATTTTATTAGTAGTTATAAAATTTATATAATAATGCTGCACTGGTAATAGTTGTGATATTTAGGAACATTTTATGTTAATAAAACCCCTCCGTGTCTGGCCGCTTTTGTTGTCGTCAATCGTTTATCGGTTTCGTTAATGCATTATTAAAATCCAGCACCGAGGTAATCCTGATACTCATAGTCGGGAATAGTAGAATTGCTCCAGCCCAGCTGATAACGTATAATTTCATCCAGGCCATTGACATCCACGCCCAAAGCACGCAAGCGATTGACAAATGCTGTGGCTTGAGGTGAACTCGTGAAGCGTTCATAGACCGACTTAAGGGCGACCAGTCGATTCCAGAACTCTCCGAAGGTGGGATTCTGTTTGGCGCTAGTCTCCAGAAGATTGCGCAATAGCTGAAGAGGATACACATATCTGAATTCCTGCTCGAAGCCAGCAACACCATTCACAGACTGTGCCCAGTGTGGATACTTGTTGAAGAGCTTGATCTCTATCTCCAGATCATCGAACACCTTAAGGGATCCACCTGACAGTATCAATTGCTGAGACAGCCAATTGATCAGTTGACGAACCTCTGGTATATTGAAGAGTTGCAGGCGTAGACGATAAGCAGGCAGGGTATTAATCTCCCTGATGACTGCCTGAAATCCAGCATCATTGAGCGTATAGGCTCTGACCAAGTTCTGGATCTGCTTGTGAGGCACACTTCGAACGATGTTCTTCAAGTCCAAATAAAAATTATTACCTGGACCTAAAGGATTCGCTGCGGCATTAGCCGCTGGAGCTGCTGCAAATCCTACTCCCAGGCAGCAGATGGCCATTAATGCAAATGTGAGGCAATGCATCCTGTTGCTGTTCCGACTAGTTTCTGTTAACTGATAGTCAATGATAGTCCAGTCTCTTTATATAGCCAGACTCACGTTATCTGTCTGAGCATCTTGCCTTGTTTTGATTTGATTTGGCGTCTTGTGTAAATTTGTTTGTGGAAAGTCTGATTTACATTGTTCACTTATCAGATGCTTATCAAGAGCAAAGTTTGTTTGGACAGAGCTGTAGATACATATACGAGTACGTGGCAATAGACTGGAGTCTGTCTCTGTTTATCTTCAAATGCCAAGATAATTGAGTCTGTTTACAGGTTTTAGTCATCATTCGCAAATTGTTGTGATTCTGTTGCCAGTTGGTGGGAAATTGATATTATTTTTTTGAAACTGTAAAAAGATATGAGACCTTTTAAGCAGACTCAGTTGGACACAATGGGAAAAACATTTTTAAGCGAAATTAATTTAATTTAAGTGCATAATGTATAAGGGGGCCACAACTTGATCAAAATGACATTCCGATTGAAAATCGGTTCAGTTATGACAAAGTTATGAAAGTTTGAAGTTGGTCGAACCCTTGACCTAACAACTTTACAAGTCAAAATATTTGTTCAATTTTCCATGATTTTTTACAAAAAAATGAAACTTCTCAGAAACAAATTTAAAGTGTTGTTTTATAGTAATTGCGATATAAGGAGTCGATTAAAAGTGAAAACTTTAAAATTAAAATTTTCAAATTTCAAAATTTCAAAGGGGGGACCCTTAGCATCAAACCCGTGATTTTGAGTGAAATATTTTTTTTACAAAATGAATTAAATTTAAATGCAGAATGAATTAAAAGGCCAAACTAAGTTCAAAATGACATTCCGATTGAAAATCGGTTCAGTTATGACCAAGTTATGAAAGTTTGAAGTTGGTCGTACCTGTGACCTAGCAACTTTACAAGTCACAATTTTTGTTGAATATACCATAATTTTTTACAAAGAAATTAAAGGTCTCAGAATCATGTTTAAAATGTTGGTTAATACTAAACTTGATCTTAGCATCGAAATCCATCTCTAGGAATAAAGGGCACCTTTAATTTCTTTTTTGAATCTTGAATCACTTTCCACAAAGCCAATGGTTCTCTTATACTTATAAGTTAATAAGCTCTGCTTTCAGGCTATAGCAACCCAATATGTTACCCTACATTTTGATTGTATAAATTAGTTTTCGTATTTGTAGCTCGCTCAGCTATACCAATTTCCATTAGTTCCACTCGAAGAGACTTGTCGTTAAAGAGTTCAATGCGCTCGCCTCTAAAAATCTAGCATATGAGCTCGAACTAAACAATTTGGTTGCACCCCGCGAAACCCATTAAATCCCATGGACACTATAAACACACGCAGATGCAGAGGTAATTAGGAGTAGCGAGTAGGGAGCAGAGGGTGTTTCAACTAGAAACATTAGCATTTCAGATGGTCAGATTTTTTGGTAAAGCACATTTTGGATATTAGAAAATTTAGAATTTTATGCAGTTTATGTGCACAAAAGCAACAACAACTAAATAATTGAGAGCGTTGCTAATAAATTGTATGGTCCATACACACATACACTTATACATGTATGTAGATAGTAAGCCACCCCAAAATGTTGTTAGAGGGTTGATTTTTATACTGTCGGGCAAATAGCATAAGCATTTTTCGGCCAAGGGCGATCGCAACCCAAAAAAATGCCAAAAGGGGGCAGCAAAGAGCGATGGCAGCTGCAACCAATACTTACACACACACACATTGACACACACACACACACACACATACAAACACGTATGTCTGATAAATCATGTGTAAAGGTATTTTGATTTGTATTTTGTTGCGATAAGCGAATAGCGACAGCTGCATGACGTTGTTTGGCATGCGGGAACTACATTGTTGCTCAGCAAAAAAAAAAAAAAAAAACAGAAATATTAAAAAAAAATACTTAAAATAATAACTGAAAAACTATGTTGCCATGCAACAACAACCCGAAGCAATGCCAGACTGTCAGGCAAACAGGCAACTAAAATTTTTAATTGATTTGGCATGCTTCAATTTAACGCTTCGCTGCCACTTCCTTTTACACGGTATCCAGCAAGTCCTGTGAGTCCTTTTTGCATATTGCACGTGTGCTGTAATTGCCGGTTTTTAGTTTTCTGTAATGTTCAATACACACACTCAAAACAAAAAATAAAATAAAATTAAGAACTGTTAAAGAAAATGCAGTCCCCGCTTTGGCAGTCGCTTCCGCTTTGCGACGCGGACACGCCAATGAGTCACAGGACTTGGAAGAGCTGCTCCTTGCTGGCTGTCAAGATTTGTAGACGGCGGAACTGCGAGGCGACAACGTTGACGGCAGACAGACGATATCGTAATGAACGTCATCAACCAAAAAAACATAGCTCGAATGCTTCTTGCTTCCAGCTACAGGTATGGTCGCCGTCTCCGTCTTCGTCTTAGACCTGTTCTCTTTCTCCTTCTCGCTGCCTTGGCACGCGCCAGAGTTAAAGGAAACCCTCTGCTTTTTTTTAGGGGTTGCAAGGCAGTTGGATATTCTTATAAGAAACATTCCTTTGCCGCAGGAAGCGAAGCAACACGTTCAAGACATTGTTGAGTCACCACAGCCCCTTTAGCGGAGGCATTTATGTGCTTCACTGACGACCCTTCCCGGTTTCTTTCAGAGCCGTCTTTCTTATCGGAACTTGCGAGGTGCCTGCCCGACTCCCTCCTTTTGTGAGCTGTTTGTTGGCTTGCCCTTTTGGGTTTTCATTCAACTTTCGTCACTTAATTGAGTTGCGGTGCCGCAAGAACAAAAAAAAAAGAATTGAAAAGAAAGAAAAAGGGGCAATTCCTTGGCTGGAAAGTGCCAATTGTAGGTTTCACTTTAGGCAGCAGCTATAAATTGAAATGCCCACGGACATTCCCTGGTGTTGACTTTTTATTCATGTGCCTTTTGGCTCGACATTGTCTTCGGCTTCTGTGCTACCTTGAGTGTAGTTCCTTTTTATGCTTGCTCTGCATCAGGGAAGCCATTAAATTGATTATAAAACGTCCTCGCAATATGTAAACAGTCTCTGCCAGACAGCCTGTCGCCCAAGAGAGCAGGGACATCGACACGACTCGACTCGACTCGACTCGATTGTTAGCTATGGAATGCTACTAATTACATGGGCGTTGCGGTGAGGCGGAGAACTTGGAGGGGTAAACTGAGACCAATTGTGACTTGGGTTTTAAGAAGCTAAATGATTCCGACAATTTGCGGAGTAAGCGACACACACTCAAGAGTGCCAGTAACTTAAGGGTTTATCAATGACAATAAGGGAAGTCGTAAAAGTTGAAGTGTAGGGCGTGCCAAGGCGGCATCCTTGGTGACACAAACTAATTTTGCAGAATTAGGCATATTTGTAAGTGAACTATCGATTTGTACCATTGTAGTTATATCAATAAATAAAATAAAGCACTTCAAGTTCAACCAGTACCTTTTCTTAGTATTCTTTATTATGTAAAGAAATTTATAAAGAATTTTGATATCTTTTCAATTTTAATTTGTCATATAATAATTTAATTTTTAAGCTCAAATTTAATATTTTTTATTTTATTTCTAATGATAAATAATTCTAATTTCTAGTTGACGTTAAGTAAATAAATAAATAAAAGATTACACACAGTTACCCTAATAAAACTACACTCTTCATACTAAAATCTAAAACTAATTGTACAGATTCTAAAGTATCTGTCTAGTTTGATTAAAAATAAATAAAAGATATCAAAAAATATACATTTTTAAAATGGTACAGCCTTTACTTTTTCATCATCTATCATTCAACAATCTCAGAGTTGGTTCGGCTGTAGTGAAGTCATTTCAAAGGGTTTTCAAATATATCTCACTGATCTTTCCGCAGCTTAACAAGCTTAGCTTCTGTCGTACGCTTATCAGTTGCTCGTTTCAATTGCCGCCCCGTGGCATGCCACTGATAACACTCCATCGTTATAGAAATCTGTCATGCTGTTATGGTTTCATGTCAAGCCGTAGTTTTTACCCCGCTCGACATTTGCATGTTCACGGCTTGTTGCCCAGGACACGTGTTCAATCTACATGGGCATTTGCATAAGGTATAGTAGATAAAGCTCTCGGTGCCAACTGTTCCAAATCAACAAGAACTTGCATAGGGAAACAAGCCACGATACGTATTTATTTATTTATGCAAATATGGAAATTAAGCTAACAAAAGGCGCAGCTACGCAGGCGCAAAGGCACAGTTAGGGCACGTTCCAGGACACGTTCCGAACGAGAAAAGGCAACCCCTCGTTAGATAACGGCACACATACACATATGCAATCGGCTCGTAAATGTGTAACACATTTTACATAATATTTACAGCTCGACTGAGTCTGGTTTTCAATGTGGCAGCTGCTATTTCTGGCTTTTGCCAAAAACGAGTTTATCCTTATCCTAAAATGAGGTGAGGCTTGCCTCGCGTGCCACCAATCTCCACCCCAAATTGCTAGAAATTGTGCTGCAGTTTCAGCTCATTTCGATGCTCATAAATAACAACAATAGCGACTCGGATGCAACAAGAAAAACAACAACGACGACGACGACGGCAACAATAATGAAAGCAACTCTGATCCCCAGGTATTTTTCACGTGTTTGGCACGTTTCGCTCGATTTTCCGGTTCTCGATTCCAATATTCGTATTTGTTACAATCCTCTCGCAACTCTCCCCTGTCTTTCCTCTAATCCTTAGAGGCGGTCGAATTGAACGGCGCCAGGGAACACGGCACGCGGCCGACGACTTTGTGATAAATTGGGCTTTAAAGCAGGGGTCTTCAATTGTTACCCACCCGACTCCATTGACAAATGGCCAAAGCTCTGCCAATGGACAGCTAAACTTTCTGTCTATGTCTATGTCGCTGTCTCAGTCCTCTCTGGCAAAACATGCGATTGTTTGTTTCGTTGTCAAATAAATCTTAGATTCAGCTATGTGTCTCTTGTTTTATTTACACAAAGTCGGGCAATTACTTTAAGTATATCAATACGCCTATACAATTTATCAAAGTCTCTATGAAGTTATTCTTTTTGTTATACAGTTCTGGCACAGCTATAATATCTTAGAGTTATTATTAAAATTAGTTACTCAAATATGCGAGTCTCTTTCCTCTATAATTCCTCATTATTATCTGAGTTTTTCTCATTACGATATACATATTTGACAGGTTTTCATCACAATTAATCATTATTATCAGATATTTCTATCTCGTTTCTCACTTCTCATCATAATTCTGCATTATTATCCGAGACTTGTGCATTCCAATATTGCAACCTTTCCTCCATCTGTTTATAGTCCAGTCGCTTGGGTAAGGTATACGATGATTCCGGTAGGCCCAAGACCCGCAGTTTATATAGGAAATACTCATACATATCAAAGTCATAGCTCTTGCTATAATGAAAGCTAATGCTCGTATCGGAACAGCAATCGCTATACTGTAAGATATAAATGAATTAAAGTTTTTAAAAATAATTGATATTCCGACAACTTACATTCATCTTAAAGTAAAAGGTCTTGTCCAGCCAAGTGCCAGGCTGTAATTGAGGCATCAGATGTCGAGGGTTAAGGGGCAAGAAACGTTCGTGACCCGTGTCATCCCTGGTATTTCCAGCGACCACGCCCACATTCAGCAAACAGTACCCAATTTGTCTGTCTTCTGGGCGGCTGCTTGGCGGACAGAACTTGGTGTTATTCAGAGCAAAGAGATTGAGGCGACGCAGTGCATCACGACTGAGCACATAACCAGCACCGCCAGACATATAACCATGTGGATAAGTTGTACGAAAGCGATAGCCGAAGTAGACAGCTGCCTCGGGATCGTAGGGATATAGAAAGTGCCGCAGATTCTCCATGATTACATAACTGAAATGTAGAGGAAAATGAGTAAAGTGAATAAGTTGAAACAGCACGACTTACGTGTCGTCATCCGCCTTGAGAAACCAGTCGTAATCCTCCACATAATGCTCATAGGCATAGGCCAAGCCCGCTCGCACTTTGGCATACAAGTTGCTGCGATTCTCGGTCACATTGAGATTGACAGCGCCCAGTTCAACGTCGTCTTGACTTGACATAAAGATTAGCTTATTGCAACGAGCTCCCCACGTCGACTTCACCTTGGCTGCCTTGGTTTGATGATCCTTTGGCATGGTCAATACCAAGCACAGCACACGTGTCTCTTGATACAGCCAATCCGCCAGAGATACCTTCAGTGGCAAGGTGGGCACGGCAGTGTCCACTGCAATGGCTGTGCTCTCGTATTCATCCGTTGTGAACGTCATATAGCCCCAGAACTCGGTCAACTGTATGCCCACGATTAGGCCCAGCACCAGACACAGCACATTGCGATACATTCCGATGAATCAGTCCCGAGATCTTGTGATCTTACGAAATCCTTAGCTGCAGCAGCTGCTGTCTGTGCATTTTGTCAAAGTGTCTCCGTCTTCGGCTGATTCGCGACTGTTTCACAGCTCAGATGGAAGAGGGTCTCTTCAAAATTGGTATTACATTGTAGAGGCAGCGCGAGAGCCAAGTTAAAAACGGGTTTTCTGTTGTCTGTTTCGTTTGTGATTCGCATAACAAATGAATCACAGCTCGCTGAAGACGTCGTTTGCCTGACTTCAACAAATATTTTGAAGAAAAAACAGAGTTGTTGTATTGCCCTCTCCAAGCGAGGCAATGTTGATTTCTTCATACAGTTTGAGAGGCGTCGAAGCGCTAAGATTTCTAAACCACTTTCATGGAATGAAACATGTTGCTAATAAGAAGGGGGAATGTGGAATTCAGTCAGTTTGAGAAGCATTGTTTATGGCGGGAACGCTGTGAATGGAACATGCTGCTAATAAGAACAGGGAATGTCGACACTGAATACTATGGAATAGAACATGTTGAAATGGTTATTTTGAATTCTTATTACAGTTTAAAACGTGTTGAATCGTTAAGACCTCTTAGTAAGTTGGGAACGCTGTGGAATGGAACATGTTGGTAATAACAACAGAAAAACTTGAATATCTCCCAGAGCGAATTATTTAAGTTCGTAGTACAGTTTGAGAGCAGCTGACGGCATTACATGTGATATTTGAATTATAAATAGAAAATAAAATATGAAGAGATTTTATCAATTAGATCTCGTAAGACTCTGTAGGGTATTTACTTATCAACTAGCACCCAATTCCAATTTGGTTATTGCTTACGTTTTTTTTTTTTGGCAGATAACCGGTTTTGAGCGTCTTCTTGTCGTGATGGTTTTGACCTACACCTGCATGCGATTATAGCTATTTATTAGCGACTCTCTCGAATTATCTCCTTTCACTTTCCTCTCCTCCCTTTTAAGAAACAAACATTATTGGTAATAGTATTATTTATTTTATTGCTAGTTAATTTTCTTTTTAAATTTAGTTTCTGTTGATTTATCATTTTACAAATTATAATAGGTATGTTTAATTTTAGTTAGTACAACTTTTTAATTCGTTTTTTTTTTTAGACTAAATGTGGACTAATTTATTACGCTTTGTTGCTGTGTTTTTGTTTTTTTTTTTATTATTATTATTTTTTGTTATCATTTCCGTTTAGTTAAACGTCTTTGTATGTCTTGTTACATGTTTCGTTCTTCGTTTTTGTTTACAGTTTGTAAATTGTTGAAAATTACATCTTCTGTTTGATCTATACCACTCTCATCCATATTAGAAAATGATTACAAAACATTTAGCTTTAACTTTAGTTTGAATGCTGATTTTGTTGTTTAATTTAAGTGTTTAATATTTAATTAAACTTCTTTCATTTACTTTATATATCTAAATGGTTTTATCGTACTTCGATTATACGTTTAGTAAGTGCACTTGCCAATTCTCATTAATTTTACTTTACTTTTACTTTCATTCTTTCTAGAGTCACAACATTTAGCTCAATAACAGGAAATCAAAAGTAAACAATAATCGTTAGGCAAAGTCAACACAAGTTCTGATTTCTACGTTGATTCCGGCTTAAACAATGTTTAATTTTGTTTTTCTTATAGTAGAATATGTATATGTATGTATTTAGTTAGTTACACAGCCTTAGAAACTACTTAAGAGCTAAAACATAAATCAAGGCAAAAACGAGTCGCCCTAGCGCCAAAAGCAAAAAAATATTAAAAGAGAAGGCAACAAAAATTCGAAAAAACAAGTTAAAAAATATTAAATATGTAAACTGATTATGAAATAATGGGGAAAAATTATAATGCCTATAAAAAAAAATAATAATTAATATGAATTTACATTGGCTTCATTCTAGAGTATTCCAATAATATGTAAAACAACTTTATGTCAAAAAATGTAAAACTATTACGTCTTTAGTTTTGGTTACTATTTTGTAATTTTTTTATATTTTAGATGCGATGTATGTTGAACATGTTAATTTCGCTTGAAAAAATATATATGTTGTATGTGTATACTTGTATGAAAATGAAATTCCTTATATTTTCTTTTGATTATTACGTTAGTTTCCTTTTTTTCTTTTTTGTATAAATTTCATTTATATGTATGTGTATGTATAATATTGTTTACATTTAATATGTTGTTAGCTTGGCTTTAAACTACAAGTCCTAATATTATTGTTTTTGCTTTTGTTTTTCATTACTTCACTATGCATCGTAACTTTTGTTTGTTTTTTCTTTATCAATATTTAATAAAGTTTTTGTTTATGTTTGTTGTTGTGTAATTTTCCTCGCAAGTTTAGGAACCTATTTGTAACTAGCAAAGCGCAGACGCTATAAAATTTCTATAGAAAAAAATGTTTTGCTATAATTTGGCTTACAAATAATTCATATATATGTGTAACATCAAAATATATATTATTGGTTTCTAAATACATACATAATATATAATATATGTATCATTATATAATATATTACTACTAAATACTTGATAACATCAAGTTCTCTTGCTGTTTTTGTTTTTTTTTTTTTACATTCAATGCGCTGACATCTTGACTTGGCTTTCGAGAAATTTCTAATTAACATTCTTAGTAGGTATAAACAAAACATTTTCTGAAGAATACTCAAAAATAAACATTGGCAAATATTTTGTCAAAGAATTTGCCTAATTAAGATTAAGTATTCCAAACAGAAATGGGGATAACAAATAAAGGTTTCTTTCAGATGTGTAGGGGTTCGTAGTCCAGCAATTTACAGCACATTTCCTATAGTTTTCATAGATTTTCTCGTAAGTATATTTAATATTATGAAATACAAAACTTAATTAACAAATTTTCGTAACTATTTTTTTTTTGTTTAACAACATATTCCTTTGCTTTTTCACTGACTACGAAATTTATCAAAATCGTGTGTAATTACTTATGTGACACTGAATTCATATATTTTTGTATTTTGTTGTTGTTTACTTTTATCGAATTTTAACATTGGCACGTTATTTATAGCTATTGTAAGTGTATGTGTAATAATATATAGCGTTACAAAATAAAATATGCAAGTATTTATGTATTATGCTGATGCAACAACTAGAAAATTGATTAGTTGTAGTTGTTTACGAAACATGAAACTTGACAAGTTAATTTACATATTCAATCATTTTACTTATAAAAAATTCTAATATTTATTAATTTATTTACGTGTAAACCAATTAAGCAGTTTGACGCAAGTGACACTAAAATATCATTAAAGGTACAAAATTGAAAAGAAATAAGAGTAAATATGTGAAATTATTGATTGTGTGTTATTTAAACTAAGCAACAAACGAAATAAATTATGAAATGAACGCGATAACTTCTTAAATGTGTGTGGTTTTATTATAGTTTTGTTGTTGTTAACTTATCTCGACTTATACACAAAATAATGCCTACGTATTCCATTGTTTTTTTTTTGTCTTGTATTGAATACAAAAGATTTGTTAATTTGTTTGTTTTTTTTTTAAAGCATATTCAAAGCATTTCAATATATATTGTGATTTATACTCGATAAACGGCTGATCGTTTGCTCTGGCGCCTAAATGCATTTTGCATGCCATAAACAATTACAAAAGAAATCAAATTCCTATAGTTATACTATAAATATATAAATCGTATATGTATATCTATTGTATGTACATATAGAGCTTTAAATGTTTGTCATATAGAAGAGGTCTACGAACTATTTATGTATTTATAATCCACGGCTGCAGTTTGTGCCATATATTATAGAGAAGATGTATTTTTTTGTGGAAAATTGGGCATGCTGATATATTGGCAGGTTTAACTAATAGCAACTAATTATATATTTATTTATGTATATGATAATTTGCTCGCTGTTTAGTTAACTCATGCGGTACCTTTGTACAAAGATTTCGTTTCAACGAATTTTTTGCTTGTATATATTTTTTGTATGCTTTGTCGCACAACTAAACTGTTATCAACTTAAAGCTACGGCTAATGCTTATAGCTAGGAGTTTTGTATTTATTTTAAACTTAGAACGACACTCACCCACTCACACACACGCATACAGCACACATATACAACAACCATTCACACTTACATGCGCTTTGGACTTTGGGCTTACATATAGGCATTTAAATATATAATATATAATTGTTAAATTGTATATGCATAGAAAACCAATGTGTGGCACGCCTAATATACTTTGCTGTGCCATACAATTGTTGACAACTTAGTTTCATTTATTATTCGCCGAGTTTGCAGCTGCAGTATTGGACGCACCACCTGACGACGCATGACTATTGGAGGTGCCCACTAAGGCACCGCCGCCATTGCTGGCCTGCGTTTGTGGCAGGGTATCGAAACGGCGATAGTAGAGTAGATAAGGCACACGCGGCGTGTGCGGCTGCAACACTTGCTTCTCGCCGATCGGTTTTACCGAGCTATCGTCATAGCGCAGCCAGCAATTGTAGCCAGTATGGAACACGTCCGTTATGTAATGGCCCTTTGAGGCCTCCTTGCCGTCGTGGTAGACCACGGCAAACAAGCGATAGGCGCGTTGCTTTTGCGATGTCTTCTTAGAACCAAGTATCTCTGCAAAGGGACAAGCATATATGAGTCAAGTGCACAGAATCTAATCAAATTTTCACTCACTGGCATCGATTTTGAGCTCCACAGGGAATTCAACCTTCTTCAATATTTTTGTGCAGCCATCGGATCTATAGTCAAAGTACTTTAAATGCAATATCAGCACAACGGGCAACTTCTCCAGTGTCATTTGTTGCCAAGCGACAACTTCCTGTTTGGTCTTGCTGCCAGTGACGCCCTCAAGTTGATCTCGTCCTACAAGTATCTCCAAAGCTTCCTTCACCGAAGCGGCTTTCTGTCAGTTGAGAAATCAAAGTATTAGCAAAGTTATACTTTTTTTAATTAGCAAAGCCAACTCACCTCAATATTCAGTTGCAGCGTGAAGAATGGCTGTATAACATCCGTAGAGTGTTCACCCTCGCGTTGCAGACGCGAACGCAATTCGCCACGAAAGATGTCGCTTAGCGGAGTGCGTCCAAAGTCTGTTTGGCGTGTAACGCTGCCCTTGTTGCGATTGTTGCAGATCATCTAAAAATATTGAAGTGGAAATTTAATAAGCAACACAAAGATAAATATGCTTTAGAACTCACCTGCCAGACATCGCCGCCATCTTCCTGCTCCTGTTCCTGCTCCTCGCCGTTCTGTTGAGCACTTGGCTTGGCAATCAGCTTAATTACCTAAGAAATGAAACAAAAGCGACTTAGACTAGGGAATTTCTTAATAAGTTTATTATTTCACTTACTTCTAGCATCTCATCGTTGAGTTTATTCAACACATAACCCAAAAACTCTTCGGCATCCTCCTGTCTGCCCTCCACATGCTCTTCGCGACTGTCGTTCCACAACTTGTAGATTTCGGTGGGCTCAAAGGCCGATTCGCACTGCAGATCGACGCCAGCAAACTCATCCTTGCCCTTAATCTGTGCAGCTTTGTTGTTGTTCAAACGCAAGCGAGAACCGCCGGGCAGCGATGAAAAGTTGGTCATAAAAGACATCCTAAAAGGATAACACGGAATGCATATTATAATAAGGATATATACGTGTATTTGAAATGTTGTAGTGTAAGTACAAGAAGCCATCGATGAGGCATTCATGCGTAACACGATGCACATGCTTCGGCCTCGCTATTAAGCAAAGATTGCATCCAAAACGGAGACAACCAAGGCACGTCTGGGAGGCCAATGCCAATTGTTATGCCACAGGCGTAACGCAGACGCCAGCTGGTTATTGGCGCCGAGGCGTCTGTTGACTTGCCTGTGGCACTGAGAAAGCGTATTATGGGGCTGACTAATAAAAAAAAAACTGGGTCACTTACATTGCATTCACGGTGGGAGTCTTCACCTCGCTCATCACCGCCGCCTGTTTGGGTATAGACCTCAACAGATTGTAGAATGGCGAGCAACCGAGCAGTGCCTGAAGTATTGAGTTAATATAGCAATAGTTGGAACGATTGGTCAAGCCACGCGGCCGCAGACTGATGGGCGTCAGGTTGGTTTTGTGACGTGTTAGAAACTCGGCATATTTATTGGTCCACTCATCCAATTGAGCGGCACGCGTCGGCTCCGCTTTCAGTGGCTTGACAGTCGCCGAGGCGAGAGACACAGCGACTGGTGGCACAGCCTGTGCCGAGGCAGCTGAATAGGAGAGTGTACCGGGTGTAACAAGCGGTACAATTGGCGCTGGTACTGGTGTTGGCGATTGCAATTGCTGATGCACACTGGGCTGACTATGTTGCAAGCTAGGCGTAGCAACTGGCAATTGTTGCTGCTGTGATTGTTGCTGCTGTGCAGGCAATTGATGCGATTGCTGCTGCGTTGGCGCCAGTTGCAATTGTTGTTGTTGATGTGGTTGCTGCTGCTGCTGTTGCTGGGACTTGTTGCCCTCGTAGGGCGCCACTTTAGCCACAGGCTTGTTGCTCGAAAAGAGGCTAGCCCACGAAGGTTGTCCACTGTCGCTACTGCTGCTGCTCTGCGATGCTGGCGGTGCTGGTGGAGCCAAATTGAGAGCTGGCTGTGATGGCACAGCGGATGCTGCCGCACTGAAGGATGTGGATTCGCTGCTGAAGGTGTGTGTGGCATGCTTATTCTTTTGCACATATGATTTGCCAGCATGTTGTGGTTGTTGCTGTTGTTGTTGTTGTTGCTGCTGCAGCGGTTGTTGTGGCTGCTGTTGTTGCTGTTGTTGTTGGGGCAGCACTGACGCATTGTTTGTGCTATTGGACTGACTTTCAATGGACGTCTGTTGTTGTATCTGTTGTGGCGTTGCTGTGATGCTTGCCGTTGAGGTAGTTGTTGTTGTTGTTGCTGCATTGCTGCTGCTCTGATGTTGCTGTTGCTGTTGACCACTAATTTTGCGCTCCAGCGGCGGAGCTGTGCTTGCCACCGGCGATGAGGGCACTTTCATTGTGCCGTATGTGCGCATTTGTGGCTGATTGTTGTTGTTGTTGTTGCTGCTGCTGTTATTACTGTTATTGTTATTACTGTTGTTGCTGTTAGTGTTAGTGTTATTGTTGTAGTTGGTATGGTAGTGTTGTTGCTGTTGCTGGTAGTGCTGCTGATTTGTATACGTCTTGGTGGGATGACTATAAGCACCGCCACTGGAGCCACTCGATGACTTATTAAAACCGCTGTTTGCACCACCAGCGGATGGTGGTGCTGCTGCTGCAGGTGTGGCAGCCGTTGCAGCACCGCCATTGTTCACAGTATTCGGTGAGGCTGTCACCGCCACCGACTGCGTGGATTTCTTATGCTGTGCGGAGTTTGTCCAGGACATTGTTTTGGTGGTTTGTATGGCGGTGTCATTGCTGCCCTGATGGTGGTGATGGTGGTGCTGCTGATGATTGTACTCCGAGGAGTATTTGCGACGCACTTGTTGTTGTGAATTATTGTTGTATTGCTGCTGAGGCGGCTTACGTTGCTGCTGCTGTGGCGGCTGTTGTTGTTGCTGCTGATGGCCATGTTGCTGCTGTGCATGTTGCTCATGGTAGCTAGACGTGTGTGCTGGCTGTGTTTGCTGTTGTTGAGCAGGTTGTTGCTGTTGTTGTTGCAGCACAACTGGTGAAGTTTGTTGTTGCTGATGTTGCTGTGTTGCAGGTGCAATTGCTGCTGCTACAGACGGTTGCTGTTGCTGTGGCTGCTGCAATTTAGGCGCTACAGTAGCAACGGTAACAACCAAATTGGATGATTGTTGCTTTTCAATCTGTTGCTGCTGCTGCTGTTGTTGTTGCTGCTGTTGCTGCTGTTGTTGTTGTTGTTGCTGCTGCTGCTGCTGATATTCCAGCTCCAGTTGCTGCTGCTTCTCGCTGCTGGCAATTAAAGTCTCATCCAAAATCGTCTCGCAGTTGGAGTTGTTGCTCTTGTTATTGTTGTTGTTGCTGACCAGCGTTTTATCAACTGCAAAAAAAGAATTTCTTGTATTTTAGTAAACTCTACTTTATATAAAACTTATATATCTTTTAGAGTTATCTGCAGGTCAAGTTCTGACAAGTGTTGCTGTTTTTAAAAGGTCACAATCAACAACAGCAAAACATAATCCCCCCAATTGCTGTGCATTGAATACAAAATAATTTACAATATCATCATAATTGGTACCAATTGATGTTAAATGAGATCTTTTTATTTGGCTCGGATGTTGTTTTTGTCGAAAATTGTAGGCTGATTTTTTAATTGATTTGTTTGTTTGAAATTCAGTAATTTAGGGGTAAAATTTGTGTAAAAATAAATATCTGTATACTTATGAATATGTTATATGGTAAATGTAGCTCAAAATAGCAAAAAGTCAATATGAAATTAGTTCACACGACGCTAATCAACAAAGACAATAGAGATCCGCCTGATCAGTAATCGAGTAAATATAATATGGAACCTTATATTCTCGCTTTACACTGCACTTTAATCGGGCACGTCTAACAAGAATAACAAGATGTACAACAACAACAACAACAACAACAACAACAACAACAACAGGGTACTAGAGATAACTGTCACAATAAACACAATGGTTCACAAAGTTGTCCCGACAACAACAGTTGTTACTGTTCGGCGATAAGGCATGCCACATATCGCCGCCAGTTACTGTTGCTGTCCAATCAATTTGTCAGCCATTTACAGTAAATAGAAAATAACACAACTTAATCCATGTCAAATTCAAGTATGTTTGTATGTGTCGTTTTATTCGTCAAGAGTTCTATAAATTTCATTTGAACAAACAACATTATTATTAGTAAATCACAAGAAAAAATTGGACTTGTTGATAAACAAGCCCAATATTATTTATTGATAAGCCACGAGGCGGGGGGTAAAAGTACACAACGTTATCAGTTTCACACGAGATGCTGCTGTTGCCTATTTGCCATTAATAAATGCCTAATTAATAATCCCAGCTGATATGTATTCAGAATGTGAATAAAAATGAGGTGCTGCTTCTGCATTGAGGTCTTGGCCCCAAGTACTTACAATTACGCGCTGTAAATATTAACAATTGATAATGAGGCTGGACAAGGCTGTTTTATTCACATGGTCATTGGAGATTTAAGATTGGGGTGTGAGTGTGGGAAAAAGCTGGAAAGTGGAGCACATATAGAGAAAAGTTTACACAGCTGATCAACTGATGTAACACGCAATCAAAGTATTGCAACAAAAGTAATGATAATAAAAATCAATTCAACCCAAATTATTTAAATAAATAAGATAAAGTAATCTGAATGTAAAAGTTTAATGTAAAAATTGCAACAAGTTAATCTCTGTTTGTTCTTGATAGGAACCTTCTCTAACTTTATTTATCAAAGCAGATTTTCAGACTCAAAAAAAAACATAATATGCTATTAAAAATAATACTATCTTCATAGTTAAAACTCTATAGTCCGTTATCAAGATCAAGTTATGTTAATCAATTTCAGCTTATTAAGCATTCAATAATTATAAATAATAATACATACACTTAAGAATAAAATGGTATTCCAATGGTATTTAAGTTTAGCGCTTGACAATAAATTTCCTTTTTTTCTCAGACTCACAAATTCAATTTCATCGAATAAAACAACATTACAAATCATTCATAAGTTGACTTAATACTCAATTGCTTACTTCTCTCTGTCATATGAATTTAAAATTCCAAAACTTCCATGACTTGTGATCAGTTATTAGCGGGGGGAAACCGGCCTCTTTTTTCTTTCTTTTTTTTTTTTTGCCACATGTCAGAGAGGAGGCACATGTAGGCCATTGACAATTAGGAAATGTATTAACAATTTCTTTGGCACAAGCTATTTAAAGTTTCATTAGCGACTGGGTCATAACGAATGCTTTCAGTGTACAATTAAAAGGCGATGTTAAATGTTACTATATTTTATTTACCCCATAACGTCATATGACAAATAAAAAAAGAAGCAGAGCAACCCCAGTTAGAATCGGATTTCCAACAACAACAAAAGAGTATTGGAATTCAGAATACTGTGTTCAATGTGTTAATTAATTTCAATTAGCGTATAACGAGAGCCAACAATAAATAGAATATGAAAAATGGAATGGAACTCTCAAAAATGAAATGGAAATTTATTGAACAACTTTACACACACACTAACCAACTGAGAGAATTCACTCATTTTGTATGTATTTTATAAAAAAAAAAGTATTAACTATACTAAGTATAAATTAAAATAATATAAATGTGTCAGGGGTGTCAGATTTGGGTGCGACGATGAGAGACCTGCATTGTCACAAGGTTTGCTTGATAATTACAGACATGAGTGCACAGGTAAATTACAACAAAGTCAGTTATAATAACAACAGCAGCAGCAACAACAACAACAACAAGCAAACATGTTACGGCTAATAATAAAAGACAGCAGCAGAAACAACAACAAGAACGAAAATTTAAATGCAACAATGCAAACAAGGAAAACGTCACGACACAAAAAAAACGACAAACAAACGCGACTGTACTTCAGCTTAGCACATGGAGCGAAAGTGTGAAGGGAGAGGGAGAGTTGAAGAGGGGGGATATAATGAGGGTGTGGGGTGAGTGCATTAGAACAGTTTCATGTCTCCTCCACTTGACTGTTTTTCAATTTCGCTTTCAATTTCACTATAGAAAAACTGTGCTACATATCGTATGACAGTTTATGTTCATTACGCAAATGAATTTGTTGCGAGAGAAGCATTTGAACAATCGAGATTTTGTTACTATTATTTGTTATTGCTGTTGATGTGCAATCCTATTTGAAATTTAATTGATTTTCCTATACAACAAACTGACTAAACGGGGTCATCAGCTTGGAGTGCAGCCCCCAAATGGGACGAGCGGGGCTGAGACATTGTCTCTCAGTCTGTCTCTCTGTCTGCCCCTCCCCTCCCTCTCCTAGTCTCTTCTAGGTTGTTATTGAACGCGCGATTTTATTCAATTTTTAATAGCAGCAGCAAAAGCAATAACAATAACAACAAAAATAATAACAGCAATAACAATTAAAATAAAAACGATTGCCGCCGCATTCAACTAATTTATGTGTCGGCTTATGAATTTTAAGCAATTGTGGAAAATATCTGAGAGAGCATAAAATTAAGTTCCAATTGAGCTGAATATTAGAAATAGAAATTTAATTAAATTATAATATCAATATATAAAAAAAAAAAACTTATATCTTAGTCAAACAAAAAAACTCTCTGATGAATAAATAAAATATTTACAATCAACAAGGCGAAATGAATCATTCATTTCAATTGTGTTTATCATGAATGAACTTCAGCACAATTCTTTTATCTTTGAACCCGAAAAGAAACACAGAATAACAGAAAACTAAAGCTGAAACTGCCCAAAACAAACTCAAGATAAATTTATTCAGACTATTTTCCTATCGTACGCCCAATAGATAAAATATTTGCTGAAACATATTTGTTTATTTAATGCATTGCTTTCTCTTCATAAATGTTACTTAAATAATTAAGCAATCTATCACAATATAAGCAATTGTGTATCATTACAACAGAGCAAAACAAAATAAGTCACTTTGAATGATTTGACAATAACAATAGCATGGCAAGAAGAAAGCCATGAATGACTAAAAGATACCCTGCTGATTCAGACTATTTATAGGGTATAAATCATTTAGCTAAGCGCTGTAGAAATAATGTTAATTACTAAAGTAAATAACTGAATTAAATTAATATTGTATCTATTTTCATAATTAATTGCTGCGAAAAGTTGAAAGCATAAATGCAATAAACAAATAAAGTGTTATGTCAAAGTATTGCCGCACACGTGGTTTGCTCATTAGTTGTTATTGTTGTTGTTATAAAAATTGATAACGAATCTGGCCAACAATTCGTCGTATTATGGGCGGTTGGCGTCGATGACAAACAGCAAGAGTAAATACACAAAATGCGTTCAATTTTATCTGCCTGGCAACAGTGGCAAATTGAATGAAACACCCTGTGGCAGTTGCCCCATTTATTTTACACTTGGTTGTTGTACTAAATTGTTGTTGCTGCTGCAATTCAATTGAATTCATTTGTGTCAATTTACAATAAGTAATAGTCAAAGCACAGAATTGGCTGCAGTAAACAATAAGCCAAAGAAAATTGCATAATTCTCAAAGACGACGGCACGCGACCTTCGTCTATACCAGACCCAACACCACAACCCACAACAACACCTGTCAACAGCAAAAACAAACAATCGGCTAAAGAACCGTAAAACGTTTTCTTATCAATGAAGGTAGAACTAGCCAACAAATTATTTACGACTGAGACCATTGGCGTCGACAACAACAACGAGAACAGAGTAACTCGTTGCCATAAAGTGGGCGGTGATTATATTAAGCCATTCTTCTGAATACTATGGTGTTTCTTCTTCCTCCTTTTTTTCCAAGTATTGTGAGACTGATAAGCATCGATGCGGGGGTAGATAGGGAGTACAGAGCGTTAAAGGATAACTGAAAGCAATACTGACAGCTTGACAACTGTAAAAAGTGAAATGAGAAAGGAAGGATATCAATGGCAGTAGAATTTACAGGAGCACAACAACAAGGACACACACACGCTCGGTGTGTATCCTGCTGGCATTAACATATAAATGCGTATAACAGTTGGCGCGTGGGCAGAGCAGCTCATTGAGCAATGTCATCTACTAGATACAAATGTATCTAGCAGGTACAACAGAGGCCAGCAACAAAAACAACAACAACAGCAATCTCAACGGGGAAATAAGCTACAAATCGATGCATACTGAAAGCAACAAGTAAAGCACAACACAAAAGCAAAATAAAAATAAAAATAAAAAAAGATATAGAAGCAGGCAGCGACAAAACTGCGTCATTTTGTAAATTGTATCTATTTAATATTGGCAGAGGCTTCGGATGTGCATGTATACATACTCAGAAATCTAGTATACTCATATATGTTTGTACATATGTGCTACTGTAAATATATGATGAGGGAAAACTCGTAGCGTAAAAAATGCATCGTTAAACAAAAGCAAGCACATTGACTGAATGACAGACTAAGTGTCTGAGGCGCAACGCGGCGTATGCGCAATTTCAATTTCATTTTCCTCTTAGTCAAAATGAAAACAAAGAAAGTACAACAAGAACAATGATCAGAAGGTTGTTAAGAAATTCTTGAACCGGCCTCGAAGGCAATGGCATTGATATCGTCAATATATACAAAATGTATCTATAAAAGCGCATTCAACTCATTCGACGAGTGATAAAGGAAAACTGTGACGAAACCGTCCACGGTAAATATGCGTTGTCAGCAATTTCCAACAGCCATCTTTTCTTTGCACTCAATGATTAATATGAATTCTAGGATATTGTATTTTTAAAAGAGCTTTGAGCTGAGATAAAAGTTTATATTTTTAATGAGCTCCATTTTCCTGGTATTCTTAAAAACCCTGTTCAACAGTTTCTTTCAATAATTTCAATTCCAAAAATTTTTGATTTATTTAAATTCTAAGAATTTTGATTTATTTTATTTTCTATGAATTATTTCCTTTTATTCACCTCAATTTGGTGCCCAACATTTCTGGCTTGTGGCCCAAATCATTTCCTGTCCCTACCCCAAGTCGAAAGTCAAAGAAGAATGTGAAATTGTGCATCTAATTCAAACACCTGCTGCACGGACAAGTATTTTGTGGTTATGTGGGCGGTGAATGGGCGTGGCTGTGGCAGCTTTCGTGTTATACATTCTTAACTTTTGGATTGCCACGTGTCGGCCTGGTTTGCATTTCAAGTCAAGAGCTTTATGCATTTTAAATGAACTCACAAACACACACTCAAATGTGTAAATCTTGTGGTATAACAGTTTAGTATTAAATTTCGCTTTTACAAAGTATACAATTTTAGTTAACTAACTGGCAATTTCCTGGCCATACCAACATACTAATACTACTGCAATGTGGCTGCTGAGAAAAAAAGGAAGCAAGGAAAGAAATGGAAAATAAAAAAAGGAGGAGGAAGCTGAGTAATGTGCTAATAATATAGTAAATCAACTTACGTGAACACAAAAGCAAAACGTCAAGGGCTGGCGCCCTCTAGCGTTGACCCATAAGTCACATGCACTCATACATGCATACATATATACTAAATGTGTGTGTTTAGTGGCACGTGTGTGTGGTTGGTGTGCGTTCTACAATTTTTATGAATGACATTGAGCTCTCACACACAATTTAAGCGGTTTTGTTAGATGTACATCCTCTGAAGAGAGGGAAAGCCAAACTAACTTTAAGAGTTTCTCTTTAAGTTTCTCTCTTAGCACACAAAATTATCTACCAACATGGTTTATGACCTAAAGACTAAAAATAATCCATTTATTGAATAATAAAACTGCGAAATTAGCACGATACGCTTATCAAAAAAAAAACAGAAAGAAAAAAAGAAACAGAAACCAGGCTAAATGATATTAAAGCTGAAAACCCGTTAAGATAATGTTGAAATTACGAAATTTTCTGTGTTCATCTTGGCCAGGAGGGAGACCTCGTGTTCAAGCTGTCGGCGCCTAAAAGTCGGCACGCCAAAAAATGTTCAGCACACACACACAATGAGAAGAAGAGGCAAAAAAAAGTAAAAGTTTGAAAGTCGCAAGTTAACCTTTAACCTAAATCACAACTAAGAGCAACAGTTTACGCTCTTTTGTTACTGTCACTGTTATACATGGGAATCTGTTATACGAGTGCCGGTTTTTTTTAATACTTGGACTGAACAACAAGAAGAATAGGTAACAGTAACGGTAACGGTAAGTGTAACTGTAACAATAAATGAAGACAACCCTTAAGAAAGTGCGTCATAAATGTATGAGGGTAGTTTACCAAAAGGGGGTTGCTATGCGGATACGGATGAGGATGAGTCTGTGCGAAGTTGTTTTTGTGTGTGCAAAATCTGTGTGTGAAACGCAACTGTAGCCAACATTCCTGCTGCTGCTGCTGTCGCCGCTGCTTCTGCCGATATCGTAGTTGTTGCTGTTGCTATTGTTGTTGTTCTTATTGCCGCTGCCGTTGGCAATGTGGAAATCAGCTGTTTTTGTCAAGCGCAACCCTTGCGTCGCATACCTGCAAACCCAACTAAACTGCCCGACAGAATGAATAAGAGAGAGAGCGTGCAAAGACAAAGAGAGCGCCGCTGTGACCAGGTGGCCATCGGAACTTTGAGAGTCGTGAGAGAGCAACTTTGGGAGAGCGAGAGCGGGAGCTTGCGCGCTTGAACTTCAAATGCATTGCATGAAAATTAAACATCGCAATGTCAGCAGCCACATGGCGAGAATATTGTTGTTTTTTTTTGGTTTGGTTTGTGTTTTGCAATTGAAATTGTGTTTGCTGCATGAGGAGGTTATACGAGTATACGAGTATATGTGTATGTATGTGTAGTTGTTGCTTTTATTTTATAATTTGTTGTTGTTTTTTTGTGTTTGCATTCACATTTGGCGTCTTTGTCGCTGGCGCTGTTTTGTATATCGTAGTATAACAGTTCTAACAGCCCCGTCGGTCGGTTTCAGTCGTTTGTTGGTTACGACGAATTTTCATTTTATATCGAACAGTGCTGCAGTGACGACGATAACGTCTCTGTGTTTAGTGCTTTTTGTTGGTATCTCTCGCGGCGCACAAAGAAGGAAAAAAAATAGACTCTGTATACACCCCAAAAAAAATATATAAAACAAATAACGATATATTAATTTATATAAAAATAATAAACAATCGAATTGATTCGTTCGCTAGTTCGCTCATGCCATGATGTTGTTGTATGCAGCAACTGCAATGCGTCAATTGTTGTTGTCGTTGTTGTAGTACGTGTGGTAAAGTGCGAAACACGTAAGCCAAGTTCCGTGTTACGTTGTGGTTGTTGTTCTTGTTGTTGCTCTCAGCTTGCTGCTTGTTTGTTTCGTTCACATTTTATCGATCACACGTTGCGGGCCAGTCAAAAAAAAAACCCAAGCGAAGCTTCTTTTATTTTGCGCTGCTTTTTCTGCTGACATCAAGAATTTGTATTTTATATGTACATTTTACAATCAAATTTCAATACTCAACAAATTATACAATTGCATTGCCATCATCGACAGCGACTACGAGTACGTCAAGTACGTACAGCACCCCCAAAAAGCAGCGGCAGAGGCAGAGGCAGCGACGGCGGCAGCAGCAATGCAAAAATATGCCATACATAAAAGCAGCAGCATGTACTAGCCGCAAATACAAAAGTAAAGCAGAGCAAATCCAATCAAAGCAAAAGTAAAGCAAAGCAAAGTCAAAATAAAACTTAAAAACAAATGGTGCAAAGTCAAACACAAAGTTCAGTTAAAATAATAATAATAATATTAACAACAACAACAACAGCTGCAACGAAATCAACTAAATGAATTAAACAAAAGCACAACAATATAACGTGACAAATAGCAAAACATTAAATAATTCACAAATATTTACTAAATATGCATAATATTCTATTTTCTCTCTCTTCGCCTTCGTTTTTGTCTTTGTCGATAATGCATAAAAACTTGAAGCAATAACAATTTAACAATAACAACACACGCACATACTACTTCATATAACGGCAACTTAAGCTCCCGCTGCTGTGCCTGAGTGAGAACATAACTTTAAAGAGAGAGAGAGAGAGCGAGAGTGTGGGAGTAGCAAACTGATAAAGAGAGCGAGAGCGAGTGTCAAATGCTGAGCGCGCGCAAAGATAAAACATAGCAGCAGCAGCAGCAGCAGAAGCAGCGACGTCGACAGCGGCCGTTCTAAGGCTCGCATAACTCGTAACGGCGCCGAGCGTGACACTTCGGCCACGCATAACAGACAATTTGTCGACTCCTCGAGGAGGAACGTGTGGTGCGGGCGTGTGCAAGTGAAAACGAAATTGAAATTGAAGCTGAAATTGAAACAGAAACTGAAATTAAAGCTTAAATTGAAGCGAAGCTCTCTCGCAAAGATTCAAGTGTGTGAGTTGCTTGGCCAACTAACGGCGCTGCAAATAAAATCAATTACAAAAGAACTCAACAATTTTTAAACAGTTTAGAAAAAAAAATGGTGGACACGAATAGCAATACGGCTGCTGCTGTGGGCAATTCGGCGGCACGCCTGCGCAAATTTGAGCGAACCGACAGCGAATTAGCCTGCGAGGAGGCAGCGCGTCTCACAGCGGAGCAGAATTACAACAGTCCCGATGATGATAACGAGCTGCAGGACGACGATGACGATGAGGGGGATGATGAGGATGAGGTTAGCGTTTATGGTGAATTGCCGCCACCGCCGGACGGTGGCTATGGCTGGGTCATCTGCTTTGCCAGCTTCATGTGCAACATGATTGTCGATGGCATCGCCTACACATTTGGCATATTTCTGGAGGAGTTTGTCGCCTACTTTCACGAGGGCAAAGGCACCGTCGCCTGGGTGGGCAGTCTACTGTCGGGCGTCTATTTGAGTGCCGGTCCCATTGTCTCGGCCCTGGCCAATAAATATGGTTGTCGAGCCGTGTGTATTGCGGGCAGCATCATTGCCTGCATTGCCTTCGTCCTCAGCACGTTCAGTACGTCCGTGAGCATGTTAATGGCCACATATGGTTTCATGGGCGGCTTTGGCTTTGGCATGATCTATTTGCCAGCTGTCGTCGCCGTTGGCTACTACTTTGAGACGAAGCGTTCCCTGGCCACGGGCATTGCCGTGTGTGGCTCGGGCTTTGGCACCTTTGCCTTTGCCCCGCTGGCCACCTATTTGCTGGAGGAGTTTGGCTGGAAGAATGCACTGCTCATCTTTGCCGGCTTGATACTCAATTGTGCCATCTTTGGTGCGATGATGCGTCCTCTAACCTATCCCAAGAAGAAGAAGGTCAAGCCTCTGATGCAGCGCATGTACGAGGAGAAGCAAATGCAGCTGGAACGCGGCTCCTTTGCGGGATCTCATTTTATGGTGCAGTTGCCCGACGGCACCATGGAGCGTAAGTTGAAAATACCCCTCAATGCAGATCCAGGCGTTCATTCCAGCCTCAATTTGGAACTGCTGGCCCAGCAGTCTGGTGGCCTTCATCCCGTCTCCACGCTGCCCACCATCACCGAGTCCAAGGTGGTCGAAATGAATGCTCAATCGCCGCCAAATAATGCCAACAATGCCGATAGCAATGGACAGTTGTCAACACGTTCGGGTCGCCGATCGCATCGCAACTCGGAGAACGAGCACAGTCCTTACCAGTCGCAGGATGCAATGATCCGCAATGCATCGCAGCCGGCATTCCTCGCTGGTGATCATCAATGTCTTCCCAAGAACGGTTCCGTTCCATCGTTTAGCCGTGTTCGCAAAACCTCAGCCAGTGAACGCTATCAGCCCTCATTGGCCGCCATTCGTGCCTCCTCCCGTGGCGACATCGAGGCGGGAGCTGGCGGTGACTTCAGCACCTCCAAACTGTCGCTCTCACAGCGCCAGGGCAGCTCAAGCGGCAGCGCTGGACGCATGGTGCGTCCCATGTCACGCAAGGATATTTTCTACTCTGGTTCAGTCACAAATCTGCCTCAATATCAATCACAAAAATCGCTAACCAACTATCGCAACTCGGTGCTGTCACTGACAAAGTATGAGAAGAGCATGCAGAGCATGCGCCTGGATCCGCTGGCGGAGGCGGATAAGCATCGAGAGGAGTACGATCTGTGCCCATGCCTGGGATTGCCGGATTCGGTCAAGTCTGTGGTCAACACCATGCTGGATGTCAGCCTGCTCAAGGACCCAGTCTTTATGCTAATGGGAGTATCGAATATCTTTGGCATGGCTGGATTGTATGTACCGTTTGTCTACCTGGTGGATGCGGCCAAGGAGCATGGCATTGACAAGAAAGACGCTGCCATGTTGTTGTCCATCATCGGCATCACCAACACCGTGGGACGTGTGGTATGTGGCTGGGTGGCGGATCTGCCCCAAGTCAACTCGCTGCTGCTCAACAACATTTGCCTGCTGATCTCCACGGTGGCGGTGACATTGACTCCACTTTGCTACAGCTATGGCGCCTATATAGCCATGTCGATTGCCTTTGGCATTGCCATCTCGGGATACATCTCGCTAACGTCAATTATTCTGGTCGACCTACTCGGACTGGACAAGCTCACAAATGCCTTTGGCCTGCTCATATTGTTCAGAGGATTTGCCGCATTGATTGGCACACCGCTGGCGGGCGCCATCTATGATATAACTAAAACCTATGATCTGCCCTTCTACATGGCCGGTGGACTGTTTGCCATCTCAACCGTCACTAGCTTCATGGCGCCATGCATGAAACGCTTTAGCGGATCGGATGAGACGCCTGTGCATGCGGAGACACTTACGCCCATCGATGAGGAGCAGGGCGAGGATGCCGAGGAGGAGGATGAGGATCAACCAATCACCATTGTGCCCAAGATCATCAAAACTCTGCCCAGCCCACTGCAGGAGGAGTCACAACAACAGTTCCCCCCTCTTACGCAACAACCACAACAGAAATCATCAACGACGACAACGGAATCAAAGCTCTAAGCATCAAGAATTTACAAGAAAACCACAACAAAGTAAAGAGAAACTATAAATACAAAACAATTCAAAAAAAAATATATGTAAAGTGAAGTTAGAGTGAATAACATAAGAGAGAGAGAGAATGTGAGAAGGGCGCATGAATTAAAGTACAGAGAGCGATATTTTTCTAGCAACTTATACAAAGGAGAGCCAAGTAGGAATGGATAAGGAGAACAGAGATCAGGGAGCAGTGGGAAGTAGAGCAGCTTGTGGTCCAGGTCCAGGCAAAGCGAAAGTATTGAATAGAGCACACAAAGAAAACTATATACAAACAAAGCAAAACACAGCGCATATATATCTTATATATTACTATGTATAACGATGCCGATGCCGAAACTATGCCTAAGCAACTATTCATACAATTAAATATATATATATATATACATATATAATATACACAAAATTATATATTATAGATTTGCTTTAATAGCAAAAACTTGGCTTAGCTTTTCGATAAGATTGTAGCAGAAATCTGCTGCCATATAGAAATAATAGCAATTATACTATATATATATACACGCTCTGTAAACAACTTTGATAAACTCTGATTGATAAATAGTTTCAAGTGTTATACAACAATAGCAACAACTACAACTACAACTACAGCTACAGCAACAGCAACTATATTGTAAAATATTTTTATTATTTGTTTGTTAAATTTTACCATTTTTCATTAATTATTATTATGTATTTTATGATTATTATTATTATTGCTAAATGTATATGTATTACGATAAACACTCGATCTATATAATTATTATACTATAACTGTTGTTGTGCATTCGTTGTTATACGGCAAGTGTTATAAATGTGTCATACGACCTAATTGTAGTAGGAAAACCAAGTAGCGTTTAGCAACAAAAAAAAAAACATGATTGTAAACCTTTTTTGGTAGTAGTTAGTTATATTTTCGTATGTATAAATTAAAAGAGAAAGATGAAGGCAACGCGATAATTAAATTGTAACTTGTAGAGCATGTAAGTGAATTAAGAGAAGAGCAACAACTATTACAAATTATAATGCTAAACTAATAAATTTTATATTAAAAAACAAAAATAGAAAACCTCAACAAAAATAAATACAAAAACTAAAATTGTTTTCAATTTTAAACTAATAATTTAGCTGAAGACAATTTTATGGCTCACATTTTATACACAAATTAATTAATAAATTAAACTAAATACATATATTTCAGGCAAGTCCATAACAAAACAAATTTTTAAAGGCTTGTGCGTTTTGTTATACACTACAAAAACCAACAACTACATACATTTTAAAACTAACCAAATTTATAAAGTGAATACCAAATAAAGAGCAATAAAATGCAGTTTTACACACAGACACACACAATCACTCAATTAAAATAAAACTATTATTCGCCTCAAAGAGCTATGCCGAGCTAAACAAGCGAGGAAAAAAAAAAACAGAAAAAACAAAAGGAAAACACTCACAAAGCAAAGCAGAACAATAAATGTTAGAAAAACAACAGAAGAAAATAAACAATTTTGCCATTTACAGATATTTTGAGAACTTTTTAACAGGTGTTATAAATTCAACTGTTATACAATCTGGTAAGTAGATCAGTCGCTGCTATTATACAGATACAGTCGGGAAACGTGTATTAAAACTCGCTCATTATGCTACATTTTTCTACAATCAGCTCTAAAAATCATCGATCAAAGTTCAGATAATTACTTTTTTTGGGCCCCCCTTATCGAACTCACTTGTACCCAAGATATCAGAAACTGGGCCTTATGTGGTCGTGCGCCACTTGAGGCCAACCTGCAAATCGTAACCTGATTACGGAACTAAGGCACTATAAAAAAGACTGTCGCAACAGGCCAAAAAAGATTAGGCTAATCAATAAATAGCGTTTAAATGAGCATTAACAATTGCAGCAAACGGGATCGATGTGTTACGATTGCGCTATAATATCGAATGCTATATGGTATCAATCTTTCTATACTCGTATATAAACACGCCAAGTGCTATCAAATTATTGACAATGTCGCCGAAGCCAAGTGCTGCAAAAATAACAATAAAATTGACGGCGAGACGTTCCAGCTTTTCACAACAGGGTAAACACACACACACACACACACACACACTCATACTCATACACAAGTGGCCGGACAGCTATCAGTTTTACTTTGGGCCGGGTGCATAATATGTGAGCAATGCCATGTATGTGTTCAGATGCGTGTATGTGGAGTGATCCACAACACTTTGCTTTAGTTCATGCTCCATACCAGTGGTCAGTGGCCAATGGCCAACAAAAATGTCATTGACTGTGTTTGATAAGGCGAAAGGCAACACTAAACCGGACCCCATGCATCAAACAAATGCCCATAGGGAAAAACGAAGCCAAAGCTCAAACAAAAGCAGCGAAAGAAAGATAAATAAAAAAGGAGCCGAAACGAACAGTAAATGCTCTTGCAAATGTGTTTAATTACAAAAATTCTCTATAATTAATAGAGCAAATGTAAATTGACATTGTTGCAAATTTATGCGAAAATTAATATAAGATTCTCATAGGGTAAAGTATTAAAATAATGCCTCAAAGTTGTTTTATATTGCCATGCTAAAGTAAACCCGACACTAAAATCCTTCTCAACATTCTTATAAGCAAAATCTTTGAAATGTATAAAAGGTCTAGCCGTAAATTTGCACTTGTAATAAAGTGCACGACAAATGCCCAACAAAATATGAAGTGTGTACTCTATAATATAATAATAATAACAGCAAGTACTGCACAAATGTGACAGTAAGTGGAGCAAGACGTAGAAAACGGCGTCGATTGATAAGCATGAAGAATACATAAGAACAATGCATAAACAGAGAGTGAAACACACAGCTGATTATTGGCAGAAAACGACTGCAACTACAAACCTATGTACATATTTAGTATATTGAGAGAAGTACGTATAGTAAAATGTTTCGACAACAAACCAAACACCTGTTAAGAGGCTTATTCGCTAGCTGCAGTTCCAATCGTATCATAGCATGCATTTCAAGTACTTTCATAGAGATCCGCAGCGAATGGACGCCTAGCAACAAGTCGCCTCAAAGGGCAGCCACAGCAATTAAGCGAAAAATAGAAAATAATGATGGCAAAATGTGTTGACGACATCGACATCGACATCCACATCGTCACAACGTCACAACGTCGGTCGGCCCATACTCGCTCGTATCATGTGACGCCGTTTCGTTGTACAGTGTACACCTGAACACAGACAGAACACAGAACCCAACAACACGAGCCGTAAACTGAGCGAGGAAAGCAGAAGATTCAGCAAAAATTTGCAAACGTTGCTATCGAATCGTATCGAATGGAATTGCATCGAATCGTAGTCTCAAAACATAAATAAAGATTGTCTACAATACGTACTTCAAATGAAAGTATATAGAAATAATAGAAAATAAAGATATTCTTCTCTTGAAAATTGTCAGATATAAACAAGAAAAATAATAATACTGTGAGAATATAAACACTTATGAAATATGGAGATTTAAAAGGTTATTTGTCATCTATAAAACCCTTTCTAGACATTATGCAACCAATGAAACCATTCATAAAGACAGTCAAATTTCAATTACAATAGAAAATCGACATGATGAACAAAAAGAGAATTATGCCGAACGGAAGCTATCAATATTCGATCAACATCAATTTAAATATAAATAGATAATGGAAATATCGTTTATCTAGTGCTATCAATCAATGAGAATAAACAAAAAAGTTGTCGGTACTCACCCAAGGGCTCCTGTGGTGCTTGTGGCGTTGGTGTCTCCGCTTGAGGAGGATGAGGAGGCAGCGGCTGCTGCTGCTGTTCGATGCAAACTGGTGGCTGAGGAGCTTGTGGCTGCTGTTGAATGATATGATGTGGAGATGGTGCCTGGACAAGCATAGTTGGCGGTGCATCTGTCCACGTAATGGGTATGGCACCAACTGGTGCAGCACCACATTCTGTCAGCTCATCATCATACTAAAAAAAGAGTTGAGTGGATAAATAAATAAATCAGTTGACCAAGTGAAATTCGTGTGATTGCTCACCTGTGGCACTGGGCCGGCAACTGGATGCATGGCCTGTAGTGGGGCAAGCTGGCCATCGTCATAGATCTGCATGACACCCATTTGCTGTTGCATCTCATGCATTTGCTGGGCATCATAGATGGAATAGTTGGGACTCAACATGCTGGACGTTTCGGAGGAGGCCAGCGAGGAGCTATTATGATTCAGTTCATCACCATTCACATGTGTCACCTCTTGATATTCTTCTGCATACATGGGCGCCTGATGCCACAATTGTGGCATCTCCTGTGCCTGACGCTCATCAATAACGCCAGGCTGGCCTTGTCCACCATACTCTGCCATATTCTGGTACTCGGACGGGGTCAGCACCGGCTGATATATATATCCGTAGTTGAACATGGGTGCACCATTGTACATTGGCATTGGTGAAATATACAGAGGTGGTCCTGTGGCCTGTTGGGCAGCAGCTGCCGCATTCGGTGGCGTTTGAATTGGACCATGATGCGAAGCAAAATAGGCAGTCTGATAGCCAGCATAGGCAGGATACGCTTGTGGCGCGTAATAGGACATTGGTGGCAATTGTCCCTCTGGAGGCGGTTGCTGTGCCAATTGCTGACCCATCTGATCTTGCTGCATTTGCATGACACTCTGCGATGGGCTGGCACCATCTGGTGGCAACTGTTGCTGTGGCTGCAGCTGCAGTTGCTGCTGCTGCATGTGCCGTTGTCCATGGTAATCATTGCGGCGCTGTCCACCGCCGCCGCGTGTACGGCCGCGTCCACGACCGCGTCCACCCATGCCGGACGAAATGTGACCATTGGGATTACCCTGATGCATCGGAATTGGCGGCAATTGCTGCATCAGCGGATTACCCTGCAAAATAAAGAAGAGCATATGAAATAGAAGTCATATAGTCATAAAAACATATATAATTAGTAATGTTGCTTTTAAGCCTAAAGACAAGTCACGACCTTCCTCAATTGGCTACCAGATGACAGAATACTTTATAGGTCGATTTAAACCAACTTTAAGCAGCATTGGTAAGAATGCAAAATGTGTGAGAAACCTTGTGATATCTAAAGAAACAGCAATGTTATAAAGGCAAACTAACGTGGTTGCAAAGCCAAATTTTAGAATTTACTTTTTGACCGATCGTTCCTATGTCAGCTACATCATTCCAATCATTCCAATGGTAGCAATATGCTATAGGGATCTGATCAAGACCATTCCCACATATTCTCTAACTACATCAAGAAGTCGAATCTGTATCAAGATTCATGCGGATATCTTAAAAACTGAGCCACTAGTTAAGCTATTTAGGAATACTTATACTATTCTATGGGATCTGACATGCCCGACATATTTGTGAATAAAATTCGAGTACTCTCTGCAAGGGTATAAACTAAAAGAAGGGCAGTAAATTGAGAGAGTAGATTTACTTAATATTTGATTCCTTTCATGCGTGTCCTATCTATGAAGTCAACTCACCTGCTCCGGCGGCAGTTCACCATGTGCGCCCACATAGTGGGATGGTGCTCCGTTTCCCGAGATGTAGTGTGGCCAGCCGTGTAGATTAACATTGGCGGTCACGTTGTTCACATACACATTGCCGGGTATGGGCGCTGGTATAATCGAGGGATGGAACACAGGTGCTCCTTGCGACATGTGCGGATGAGGCCCTCCATGGGCGGTGGGCATGTACAGACCCTGTGGCTGTTGATTGTACACAGGTACGTGTGTGAGTACGCTGTTGTTGTTGTTGTTATTGTTGTTGGATGGCGACACAACAGTGTTGTTGTTGTTGTTATTATTATTGTTGTTGTTGTGGGGCGGCGGCTGAGGCTGCGGCGTTGTTGGTGTGGACACTGGCGTTGCTGCTGCTGGCGGCGGTTGTTGCTGTTGCTGCTGCTGCGGCGGCGGTTGTTGTTGTTGCTGCTGCTGAGCAACCGGCTGCGTCTGCTGCGCCATAATTGGAACGACTGCGCTACACTTGCAACGCAGTTGACAACGCTGACGACTGTCGACGCACTTGGACTGGTAGTGTTTCTGGACGAATCTCAGGATATGCACAGCACATGAGCACTACAAACGCCAAACATTGAAGTTTTTACTGTGAAACAAAAGACATAAAAAAAATTAGCAAACGAAGCGCCAAATTTTGAGGTTAAATCGAACCAACCGCATGATGTCTGGCAACGCCGCACAGCTGTCGGGCCCCAGCAAAAAAAAAAGAACACAAAAAGGCAAATAAACAGAGAGAGCAAGTGCAAGAGAGAGCGAGAAAGAGAGTGTGGCCATACTGTACCGGGTGGGGTGACAGTCCCAACAGCCCCCCTCAACGCCCACAAGTAGCGTTCAAGTGTCAAAAATATACATATAATTCAAAACAATACAATTATTCGATGTCTCTCTGTTCAAAGCCGGTCGTCAAAAAAGAAATAATAATTATGATTCGCTTACTTTGGGCACACACACACACAGGCAGACAGAAGAGCGAGTGACACACACGCACACGAAAAACACACACCTGTACAACAGGCGCCGCACTACGTCACTCAACTGGAAAACTAAGAAAAACGTAAAGTTGCAGTCTCTGCTGCAAAACGACAAACGACTCTTTCAATAAGTGTCGAAATTCTAGCTAATGCGAATAGACTGCGTAACTTAAGCATGTAAATGTATGTACGCATTCCAATGTCCAATGGCGGCGACCAACCAAAGAGCACACCACGTTGACGGCAAAAGAGAACGCGGTGGAATGTGTCGCTGGCACCGATTGTAGTGGAATGGAGTGGAGTGAGAGTGAACTGAAGGGAGCGGGAGGGAATAACACTGGGGCAAGAAATTACTTACCATTAATAGTTTGCCAAAGATGAATCAGTTTTGTAGCAAATCTATCATGTTTTTATGCGTGCGGGCGGCCTTTCGACAGTACGACGGACGACTGCTGCCAATAAATAAATGAGTCGTGTTTCACTTGCCGCGGCACTCTTCTTTTTCTTTTTTTTTTCTTTTTACTTTTTTCTTAATGACACGACGAATTCTGCAAGCAACTTTTTCCACTACACTTTTGTCGCGTCGCCTGCTGCTCTAATTAACACTGTTGCTGCCTGCTTGCGCCACCCGCACACGCACAAGTATTCAAATGCAGTATATAAATTGTTAGCGCTAGCACAAACACTTAATTATTTTTGCATGTGCAACAAAAAAGTCGGATTGTTTCTTTTCCTACTCGTGGTGACAGTGTGACCTGTTAATCAACAGTATGCTTAACAGCGACAAATATTTTAACATCTGCCGCAACTGTTATTAAACAGAGTTTTTATTACTAAATGTTGTGATATACAATTTTACTTATCGATGAATACATATGTTGATTTCTTTTTGATATATATTTGTGATTAAAATATTGCTTTTATTTCTGGAAAATGTCTACAAGGAAATTGTGTATGTTTTAGTTTAAATTTAGCAGCTGTTAACTACCGTTGTGAAATCTGCAATGATAAGTTATAACATAAGCTTTACAGCGTCAGAATATCAAAATGTTAAATTAAGTGTGACCGTGCTTACATTTAGCTCCAGCGCGCAAATAAAGTAAAAATTTATTTTACTTACAGTTTTTAACTTTTTATACTTAAGCAAAGCTGATAATTGCAAGTTCCTTATACATCGGACGGTGATTTTGTATTTTTTTTATATTATAGTTTCAAATTAGAACAAAATTGCAAAACGACCTTAAAATAGGTATAGTCCTTTTTCTGGGAACCAAGGCTGCCACACCATTTTCTGGAAACCATGGCTGCCTCATTTGAAACGATATGGCAACATTTCGGTGTGTTTTGTTTCTGTCTCTCTCTCGCATGATCATCAATTTGTAAAGTTACAAACTATTGTGATTTTTATTTACCAGAAATATTAACAAACAGCTTTGTTATTTAGCTTATACAATTGCTGCTGAAATAGTGTTGTTGCTAGATTTTGTGATGCAATGTAAACTTTATTACAAGAAAACATAAGTATACAATTTAATACATTGTGTCCATTTTAAAGCTTAGACTTGCGATTTGAAAATTTAACCATTGCCTGCACAAATTCATCATCATACATGCGTTTCAGGAGCTCCGCGCTCTCCTCAACATTAGCACGATTGAGATTTTCGCGCAAAGACACATTAATGAGACGCTTGGACTCCTTCATGGAATGCGGAGGAAGTTCAGCATATTCACGAATCTTTGGCCACACCACAGAATCCAGTTCACTAAGTTTAAAGATGCGCGAAACGAAATTAAAGTGATAAGCTTCTTGTGCTGAGAGCTTCTCGTTTAACAGCAACATTTCGGTGGCCTTTGACCGGCCCATAATTAATGGAAACGTGTAACTGGAGCATGCTTCAGGCACAAGTCCAAGTTTGCTGAAGGGAGCCAGGAAATGGGCCTGAAATAGAGTTAAGATAAACACATAAACACAAATCGAAACCAGTCCTAACTTGTTGCCCACCTCTTCGGCACACCAAGTCACATCGGAGAGTCCCACAATCGTGGTTCCAATGCCAATTGACGGTCCATTGACCAGTGTAAATATCAGCTTTGTACAGTTTATAAAACTACTGATCATATTCTTGAAGATATTGTTGGATTCCTTCAAGTACGCATCAAAGTCGGGTATATGGCTGGCCATTGACAATTCATTTCCAGCGGTGAAATATTCACCCACTCCGGTAATCACAACAATCGTCACCTCCTTATCATTGTTTACTTCGGTTAAGGCACGAGTTAATTCTTGGTAGGCAAATCGGTTTAAGCAGTTCTTCTTTGCGGGATTATAAAATTTAATGACAAGAATTTTGCCTTCCTTTTGTACAATTAAATGGTCAAAGTTCAGGTATGACATCTTTACTCTTTGGTTTCAGCTGCACAATAATACGGTCTTAATTCAACTGTTTGAACAAAGTCCAATTGACGGTCTTTTGTGTACGAATAATAATAATAATGAACAACAACAACAACAACACTTGTTTGGCTCCAGTGCACCCACTGAGGTTGCCACTTGGTGTCATTATTTAAACGTTGCCAGACATAAAAATCTGATCTAGATCATTTTAAATATATGACAACACCATGTACAAAGATAAGTCCGGCAACACGCATTACCACCGGCTTGAATATTTGAATTTTGTTAAGATTGTGGCTGCGTTTATTATTAATTAATGTACAACATTTAGCTTAAGATTAAGATTATTCACTAATTTCATCAATCACGGGCACATTTTGTAGCTCGGAACACCTACGTTTCCATGCCGAAATCTGCTCTCGAAGCACTTTCTCCTTGGCAGCGGCGCGAGTCAGAAGGACTTTTGCCTTTTGCAGCAATTGTGTCTTCTTCTGCAGCTGCTCCTTGATGTATTTCAGCTCATCGTCCTGAAAAGGTAAAAAGATTATAGACTATTTATTTTTATTTGTAAAACACTACCTTGCCGCCGCCACTGCGCTGCTTGAGTTCCTGTTGGAGGGTGGAAATCTTCTCCAAGGCATCCGCATGCAACTGTTGAAGTCTTGCCAATTCGGCTGGAGTTTGTAGAGAGTCTGTGGAACCACGTGATTCCGTCGAGAGTCGTCCATCTTTTAGGAACTTATTTTCCGAGCGCAGTTTCTCCACGAGATTCCGCAGCGAGAGAATCGTGTGTTCCGCGGATTGACCTTGATGCGTGTTGACCTTGAGTCCGCTGCATTTACAGAGTTCTCGCCGAGATTCAGTTCGGGCCATTTCCTCCTTGAGTGCAAGGATGTAGCTGGGAAGTAGTTTAAATTAATCAATATATCTAAGCAATATATTTGTGGTTTACTTACTCCTCCAGGTGCTTGATCCGCTTGTGAAGTCGATCGGTGCTGTCGCCTTGCCGCAAGAGATCCGTGTCCAGTTGCAGCTGCAAATTGCGCGCCTCCAGGCGTATATTCTGTGCCTCGATTGCCTGGCAACGTTCCTGCAGCTTCTCCAGTTCCGTGGTCAAGGCATTCGTGCCACGTCCCTCCAGTTCCATGGCCATGATCTTCCTTTGCTGCATCTCGATGCGTGCCTTGAGCGCTTCGATCAACTCCGACTGCCCTTGCTCATAGAAACTGTGGTGGGCCGGATTCGGCTGGGATCGATTGTGAGCCGGCGAACTGCACTCGCTGCTTGGTCCCGTATATGTTTCCGGACTCTCCGAGGGAGAGGGCGTGAACTTGGCTGCTCCCACGTGTTGCAAATTGGGACAGGAAGGAGCACGACAACATTTCAAAGAATTTTGATGATTGACATTTGCACCTGTTGCAGGCGCTGTGGCTCCTGATCCTCCCCTGCCGACCTTCGTCTCTAGAAGCTGTTTATCCTTCTCCAGGCGTGCGATTGTTGTGCGTGCCGCCTGCAACAGTGTTCGCGTCTTCTCCAGCGCCATCTCCGTCTCGTCCAGCTTCACCTTGAACTTCTCTGCCTGTTGCTGCCAACGCTTCTGCTTCTCCCAGAGTCCCACTTCATTGGCGCTGCGCGTCCGCTTCGCCTCCAGTAGCCTCTGTTGCCGCTGCAGCTGTCCTCGAGATTCATCCAGATCCAGCTCCAGCTGCTGAATGCGCTTCTGCAGATTCTCATTCTTGACGCGAGCATTGAGCTCCGTTTTTATGGAAACCACAGGACGCTTCAACAGTTGCTGGCGCAGAGATTGACTTAAATCCCTGGCTTGTTTCTCACGTTGTTGGACATTGGTTAGCTGACGACGCAGTGCCTCCATTTGGGTGTGATAGATCTTGTTGGTCGCCTCGGTGCGATTAAGATCAGCCGCCAACTTTGCGATTTGCTCCGCCGAGTAATTGGAAGTATCGTTGATATAACGCTGCTGATCGTCCTGCAAAGGAAAGTATATATGTAGATGGGTACAAATCTAGAAATAATTTAGTAAAATTACATGGAAATTCTTTAATGTGTCCATTAGGTCACGTATGTGTTTGTCCTTCTCCTCCAGGAAGACTCTCAACTGCTCCAGCTCAGGATTGGAAGTGCTCTCCACACATTTCTCGCGATCCTGATAGAGCTTTAATCTGTTGAAATAAGAGTGCAAGTATTGTTCAAAAATTTAAGCTTTTATATAAGTTTGAAAGCTTTAATTGAAGCAGCTTTAATCTTGTTCTACTTTTCTTTCTCTGACTTACTTTTCTCTTAAGATTTCCACCTCTTCCTCTCTTGTTACCAGATTCTGTTCGCAGTAAGTCAGTTTGTCCTTAAGCTCCTTAATTTGCTTGTGCAGAGTGGGCAGCTCCTTTAACTCCTCGGTATCCTGTTTCTCCTCCTCGCCAGCGATTTCATCGGAACCGACAGCCAAATCCGGCTCAATCTCCTCCGGATCCTGCTGCTGTGGACTTCTATCCGTTGAACTGTGCTCAAACATTTCCTCGATCTTCTCATCCGTCAGCTCATTGAGGGACTGATCCGTGGAGGGTATAGCAACACGAGACGTAGATTTTTGTAAATCTAGCTTGGCTTTAAGTTCCAATATTTCCAGATCTTTGGTCTTGATGTTGAAATTTAGATTGTTAACTGTTGCCTTGAGGGTTTCATTTTCCGCTGATTGCTTTGTGATCAGTTGTTGATTCTGTTCCCTTTCCGTTTGCAGCAGATCCTGATACTTTTGTATGGACTGATCCTTCTCGAGCAACAGTGTGTGGAACGAGAGAATCGTCTTCTCCACGATGCCGCTGTGTTGACTATCGGATTCGCTACTAGGATTTGCCGTTTCCTGTGGCTTACTCAGCTCCTTGATGCGATCGTTGGCCGTCTGAAGGCTACAGAGAGGAGTAAGTATCAGGATATATTTATTTAAGGAGCTAATCCTCTAAAGAACTTACTCTGCTCGCATTTGTTGCAGCTCCTGCTCCGTTGTGCTGAGTTCCTGAGCTGTCTGGACCGCTTGATGCTGCTGCTGTTGCTCCACTCGGATGCCATTTGTCTGCACTGCAATCTCCGTTAATTTCACCGCTGCCACATCCGTCTGTATAGCCATGTCCTGCCTAGAGAGTCTTCTCCTCGGCGAACCAATGGGAGATGATTGCTTGTCGATCAGTTGAGCTGTGCGACGCATGGCGGGCACAGGAGCTGCTCCTATCGTATTGGTGCCCACATCCACAGTAGATGTTTCTATCCTTCCTTCCTCAGTTGTCACCCCAAACAACGCCTGAATCGTCTGCCAATGCTCCGACTCTATGGCATGTTGCAACCTCAGTTCGGTTAGCTCCTGTTGCAACTCCAATTGTCTCGTCTGCAAACTCTCACAACGCTGTTCCAACAGTTTGGACTGTGTCTCCGTTTTGATCAGTTTAATGAGCTGCTGGGAATTCTCCTCGTTGGGGCTGATCTTCGCCTGCACCGCCTGAAAAACCTGTTCAATCAGCGTGGAATTGTCGCTGGATTGTTGCTCCTGCTGCTGCTGTTGCTCCATCAGAGATTGATGGAATTTTTGATAAGCGAACACAAAGTTGTTGAGGAAGATCAATGGTGTGAATTTGGCATATTTCTCCTTGAATGTGAACAGGGAACGTTGCAGGAATCTGAGCGGAAAGTAAAGCAAAGCAAAGATTCAGAAGAACGTTATATATAAATCAGTCTTCAATGTATCCTAACTCACTTCTGTTTAATAACGCTGTTGCCACGTTCCAGTTGGAAGTCCTGTTGTCTCTGCTTCGCCAGCTGTTCCGCCTCCTGCAGCTGCGTCTCCAACTGATCCACATGCTGCTGCAGTCGCTTGCTCTCCAGTTCCAGGCGCACAGTTTCCGCTTTAGCTGAGGGAGCAGAAAGTAATAACAAAAGACTAAATCCTTAGATTTAATAAATAACTCTACCTGCATCCAGATCGCGTTGCATCTTGGCCAGCAACAGCTTGTCACTGGAACTACTCTGCAAATCCGCCACCAAATGCCGTAAATTTATGTGATTATCTGTGATCTCGTTGAGCAGCTTCTGCTGGGAATGTATCTGACCATTGGCCACCTGGAGTAAACCCTCAAGTTGCTTGTTTTCCCGCTGCAACTCGGACTGCTGATTGCGCCACGTGATCAAGTCCTGACGCTGTTGCTCAAACTCCGCTGCCGTCACATAATCCAGCTGATAGTTCTCCTGAATGATGCCATAATCGGCACAGATGTCTGGCAGCTTCAGCTCTCCCAGCAACTGCTCCGTAACCTGACCCAACTGTATGCTCAACCTGGAATTTCGTTGCTCCAACTGTTGACGCTCCTCTGCAGTGCAGGGATTTGTCCGTTGTAGTGTGATCAGCTGCTCTGACTTGGCTGAGAGCTCTGATTTGTGCTGCTCCAGTTGGATCTTAAGTGCAGAAGTATCCTCAATGTAACGGAGCTCCTGCCGTTTCATCTCCGTTAGCAGTTGATCGTAATCCTCCCGCATGTAGCCATAGGAGCTGCCCTGCTCCTGCAGCTGCCGTTCCAGGCTGATTGTCTGCTCATGCAACTCCAGGTTGTAGCGTATCAATTCATTACCATCCGCAGACATGTGCAGACGCAGTTCCTCATAATGCTTTCGGAGTATGGACAACTCTGCCAACTCAGCTGTTCCTGGCCTGGGTTGCTCCACTTCTCCATCCTCTGTGATGATGGGTAGCTGCAGTGCCTCGGATGCCTCATTCGGTGTCGTTGGTCTCGTGACAGAATCAATAGCGATGATCTCTGTGTGCTCCTCTGGCATCTCAGACACATCCCGCATGCTGTGCACCGAGGACAACTCCCCCGTCTCCGAATCGCTGGCATTTTGCTGGAGCAGCTGACACAGTGCCTCCTCCCGTGCCTTTAGCTCCTGCAGCTGACCCTGCAGACGTTGCGGCGTATCGGAGCCACAAGGTAGGGCATCTATCAGTCGGCGTAACAGCTCCGAGTCAATGGTAATGTGCTCGGAGGTAGCTGTAGGATTATAAATGTAATCTCCAGATTTATTCTCTACTTCTCTAGACTTACCATCGTATTCCCGTAGCTTCTCCAGGATCTCATACATGCCCATGCGCAGCGTTTCATTCTCGGCAAGCACATCTTCATATTTCGTTTGCAGCTCCGAGCTAGCAGCGCCATCGCCCTGACCACGTCTTGGCGAGCTTTCCAGCGGTGCACTTGAAGGCACCTCGCCCATCTCACTTGGCTGATGCAGCAACTCCTCCATAGGCTGCACCTGTGGCAGTCCATTTTGGAACTCCAAAAGTTTGCGCCTGTAAAAAAAATAACCAGGTAACGATTTTAGAAGATATCTCCCAAACATAAATGTTTACCATACTTTCCCCTTGATACTAACTCAAAAACTTCCAACTCTCATAACTTTCCCAAAACTTCACCGATTTTCATGCGGAATATCATTTTGATCATTATTTGGCCTCTAAATTGATTCGGCATCAAAATTTTAATTATTTAGAAAATTCAATACCCCTTAACATTTTTTTAAAAGCTTCGAACTCTCATAACTTTGCCAAAACTAGACCGATTTTCATGCGGAATATCGTTTTGATCATTATAATATTATCACACTCACCTCAGCTCACTCTTGTCCAATTTAAGCTGTAGACGCAGTTCCTCGGAGGTACGCAACTTGAGTGTTAATCTTTCAATTTGCTTGTCCTTGTTGCGCTGCTTGGCACGCACCTGCTTGGACAGGACCACAACATCTTCGGGGATATTGAGCCGTCGACGCAGCACAGCATTCTCCTGGGTCACCTCGTGCATGGCATTCAGCTCCTGGGTATAGCTACGCAGCTGTTTATCCCGCTCGGAGAGCTTCTGCTCGAGGCCAGCGCAGCGACGCAGGGCAGGCACAAGACCATCCTCTCCACGCTTGTAGGACTCCAGAGCATTTAAGGCGTGCAGTGCCTGCTTGGCCTTGAGCACGTTATCCTGCTCGGTGCTGTCGAGCATCTCGGCCAGCTGCTCGGATCGCGCATTTGCCACGCGAAGACGCTCCTCAATCAGTTGGCAACAAGCACGTGGCTGTTGGGGATTCTTGGAGCTCTCTTGCTGCACAGCAAGTTGATTCATTATCTTCGTTGAGTTGACCATTTCAGCTGCCATGGACTTTAACTTGGTTTCCAGCGATTCAATGCGCTTCTCACGCAATTCCAGCAGCTACAAAGGTTGAAGGATTATGATGGAGTCAAAAAACGATATCAAGGACTTACATGTCTCATCCTAATCTGCTCCTCTTCCTGCTGACCTGGACTGCTGCTTGAGCTGGATAGCATCAACTGAGGGCCACTTATTTTATTGTGCTCCAACTGCTTTCGCAGCAGTGAAAGTTCCTTGTCCTTTTGGTCCTGTGACTGCCGCCAGCCGAGAGCTTGAGCTTCATACTTCTCCAGAAACTGTCGCATCTCCTGCTCCTGCTTCTCACGCTCATCCTCCAGGAAGTTTATGTTGCCCTCCAGCCGTGTGACTTCCAGGCTCTGTTGCTCCATCGTTTTCTGCAAGGATTTGCGCTCCTGCTCTACTTGCGTAATGTCCTGGGAGATTTGCAACAGCTTGGTCTTGATCTGCTGCAATTCCTGCTCATTGTGGGCTATCGTCTTGGACTGGACAATGTTCTGATTTTGCAGTGTCTGAAGAGGATTACAATGGGAGAAGTTGGAAGTCGAAACGGTTGTGCTTTATCAACTCACCTCAATCTCTCTTAGCAGACGCTTTATGTGTTTGTTTTTGGTGTCGATGTTATGCAGCAGATGCTCCTGTTTGTCCAGCTCGGACAAAGGATCCGAGGAGTCCTTGTCGCTGGCCTCCGCTTGAAGAGCTGCTTCTCTCAGCTGCTGTTGCTGCTGATTGATCTCTTCACTCAACTGGAGTGGTTAAAAATTAACTTGAATAACTTCTTCTATTAAATCTTAAGCTCTTTCTGGACTCACCTCCTTTGTCTTGTGCTTAAGTAGATCTCTTTCATCCTCCAGCTTTTGCACCATACGCTTCAGTTTCTCATTTTCATCCTGCAATCTCCGCTCTCCGCCAACTTCCAGCTTCTGTGCCAACTCTCCCTTGTACTCCATCACGGCCAGCGTTAGCTCCAGCGTTTTGCGCAACGATCTCTTGGGCAGCTCCTCCAGAGTTTCGCCCAACTCCAGCAATGTCTCGTAGAGTTCGTGCTTTTGCCGAGGGCTGAACTCGCGAAACCTTCGCACAGATACAGTATCCGGTATCTCCATGCTGGCTCATGCCTAAATCTGGCTAATGTCTCCTTTATTCTTTGGCCTGCGTTCCTTTTGGCGGTTCGTTGCGTTCTGAGCGAATGAAAATTTTCGTTATGCCACAAAATGTGCTCGCTTTTCATTTTTTCTATGTACTTTTTGTTTGTAACAAACTGTTGCCATGACAGCTCGGTCAAAACAAACACGCTCTCGGCAATTTACTCAGTTCTCAGTCTCTTGCCTCAGTTTGCTGCAACATCGGGGGTGCACGCACTGACTCACGTGGCAGCAACGGAAACGGGGGTGACCGGCGACTGGTAATGACCTGCCCTCTGACTCTGTCTTCCTCTTTTTGCTTTGTTTTTGTTAGCATTTTGTTTTGCTACCAACTTCGGTCTTTTGACAGGATAATTGCCCTCACACTCACATGCAGAATGTCGGGGCTTTGGGGCTGACGATAAACAATTGCAGGTAACCAGGAAAGTGTTAATTGGCAAAGTGTCAGTGTCAAAGCAAATGCGCGAATTGAAAAACCATTCAAATTTTGTTGTTAGACATCCTGATCAGCTCCAGCTCCTCACTGACAGCTCGTTGAGTTGGCGTAACAATCGTTGTACAGTTGTCAGATTTACGTATGTCCAAATAATTGAAACTAATGGCAAACGACTTCGGTTACCCCACAATTTGTGGATTCGCCCTCTGTGAACCGTTGCACTTGGGCCACAAAAGCCCGAAAATTGAAATAACATTTCAGTTGGCCAATTAGGACAACAGTTTAGAGCTCTATTAAAACCACGACATCAAAGAAAATTCCTCAAACTAAATAAAAATTAAATACAAATAAAACAAAATCTTTTTTTAAGCTTTAATTTTATTTAAATTTTTGACTATTATTTAGCATTTAAGATAATCCGTTTCAAGCTTTAATAACAAGACCATTTTCATTTTAAGAAGCTTTTCAATACTAATTTTAGGCACACAAATCGGGTAATTCCACCTTGTGGTCCTTGGCGTCCAATTGCAGGAGCATAAACTCATAATAAACCAGCGTGGACATCATCTAAAAATGTAAATATCATTTATTTTAAAAATATTATATTATTAAATTTTTTTAAAAACTCACACCAAAGAAACTTTTCCTTGTCAGATAGTAAAGTCGAAATCCAGAGAGTGCTATGTACTGACTGGTCAACTGATGTGTGAAACGTTGCACCTCCTCTGTCCAGTTATCACTGGGCACCATATAGAGCACCTCAAGGGGCAACAGCGAGTACTCGTGTATTCTCGATGCACAGAGAAACACAGCACAGGTGCGACCCAATAAGAATAACAAGCCATACCAGTAATAGGCATAATTAATGGGATAGCGTAGTTTCCTGCAGAAGAGCTTTAATTGAAGAAGTTTTAAAGAAGTTAATTGAAAACACTTACGTGAAAATGTTTAATAACCTATTGCAAATAAAGTATATGTTGTTTAGACTGGAGAGCAAGACAATACCCGACATATTGGCATCAACTAGTTCCAGTAGCTCACAAAGAAGTATGTGATGTTTGCGTAACTCAAACCATATGGCATCAGGCACTTGCTGAAAGAGGCAGAAGATTACAGGGTATATGCAATAACAGCTCACATAGATCTTACGCGATTTGTTAGCTTCAGCACCCGCTGGGCAAACTGTTTAAAGCGTTGAGCCAACCCTATGCTGATAAGAATGATAAAAGTATCCAAAAAACTCCAAATAAAAGTAAAGGTCCAACTCAAGAACTATAAAGAAATTTCAAAAAAATGGAAATGCAAGTTAATAAATTCAGGGTTTAACTTACAAAGGCATAGAATATAAAGATGGAGTTGTAGGGTAAAATTTCAAAAATATCTGCAAATTCCTGCTTCATATAACCGCTAAAGGGAATCTCCGTAACATTCGTATGACAGTGGATAATATGCATGCGATAATTGTAATAACTGGAGGCGTAATATAAAAAATGATCAACTACAGAAAAAGAAGAATAATTTATAGATATATCATATAATTTGAATTATTAACTTACTTAAGGTCAGACAACCGAGTAAACAGCCCGTGATCAACAGTTTACGCCGTAGACTTCGTTTAGTCGGCGCATAAGGAGGGAATAACATGATAATATCAATATCATTCCAGGGTATAATGAGACGATGCCAACAACGTGCAAAGCATATAAATTTCAGGCAGAATATCAAACCGCTCATAAAGAAAACTAGACTAACTGTAGGATCACAAATTAAACATAAATTGTCTTATATTATCAAAACTGCATATTACCCATGTTTCTGCTATTGATGCCACCTTGATAGATCTTAACTGCTATACGCGTGGTTTTTAAGGTACCCAGCAGCAAAAAGAGCACTGAAAAACACATTCCCGAGGAGCGTAGTCGAAATTTCACATTCTGAGGATTAGGACTCAACACATTTGCCAGTGGCAGCATGCCAAAGATCTGAGCCAGACAGAGATCTAAGAGATGAAGTTAGTAAAATATAATTTTATTAGAGTTTTCAATCTATCTACAAGGTCTAATGGCCCGATGGAACGTGTCCAGTTGCTCCAGATCCTTGACATTGCTGGTGCAGCGGAGTTTGTGTGCGGCTAAAGCGCGTTGTCGACGCCTTTTAAGCCGCAGTTGCCTCAACTTATTCAAATTTGGTTGAAAGAAACGTTCACTTGCAACTTGCCGCATGTTGACTGAATTCTGAATGCCACATCGTGTTTGTCACAGGCATGAATTTCCTGCTGCCCATTCATAATTATTGTTTACAACACGCGCATGATAACTGCTTTTCCAACTGTAATTTCCTTTTGCAGTGTGACCAGCAATTTCAATACTTTTTCAACTTTTCACAGACGCAGGCGCTACTGCTCAGTGCAAAAATGACCAGCGACATGGAAGGACATACGGCCTGGAAATTGCGGCACATTTTCCATCGCAAAGTGAAACAGCAGGAGGAGAATATTTCAACCAAGCAAACCGATGACACAGAGTTCGATTTCAATATTGTGAGCAATGAAAAGCCGACGGATTATGCGCAGCTTGAGACATTTCATAGGGCTGTATATCCTGGTAAGGTTATCTTTTAGATAATATCTAATTATCTAATGGATTTTCAGCTATTTCAATCAATTAACCATTTTATTATTTAATTTACTTTGTAAATTTACTGGAAATTTGAAAATTTCTAATTTGTCGACTGTTTTTAGTTACAGTTAAATAAATTATTAATATATATTATATTTCTATTTCCACAGTCATGTTGCTGGCTCAGTGCTTTGCTATAATGCCTCTGTCCAACATTTGGCAGTCAAATCCACGTCGTATGCGTTTTCGCTTCAAATCTTTCCAGATGATTTTCACGTTACTCTTCTTGGTGGGTAGCTCCACGATAACCTTGGCAATGTTAAAGCATTTGCTTAAAATTGGAGTTACAGCTAAGAATTTTGGTAGGTAAATATTAAATAGACTTAATTTGTATCATTAATTAGACTTGTTTATTATTGTGCTAGTCACGAATATAATTTAAATTTTAAATATTATATTTTCTGCAGTGGGTCTTGTGTTCTTTACCTTTGTGCAATGTGCTTGCATTTTGTTTATTAGTCTGGCTCGACGTTGGCCGCCTTTAATTCGCTATTGGACACGACTTGAGTTGATCTTTACAAAGCCACCATATGAGGTACTTCCAAGTAACTTGGCCAAACGTGTGCGTCTGCCAGCGCTTATCATTGTAGCCATGTCTATAGGTAACGATATTATTGGATTTTGATATTCTAACCTTTTTTAAAATTTCAAATAAATTTCTTTGCAGTTGAGCATGCATTATATCAGAGTTCTGCTATTGTCAGCTTTGAAAGACGTGTGATATACTGCGCCAAGGCAAATCATACTAGTGCGGATATATCCTTTGACAATTACATGCTGCTCAACTATGATTATGTATTCGAAGTAATGCCTCAAAGCCAAATTATAGCTGTCTATGTACTGGTAAGTGAAAATTATGAAAAACTGCATCAATTTCCGAAGTCTAATTTATGTTCCATCAGTAATTTTAATTTAATTTAAGCTCATCTGTTAAATTTTTACTGTATCTAAAAATTGTAATATTAATTCTTTTTTTTATTTAGTTGCTTAATGGCACCTGTACTTTCATATGGAACTACATGGATCTATTTATAATGATAGTCAGCAAGGGTTTAGCATATCGCTTCGAACAGATTTCTATGCGAATACGCAAACTAGAACATGAAGAAAATGTTGCGGAATCGACATTTATCGAGATCCGGGAGCATTATGTTCGCATGTGTGAATTGTTGGAACGTGTGGACAATGCATTGTCCAGCATCATTTTATTGTCCTGTGTGAATAATTTATACTTTATATGCTGTCAGCTGCTCAACATATTCAAGTTAGTAATTAATGAGTTGTCGTTAGGCATAACTTACTTTAACTTGTCTTATTTTTTAGTAAACTGCGCTGGCCAATTAATTATGTGTATTTCTGGTACTCCACATTGTATCTTGTGGGACGCACTGCATGTGTTTTCCTCACGGCAGCAACGATTAATGATGAATCGAAAAGTGCGCTGGGAGTGCTACGTCGTGTGTCCAACAGGAATTGGTGTGTCGAGGTTGAGCGTCTGATATTTCAAATGTCCACACAAACCGTGGCCTTGTCCGGCAAGAAATTCTACTTTCTCACCCGTCGTCTGCTCTTTGGTGTACGTATTTATTATCTTTATGGCAGCTTGTTGTCGATTATGCTTAAATCCCTTTTAAATTTCCTAATAGATGGCCGGTACAATAGTCACCTATGAACTGGTGTTGCTGCAATTCGATGAACCTAATAGACGCAAAGGATTGTTGCCCTTGTGTGCCTGATAAATTGGCAACAATTCATTGGGAATTGCCATTCGTCATGGCAGGCCGACAGGTGCCGCAATTAGCTTTAAGTTGTTGTAAATACTAGCTGCTAAATTGTAGAAAACAAACACGCCCCTCAACAATTGCCTTCACGTTCATGTTTTACTAAAAATCTGACAGTTGGATTTTAACCATGCCGCAGGGCGAAACATTTTATCGCGCTGCCTCACAAGGTAATATAAATTTTATAATTTTATTGGGATAAAAAAAGACCCGCGCGCTAAAAAGTATGCTATATTTTATAGATATATTGAAACTTTTTCTATTTTCAGTGCTATTCATATCACAAATCTATGGACTGTTGCCCGTAAGCAATATCAGATCTCAAGATGTTAGAAATATTAAATTTCGTTGGCTTAGTCCCCGCGCACTCTATTCCGGCATAATTTTGTTAATAGATTTCTGCGAATTTGGCGCCGTTTTAAATTATGTAATTGCGGTGGGTGTTAATTTTCATACGTCCAGCTCATTGGCACTGTATGTGGTTTGTCTGTTGGAGCATGTGTTCTTCTGGAGATTGGCTATTAACTGGCGGAGCATAATGAAACATTGGCATCGTGTGGAACAGCTTTTTCTTAGCATACCCTATCGCTTCTATGATGAATACAAAATTAAACGGAGAATTAATGTTGTGGTCGGCTTGATCATGACATCGGCATTGGGTAAGTCTGATGAGATATATTATTTTCTAGTGTTTAACTGTGTCTTTTCTTGCAGTGGAACATTGCTTGTTGTTGGCAAATTCATTTCATTTGAGCAATATGGAGCGTACACAGTGCAAAATCAATGTCAGCTATCTGGAAAGCATCTACAAGTGGGAACGACCTCATCTGTATGTTATCTTGCCCTATAACATCTGGATGATGCCTTTTCTTGAAGTGCCTATCAGTTGAAGTATATTTATTTGTCTTGTAATTATTATATTTATTTTTTTTTGTTGCAGTTCATCAATGAGACCATTGCGTATCCTCGCTCCTTCACCGATTGTTTTCTCATGTGCATTGGCATTGGCCTCGCAGCGCGTTTTCATCAACTGCATCGACGCATTGCCGCAGTGCATAAGAAGGTGATGCCAGCCATTTTTTGGACAGAGGTGCGTCAACATTATTTGGCTCTAAAGCGTCTCGTACGCTTGTTAGATGGAGCCATTGCACCTCTGGTACTCCTTGCCTTTGGCAACAACATGTCCTTCATATGCTTTCAGCTTTTCAACAGCTTCAAGTGGGTTGAGTTTATATATATATTTTATTTTATTTGATATATCATTGTTAACAGAAATATTGGCGTGGAGGGCATTGTTATGGTGGCCTTTTGGTATTCCTTAATCTTTGCCGTAGTGCGCACCACAATGACCATTTTTATCACAGCTTCCATTAATGATTATGAGCTCAAAATAATAACAGCTCTGCGTGATGTGCCCTCCAAGGCCTGGACCACAGAGGTGGGTAGAGACTCTATTTTGATATCTTTAATTCAACTCAACTTTCACCTGTTTACAGGTGCAACGTTTCAGCGAACAATTGGGAAATGATATGACCGCACTTTCTGGCAATGGCTTTTTCTATCTCACACGTCAACTTGTGCTTGCTGTGAGTGTATATCTTTTAGATTACTTTGGATACTATAGCTGTACTCCTTCTTGTAGATGGGTACTACAATAATCACGTATGAACTTATGATATCCGATGTTATTAATCAGGCAACCATCAGGCAAACCGTTTATTGTTAAGCGAACTCAGCACTCTTAAGTATTTCCAACTGTCATGGCATATTGTTAACAATTCTGGCAGTGTACTAACTATTCAGATCTTAACTGCAAATGCATTAATAAATGTTGCCTCATACGTCCCGTTGTACATGCTCCCCTGATTGCAATTATTGTGGCTCAAAAGAATTTTTTGGTTCGCATGCACATTTCGGTTGGCCATTTGGCCAGTAAACATTCAACAATGCAGCGGCAAACGCGAAGCAATAAAAATACACTGCAACATGCCATTGGGCCCTGTAAGTATTTGTAATTAATTAATTAACTACATAATTTCTACTTTAAATTTTCTATAATTATAATGTTTAAATTTGCTCTTTAGTTCTGGTTTTAGCCCAGTTTCTTGGTGTGATGCCCGTGCTCGGCGTTTGGCCAAATTCTCCTGTGGAGAAAGTGCGCTTTCGCTGGCTTTCTCCCTCGTTTTTTGTCTGTTGCATCATTTTGGGCTTTTCCATAATGGACTGCGTGCTCTCTTCTAAAATTGTCTTTGAGCATGGACTTAAGATTTATACCATAGGTAAGGAAAATTCGTATTATAACATGAATATTTTAATGAATCTCAGCTTACAAATATAAATTGCAAAAAAGGAAAATTTAATTATTTAATTTTTCAGTAAAAAAAGATAGGTTTTTATGAAATAAAATTAAAAATATATTTATTTAATAATTATATACAAATATTAAAAAGGAAACTATGTTAATTATATTATAGCTTTTATTTTATGAATATTTTTATAGTCACAAAAATTAGAGAAATTATACTTGTTTCGTTTTTAAATTTGTTAGTGTCTTCCGTGTATTTAGCTTTATTTTTAAGATTTGTCTGTATTTGGCAGGTGCCCTCAGCTTTAGTGTCATTTGCATTGCCGGCTTTAGCGTCTTTCTGTCTCTCTCCCTGCGTTGGCCTCATCTGATCCGGGAGACCGCACGCTGTGAATTGGTTTTCCAGCAACCTGGCTACGATTGCAGTTTTGGCCAGCAATTTGGACGTCGAATGCGCCTCTGGGGCGTGGGACTCTTAGTGGCTGCAATCTGTGAGCATTCTACATATGTGGGCAGTGCCCTTTATAGCAACTATCAGCAGATACATGAATGCAAGTTGGATGTGGACTTTTGGCTGAATTACTTTCAACGTGAGAGACAGGAACTGTTCTCCGTGTTCCATTTTAATTTGGTGCAGGCGCTCTTCATCGAATGGACCACATTGGCCATGACTTTCGTGTGGAACTTTGTGGATATCTTTTTGATATTGATCAGTCGAAGTCTCCAGCTGCGGGTTCAGCAGATGCATTTTCGCATAAGACAACATGCTGGACAGCACATGTCCAATGCGTTTTGGGAGCAGTTGAGGTATGATCTCTTGGATCTCAGTGATCTCTTGAAATTATATGATAAAGAGCTTTCGGGATTGGTTATCTTGGCTTGCGCCCACAACATGTATTTTATCTGTGTGCAAGTCTATCACAGCTTTAAGTAAGTCCTAAAACACTTTTAAAAAGCATCAATTTCACTAATTTACTTTCTTTTTAGGGCCAGAGGTAGCTTTATGGATGAGTTATACTTCTGGTTCTGTCTTTTTTATGTCATTACACGCATTTGTAACATGATGTTTGCCGCCTCAGCGATACAACAAGAAGCGAATGAAATCTCGTATACACTCTTTGAAATACCTACGGAATATTGGTGCCTGGAACTGAAACGCATCCATGAGATCCTTTTAACCAACTCCTTTGCTCTCAGCGGCAAGGGATACTTCTTTTTGAGTCGCAGGCTCATATTTGCTGTGAGTTTAGAGTTCATTAACAAAGATTCCGATTAATGTTGATACTCTTATCAGATGGCTGCCACCTTGATGGCCTATGAGCTGGTCCTAATCAATCAAATGAGCGGCTCGGACGTACAGGTTAGCATCTGTAGTCGTGGTGCCGGCTCTTCAAAGAGTATTTTCTATTCATAGTCGCATGTACTACATGAAATTACTACATTTTTTATGAGACTGTCCGATAGGACGGACACAACCACAATTTGCACACAGATTGTAAACAGATAAGAGAAAACAGATATTCAATTGGCATGTCCCAGGTCTTGACATTAAAGAAACACTCCCACCCGTGTTTTTATGTTTGTGACTATGCAGCAGACTAGAAAAATGGCAACAGTTTGGCTTAGAACATGGCCAGGACTGTAGGTGATGCGACAAAGCGTCGCAAGAGTGTGGCACTCATAAATTTCTGGCGTGTGGCACGCGTTGACAACGAGTAAGTGCAACAAATGTCAAAAATAAATTCGCTCAAGGACTATTTATAGTTTTAGCATGAACATTCTGAAACGTAGGACGAGTCGCAAGCAAAAAAAGCGAGTACGCTGGCCAAGAAGTAAGTCAATATATTTGTAAAAGTAAAATTTTCATTTTAGTAAATTTCCTTTATACTGTAAATAAAATGTTGAATTTCAAATGCTATCATTAATTTAAAGTTAAATTAGAATTAAAATAAAAATACATAATTTTTACTTACGATATAAGGAGTTAAAAGTGAAAACTTGACATTTAAAACTCTAAATTTTCAAAATTCCAAAGGGAAACCCCTTAACATCATCTCATGAACTAGAGGAAAATAATTTTTTTTTACAAAATTAATTAAATTTGAATGCAGAATGAATTTGGAGGCCAAGTCAAGATCAAAATGACATTCCAATTAAAAATCGGTACAGTTTTGACAAAGTTATGAAAGTTTGAAGTTGGTCGTGCCCTTGACCTAGGAACTTTACAAGTCAAAATTTTTGGCCGATTTCCCATGATTTTTTACAAAAAAATGAAAGGTCTTAGAATCAAATTTAAAGTGTTGTTTTATACTAATTACGATATAAGGAGTCGATTAAAAGTGAAAACTTGAGATTTAAAATTTAAAATTTTCAAAATATCAAAGGGGGGACCCTTAGCATCGGACCCATGATTTTGGGAAAAATAATATTTTTTTCAAAATTAATTAAATTTGAATGCAGGATGAATAAAGTGGCCAAGCCATGAACAAATTGACATTTCGCTTGAAAATCGATTGAGTTTTGACAAAGTTATGACGGTACAAAGTCTGTCGATCCTTCGACCTAGCAACTTTACAAACCAAGCATTTTTGCATGAAACCCATGATAAAGAGGAAAATAATTTTTAATAAATTAATTAGTGAATGCCATTCTGGATCGTGCTAATAGAGATGATTATGTACACAAGGGTTGCTTTCAGGAGGCCATTAAGCCAGGTGAGAATTGCATCTTTTCAAGAATAATCCTAGGATGTCTTCATCTTTTTTCGGTAGTCCTGATTATTGCTCAGATATTTGCACTTATGCCCGTGCGTGGCATTACCTCCGACTTTGCCGAGGATCTGAGTTTCAGCTGGATGAGTTTTCGTTCCTGTTATGCCTTGGTTGTTAGCATTCTGTTTTTGATAACCTCTGGCTATATGGCAGCATTTGTGATGCAAGTGAACTTTGACTTTGACTCGGTGGAGACGCTTGTCTTCTATGGCTCGATATTTGCCATTTCTGTGGCCTTCTTTCAACTGGCGACCAAGTGGCCCGCAGTTGTCCAGGAGTGGCAAATGGTGGAGTCTCAGCTGCCGGTATTGCGCACGGAAAAGGAACGTGGTGCATTGGCATATCACATCAGAATGATTATAATGATTGCCATAGGTTGTTCACTCGGTGAGTAATTCAATTCAATACGAGTAGCATGTATCTTTTAATTAACTCTTTTTACAGTGGAGCATCTGTTGAGCATGTTGTCCAGCATCTACTATGTGAATGCCTGTCCTGTGATGCCAAATCGGCCCATCGATAGCTATTTGTTGATCAACTTTAGTATGTTCTATCATTATGTGGAGTACAACACAGCGTTGGGCATTCTTGGCAAGGTTATAAATGTGCTGGCCACATTTGCCTGGAGCTTCAATGACATCTTCGTAATGGCAGTGAGTGTTTCTTTAGCGGCACGTTTCCGCCAACTCAACGATTATATGCTAAGTGAGGCCAGATTGGTAAGCGTGTAATCCTCTCAAGTATTCCTGATAGTACCAGCTGTTTATCATTTGCAGCCCACAAGCGCTGACTTCTGGATTCGATGCCGCATCAATTTTCGTAATCTCTGCAAGCTTTGCAATGTTGTCGATGATGCCATCTCGATCGTAACTCTGCTCTGCTTCAGCAACAATCTATATTTTATCTGCGGCAAGATTCTTAAGAGTCTGCAGTAAGTTTTCACATTATAATATTAATTATTTATAAACTTAAATATTTTGTTTAGGAAAAAACCTTCTGCCTCGCATACCGCTTACTTTTGGTTCTCCTTGGGTTATTTGCTTATACGCACTTTAATACTCTCACTTTATAGCGCCAGCATCAATGACGAATCCAAGCGTCCTTTGCGTATATTTCAGCATGTACCCAGACAATACTGGACTCCTGAGGTAATTTGGTATCGTCAAACAGGAAAGTTGGTTGAATAAGGTTTTTATGCGCTCGGAATTACACAGACAAAAATTGTTGTTTTCGATGCGTATTCAAGAAAAAATTTAAAACAATTTTCTGGATTATTGGCATTGAATTTATTATCTATTTACTTTGCAGCTCAAGCGATTTTCGGAGGAGGTACACATGGATCAGGTGGCTTTAACTGGCATGAAATTCTTTCGGCTCACAAGAGGCGTTGTCATATCGGTATTTACTGATTTATCTATGAATATATCTGTCTTTATTTATATTTCCCCGCTTCTTTTAGGTGGCTGGCACAATTGTAACTTATGAACTTATTTTGCTGCAGTTCAACAAGGCAGACAAAGTGAATGATTGCTATGAGCATTGAACACGGAACAGAAACACGGACAACTGAGTTATCACTTTATTTGCAATGACCTACAATTTGTTATTGTTATTTGTAAATGTCACGTTGTCGCTTTAATTATAGATAAGTGCAAAACAACAGGTGTATTTTAATGGGCAGGACATGCGGTGACAAATTGTCATTTGTTAAGCCAATTTTTCACCTGCACAGTTGGCATTTGCCTGTGAAAGGACAATGAGGCTTCTGCCCAAGATAGGAAATAAGTTTCGACGCTGGAAGAAGTTGAAGAAATCAACACTATTGCGAAAATTGGATGTGCTGCATGAGAGGTACGAAAAAGTAGCTGAATTACACATATATATTCGAGAATAACCCTTCTATATAATATAGTGCTCGCAAACGTGACTTTCTGGAAACCTCGGAGGATTACGAGGGCCGCAAGCAAACGGAATGTGGGGAACATTTAGGCACAAGTTAGTATTTATTGTAAATATTCTAAGAAAACTTTAACTTATGTTTATTTTTTGTAGGATTGCGCCTTAGGACACGTCAGCAGTTCCTTTACAATGGCACTTTCCATGAGGCTGTGGGCAAGGTTCTACTGACAGCCCAATGTTTTGCCATGATGCCCGTCAGGGGCGTTACGGCCAAGCATCCCAGCAGTCTGAACTTTTCCTGGCTTCATGTGCGCACCTGCTGTTGCCTGCTCTTCATTACCTCCACACTGATTGACCTGACCCTAACCATTTACAAGGTTTTGGATGGGGAAATTAGCTTCAACAACATCAAGCCCATTATCTTCAGGAGCTGCATTCTGTTGGTTTGCGTCACAGCTCTCAATTTGGCACGAAAGTGGCCCAAATTGATGATGCACTGGCACGAGATTGAACAGGATTTACCCCAATATCAGGCACAGAAGGACAAATGGCGTATGGCACACACCATCCACATGGTCATGTTTGTGGGCATGATGTTGTCACTGTGTAAATAAATCATTTAATCAGTTAATACTTGTCTAATACCTCTTCCATTTAGTGGAGCACTTGTTGAGCATGTTATCGGCCATTAATTACTCAGCATATTGCAATACAACGTCTGATCCAATTAAGAATTTCTTTCTGCTGACCAACGATGAGATCTTCTATGTCATGGACTACTCTCCGTTTTTAGCCATGTGGGGCAAAATCCAAAATGTTTACTCCACCTTTATATGGAACTATATGGATGTCTTTGTAATGATTGTCAGCATTGGCTTGGCCTCCAAGTTTCGCCAGCTCAACGATAATTTACACAAGTTTAAGGGATTGGTAAGTATACAGATATTCCTTATAGAGATTATCTAATATTTTCTTTTAGCACATGCCGCCCTCTTACTGGTCGGAAAGGCGCATACAATATCGTAATATTTGCACTCTGTGTGGTCGGATGGATAATGCCATTTCCCTCATAACTATGGTGTCCTTTTCCAACAATCTCTACTTCATCTGTGTCCAGTTGCTGCGCAGTCTCAAGTGGGTAGCTATAGTTTATTTTAAGGACTCTCTCTCTTAGCCAGTTTTCAATTGCAGTCAAATGCCTTCGGTGGCTCATGCTGTTTACTTTTACTTCTCGCTCATCTTCCTCATTGGACGCACTCTGGCCGTGTCCTTGTATGCGGCCAGTGTCCATGATGAATCGCGTTATGCACTGCGATATCTGCGCTGTGTTCCGAAGGATTCGTGGTGTCTGGAGGCGAAGCGTTTTGCTGAGGAAATCACCAGTGATTTGGTGGCACTCAGTGGCATGAAATTCTTTCATCTGACTAGGAAATTGGTGCTGAGTGTGAGTATCAAGTAAAAGTCTATAAGAATATATATATAAATTGGAAATATTCTTACAGGTTGCTGGCACCATTGTCACCTATGAATTGGTATTAATACAATTTCATGAGGATCAGAATCTGTGGGATTGTGACCAGAGCGGTTATTCGTAATCCTTTCAGTTTGTTTGCATTTCATTTTTATTATCATTGAAGCAATAAGGAAACCAACAAAAGATCGCTCCTTAATATCAATCGGGGTTACATTACATGCTTAACTATACAACTACATTTCATATGTTCATGTAAGGGTATGTGTGAGATTGTAGATTGAAATATCAAATTGTTGTTGTTAATATAATGGTCACTAGTTCACTTACAGACTAAGCAGCTACTTGTTGGGGTGGCAAGGGATCAAAGGGGCAAGGGGAACTGGCATGGGGTCTTCTTCTCTTCTCTTCTCGCCTCTTCAGTGGTCAGTGTCTTTTGATTGATAACGATGCAATCGATACGCAAAAAATTCAGCTAAACATTTTCAATTATCGTAAATCTTGCTTAATTTTAAATTCAGTTAAGTTGCTTTAGGTTTCGTTTCGTTTTCTTTTCTTTTCAACAAAGAAGGTAACACGTACATACGGAAGTCTGGTGGTTTCATGTTGCTTTACGTTCTTTGTATCTAACATTATAAAACCAGGCTCAAAAATTATTGTAGAGATTATACGATTATGTGATAATATGTATATGTTATATGGAACTGAAGCGGAAGCTACATGATCATGATTATGTACTTATAACTATGCGTTAGCTTTATTGCTACGACTACATGTATATATGTGAGTGTGTGTACTACTACATATGTGTGTGTGTGTTTGTCTGTGTGTGTGTTTTTTGTGTGGACTTCACTGCTATCAGTAAAAAGCTACGAAAAACTTGTTCGATGTTCTCCTTACATTCCATAACGCATAGCGGATTAAAATTGATAGATGAGTGTTATTTGAGTAGGCAATGATAAGGCAAAAATAAATTATCACAAAGATTGAGATCTTAAATTAAAGCATAGCGAGAGTTGAAATAAATACAAACAACTGAGAGCATTATAAATAATGAATAGTAAAATTAGATCTAAACGAGGAATGTTGAAACACAAATGCTATTGTGTTTAAATGTTGCGTTAAAATCAAATTGAAACAAGCCTTAACAGCTGAGATAATGGATAATGCCAGTGTCTGAGCTCAATGTCGCTTGGCATCGTATTGCTTAACCTTCTCTGGTATGGCTGCCTTCTCTACAACCACATGCAGTCCCAGTTCATCCAGAGATTTAACATAAATGAGTTTGCGCCAGAATTTTGTGCTGTCAATAGAAAATTTTAGGTATCAATATGGTTTTTATGATGTAGTTTAAGGTGTGTGCTCACCTGACAAATGGGCGCGCCATCCACACCAAGGACTTGATCCAAAATGTTGGATGCACCAAATACATGTGCTTCAGACTCTTGCGCAAGCGACGATCCAATAATTGATAGCAACTAAAATATAGAAAACATTTAGCACGGGTTTCTCTTGGAATTATTAGTTTATGCAGCTCTCACCGCTTGAGCCATGGAAATGGTGGTACATTACGCCTGTTGGAGCCGCCATGCAAATAGATGAGCACATAGTCATCTGTGACCAGCTGTTCCAATGTCTTCACCACATATAAAAACAGATTGTCCATGACATAGCTGTAGTCCGCACGGGATCTGTCTGGCAAATGGCAGGCACAGAATATGACAATGGCATTCTGTCCGCCCGCCTTCAGATATCCTCCGTGGGATAGTACACGCTTGTAGGGTTCAATGACGCGCATGTCAATCTCACGGGTTTTGCCATCCGGCAGCGTAATCTTCTGCCAATTGCGGGAATCCCGTCGCTCCTCGTCGGCGGTATACTGTGGTAGCTCTGAGGTTGCAGCCGTTGCTGCTGCTCCAGTTGCATGTGGCGTCGGCGTTGTGGTCATGCCAAATTCATCCAAGTCGTCGTCGTTGTCGGGCAGCAGCTCGGGACCCTCGCAATCATCATCGTCATCGTCCTCGCCATCCAGGCCATCGATAAGCGAACTCGATGGACTTAACGAGGCCAAGTTGTGCTCAATGTCTTCGTCATCGTCGAAACTGTGATTCGATATGGAATCCAAGCTGGAGATGTCCTCACCAGCAGCACCAGCTGATCGTTTGGCTTTCCGGGACACCTTGTTGTTCGCATTGGGCAGCAAGGAGACTGACTGAAAGTTCGACTCCACAGCAGCCAAATATTGTGAGACATCCGCATCCGACTCGCTGCTGATCAGATCCGGGCTATTGGCCCGCAGCAGACTCACCTTGGCATCCTGCGGCTTCACTCGCATATTATTCTGTTGGTTCAACGTATTGCGTACGGCTTCAGTTGTGGTTTGTTCCGTGCGCGGCACAACGTCCGGGAAATTGTTGCACTTGCCCAGAAATGGCTCAGAGTCGGAGTCTGTGTTTGTGGGCGACATCAACGGATGACTGTTGGCCAAAGTCAGCGTGCGTTCAGTTATCTGTGGCTGTGGCGTTGCTTCAACCGGCAGCAGCAACTCCGACCGTATTATTCGGTTATCCAGCGCAGATGAATTCAAGTTTTCATTATTCTCCCGCTCATCCTCGATTTGATGCTGCGAAGTGGTGTTCACTTTGTGTGGCATCGTAGCAGCTGCCCGCTCGTCCGCCAGCGGTGAAACGCCTGTGGAGTCCGTTGGCGTCTCGGAGATGTCCATTTTGCTCTCGGACTGCGACGATTCCGATTCCGCGTAGTGAGAACTGAAAGTGCAATCGATTAGTCATCACATTCAGACCGCTAACTGAGTCACCCACTCACCTCATAGTTTTGTGGCGTTTGGAAAAAGCTTTAGCGAGTTGTTAGCAATACTGAGGTGCCTCTATGCACTCATTTATGACCCGCATTCTTAAGAATCGCCATCACATTATTTTTATATTATTTATCAAGTTTCACCACGTCTCGGGGGTTGCCCATCCGGTAAAAGTTTCTGATCTGGTTGGATTTTTACTTAAACAAGTATCTGAAATAGGGTATTCTTAATTTTTGTACCCATTTTTAAATTTTTTTTTCCAATTTTTTTTTAAAGTTTTAGTTTTATTAAACAAGATTTTTGACAATGTTTGTAGTTTTTGCGACATGTTTTATTACTATCGATAGTTTTGCAACAATTAACAGAAGTGTTAAAACAACATTACGTTTGGCGCCCTTTCTGTGGTGTGGAGTAATTATGTTAAGTTAACATAGTGCTGCCACCTAACAATTGCTAAGCGATACGATATATCGAATAGTTTTCGGCTATCGATTAGTCACAGCTTTACCAGGCTGGTATTGGGACTATATCGATATTCACCCTTATCGATATTAGCGATATTTTTGACTTGGCCTATCGATGATGTCGATAATTTAAAACAAAGCCAATCTTTCAATTCAATTCTTACAACTATCTTTAATAAAATAAACCAATTCAATTCGTATAACTATAAGATATAATCTTTCCGACAAAAGCTATGATTCCGAGAGTCAATCATTCTTTGAAAAAAAGAAACATTCTTGGCTCTTATAGACGCCAAAAATATCGATAAGCTTAAAATCATATCGACATTCCTCATTCCAACAGCCTTATCGATAATATCGATATTTTCTCGATATATTCCCAACACTATTACCAGCACTTGTGCGTTGTAAAAGAAAAACAAAAAATTAAAACACAAATTAGCCATGGAAGGTACGCAATTACCTGTTACAGTTGCTAATAATGTGACTCCAGCAATTGTGAAGAGCCCCGTGGTGGCACCCATTGTTGTGTCGCACGCAGTAGGCGTGCCTGCTACTGTCAGTGTGTCATCGACATCTGTCAACACTAGCGCAGCCCCTGTAACACCAATAGCAGCAGTGGCAACAACAACAACAACAGCAGTGGCAGCAGTAGCAACAATAACAACGACGCCTTTGAGTAGAACTCCGATTCACAATTTGCCGATTGAGCTGCTGCAAAACGACGCTGCGAAGCGAAGAAGGTGAGTTTGACATTTGAAGTTAAGTGTAACTGTTACTGCAAACAGTTGTTGACATTTATTGTTTGACAGCTCCTCGCGTACAATTAAACGCAAACGCTTCGACGACGAAATCGTTGAATATAATCTAACAATACCAACGAGTCGCGGTGGAGCAGATGCCAACCGATCGAATCGACCACGCACAACTTCACAAAACTATCCAGGAATTGTTACAACAACTACAACCACGTTGCAGCCGCCCGTTTCCACTTTAGTTGCTGTGGCGGCGCCAGAAACTCCACAGACGCCCGGAAGTGCCGTTGAATCGCAGCCCGGAACACCGATCATTGTGGCAACCTCAACACCTGTGACTCCATCGACGCCAGCCACTCCCATCTTGCCGTTGCCCCCAATCATCACGCCTGTGCAGCAAACGCAGCCCAAGCCGAAGCCCATCATGGAGCGTGCTCCCGCCGCAGAGCGTCGTCCACGTCCGTCGCGTCCGGCGGGCAACAAGAAGCCACGACGCAATGGTCGCCCTCTGGCACAGATGGCCACCAAGGACTTGGGCCGTTGGAAGCCCATTGATGACCTTAATCTTGTTATTGGCATACAGCAGACCAACGACTTGCGTCTGATTCATCGTGGCGTCAAGTTCTCCTGCAAGTTTACGCTGCAGGAGCTACAGCAGCGTTGGTATGCGTTGCTCTATGAGCCAGCTGTATCCCGGATTGCCGTCTCTGCCATGCGCAATCTGCATCCAGAGCTGGTGGAGTCCGTACAGCGCAAGGCGCTCTACAGCGTGCAGGAGGAGGATCTGCTGGGAACCATTAAGAGCGTAAGCATTCAACAGACTTGTTTATACTATAATTAATATAATCAATCCCTAAACAGACTGACATCCCCAAGCTGGAGCAGTTTCAGGAGCTGCTGGACAAGAATGCAGCCACCTTTTATTGCGCACGCACAGCCAAGTCGCTGCATAACCACTGGCTGCTCCTAAAGCAGTATTGCCTGTTGCCGGATCAAACAGTGAAGCCGCTGCTTGGCTCAGATCAACCGTTAAGCTTCTCGGATGCCGAGGATCAGATATTCGATCAGGATTTGCACGAGCCGCGTGATGAGGCATTGGAAATCGAACTCACGCTCGCCGATCGTCGCAACAAACGCGATATCCGTCTGCTGGAGAATGAACTATCCCGCTGGGGTGTCCTGGTTGACTCTGTGCTGGGTCCCACGGCAGCCAGTGAGTTTGACAATCAAACACTCGCTTGTCTGTGTGGACGCCTGGTGCGCTACTTGATGCGTTCCAAGGAGATAACATTTGGTCGCGAGGCAAAGGAATGCGGCGTGGATGTCGATCTGTCGCTGGAGGGACCCGCAGCCAAGATCTCCCGTCGTCAGGGCACCATCAAGATGCGCAGCAACGGCGACTTCTTCATTGCCAACGAGGGCAAAAGGGCGATCTTCATCGATGGCACTCCATTGTTGAATGGCAACAAGACGCGACTGGCGCATAACTGCACTGTGGAGATATCCGGACTGCGCTTTACGTTTCTGGTGAACTATGAACTCATCAATGCCATACGGCAGGAAAGCGCCAAGACATCGAATCCCTTGAATTAGCTTAGCTTTAGTAGATAGATCTTAAGCAACCGCAGCTGGCCTCGTCAAGGTCGCTGTTATGTATTTCTATTCTTAATGTTCAATAAGAAACTAGTTCTGGAAATATATACGACATAAACAATGGCATAAGCGAGTACTTAACACCCACATGTGGCTTAATGAAGTCAATGTGCTCACGCCTTCAATCGAACGGAAGCGAGATATAATTTAACTATACTCTAACAAAGGGTAAATCCAAATTGTAACCGTATCTGATCTGTTGCTCAACATTTAGATTGCTATAAATTGTAGCAGGATCTCGTTTATATTGCGGTCAGTTCAGCTTGTGGGCGCGATTTCGAGCTCAAAACTCCTACGCAGCCGAGACTGTCAACAACTTCAGGCCAAGAACAACGAGAAACGACAGTTAACAAAAAAAAAATTAAGTTCTTGGAGCGCTATGTCATGTGGCTAATTTGTGACTGAAGTCGTAAGCTGTTATTAATTACAGCGCAGCTTTTGAAAGTAGCTACTACTATAAACCATTCCTAATCATTCTATTCGCATCAGACTGTCGCGCTTTTGGGAATTTCTAGTTAAAGACTAAAGACATAAAAAGAAACACGCGATTGTTCAAATTTCTTCCCATATGTAATTATTTAAAATTTAAATAAAGACATTTGTCAAATTACATGTATTTAAGTACATAAATGTATTTATTGTTCATTGTTCTCGACTTCCCGTCCCTTTGATCTATGACTGGCCAACGTGACGTATGCTTGATGTGTGTGAGTTAATCTACTAATTGTTAAAAATGATTAGCTTAAGATGCCGCGACGATAGGTAACTGCATCATTTGTTCTGACGCCTGGCCAAGAATCATAATTAATTAATAATAAATGCCACAGCAAGCGGCGGCTGAAAACACCTGTAACATAATATAGAAATTAGTCGCAACAAAGGGAACACACATAGTAGAGAAAGTTCGATGACTTTCAGACGGCGGCGACCTTTCTTTGCGGTGCTCTCATCTCTGTTGTTCATCTGTTGACGGTCTTTAAAGCGCGTTGTTGACACTATAAACTAATAAGCTGTTGGCCATGTTAACTCCGTCTCTCAGTCCAAGTCGGAATCTATTTGCCACACGGCATATTGCAGGCATATTAAAATATAATTAATTGTTGTCACTGTCTATGAAAAGTCCATTTATTTTCTATGGATAGAATTTTGTTACTTGGAATTTCGTTACGCTTCTTCTTCACCTTTTACCTCATCTTCTGCTGCTGCTTCTTTTCTTCCACTTCTTTTGCTGCTGCTTTTTGATTCAACACAACAATTCGAACGTTGATTTGTGTGCATTTTTTTGTGGCGGCGAAGAGAAAAAAACCTTCAACTGCTTTCTTTTTGGCCAAGTTAGCTGATGATGCCAGAACGCGAGAACTAATGAAGTCTGCCTTTGTCTTGACCATCGTGTTGTTGTTATTTTGACTGCCTTTTTTTTAGTTTTATTATTATTATTACATATTATATCTTTACCGATGCCTTTGTGCAGTTCAGCGAACTTTTGTTGTTGCCGCGATATTTTGTTGATGTCGCAACTGCTAAAATTAGTCTGAATTTTCTATGCTAGTCCAAAGTTATTTCTCTAAAAAATCTATTTTTCTCTTCTTTTCTCGTCTATCTTTTTTTTTCTATTAGCGTAGGTCATGCTGTTTTTTGCCAATTTCTAGTAACTGTTTGTCTGTTAGGCCATTTGCCTGGCTCTATATCCAAATGTGGAGCGTTAGCGATTGTTGTTGTTCTGTTTAGGTTTTTTTCCTATTTGATTTTTGCATGTGTGGGTGCTTAAGCTATGAGCTTTTTATTTCATATATATTTTTTTGGGCCAAAACTTTCACAACCCAACAGCCTGGATTAGCTGCATGAGATCATAAAGTGTAATTTATATGGGCTGAAATTGGGTTAGTCTTTTGTCGAATTGGCACCTGCAGCTTGGCTTTGATATATAACGTTACGATTATCTCATGCAATCCAAAATAGCTTACATAAAAATTAAAAAAAAATAAAAACAACACAAAAACAATATACATAAAACTGTCAAAGCGCGTCAAGAGTTCGTGACTTTGCAGGAATAATAGTGAAAAAATAAAATAAAATACATATATTGGAAAAAACCAAATAGAAAAATTTCAACAATTCACACGAAACTGAAGATTTAATACTCTTAACTATGCTAAGCTATAATATACATACTAATACGACAGTCTTAAGTTTCTACAAAATAATTTATAAAAGAACTAATTCGATTCAGTTTAGATAGATGTTTGTAGATAAACACTCATTATAGAGAATTAAGACTGCATATTTATGCGTAATAATCTATACTTTGTTTAAAATATGAAAAGCTAAAAGAATAGTTTTGGTATCATAAAAGAAACCTATAAAAAATTGCTTATAGATTGGATAAAAATCAGATCGATTTTGTTAGAATTTCATTTTTAACAATCAGAAATCTAGTTTTGTTAATAATTATTTTATAGTCATGGTAGCAGGTTAAAATCGTTAAAAATTCATAACATATCTAGATTTGAGATAATTTAAATAGACTACGAATTTCCATAGATCGATTTGCCAAATCAATATGCCAAAATCGAAGAGTGTACATTCTCCGCTTTCGTCTGCTCCTTTCTCATTCATTCCATCTTCAAGTCTATCAAAATAAAAACTCTTCGCCCCATGTAACCGTGATAAAGCGTTTCATCCATGTGTACAGTGTGTGCTATAAGTGCACGCACATGGATTATACAATGCGCAAATATATTAAACATTTATAATACTTCATAGTTGGTCACTTGTTGTTGTTATTGTTGGAGTGTATTAATTTTGCTAATCGCGTTTCGATCAATTTGATTTCAATTGTCAAACGCACAACAATGTCGTGTACTTGTGGGCGGCAAGTGGGGAAGGGGGCGTGTCACATTGAGTGACACTTTTGGACAACATGTCGCATGCGTCATGTTAAATATTTAAATTAATTTTGTTTCGCTTGTAACGCATAAATAATCATAGTACTCGAATTTGTTCCGCGTTGCTTTTTATTTTGGTTGCTCATACGCACAGTGGGTCGCATGTCTGTGCGCTGCATGCTAATTTCGCTAGACATTGTTGTGTTTTGTTTATTGTAGCGACTTGCAGCTTTAGATTTATGAAATGTTTAGATTTTCGTGTGATTTAAGCTAAGGAAAATGATATCATGGCAGTGCCAATAGTTGTGACGTCACGGCGACACCCACAGTACAGGCTAGAGATAGGCGCAGTTATTGAAGATATCATGCATGAGATTGGGTGTGTGTGTGCGTGTGTGTGTGTGTGTAGTGGCACAACAATTGGTGGCGACTCAAGCGCCAGCCGGCGGCGACAAGTTGAACGGATTGAATAGCCTTGAAATTCGTTGCTCCATTAGACATCGACAAAGACTGTCAGTCACCCACGCACTCCACAGGCAATAACAACAACAACAATGCCAACAACAACAACAACAATAAACACTGGCGCCAACATCAACTACGCTCAATTTGCAAACTCCACTCTTTAAGGCTTAAGAGCTCAAGTTGTTATATGAGCCGAGATCTTTAGCAGACAAACAAATTACAACAATTTTGATTTTTTAATTAAATCAAGCCTCAAGGCAATGCAAAAATATATACATATCTATAAAATATTTATAGATAATTTCCATATCATTTTATGATCATATCACATATCATATCATTTTATGATCACTTGTGGGCGCCTCTTTCCTTAATGGATTAATTTTTATTGTATTATGTATTTTGATTTCAAATTAATTCGTTTGAATCAAATGTGAGTTGTTTATTGATTTGTGAAATTATAGTTTAACATATTGCCATTTGTTTATTATTAACAACACATTTGCACATTAAACGATGGCTGAACAATTAGGGAAATATTAAAGTTGAAATGAATAGACAATTATTTATTAAATGTTGATTTTGAATTGAGAATCATCGCCAGCTTTTGTCAGTCAATCTCTTGTCAAGCTTGGCAACTCTTTCAAATTCAAATATCAAGGCAACTCTGGCGCAGACAACCCTTTCTAAAAAATGCGCCCATAATGTAGCTCACATGAAGCACTCGAGAGCTGCACTTGAGATTGTAGCATCAATCAATGACAAATAAATAAATATGCAATTTGTTGCTTTGAACTTTATACCGGAATTATACTGAACAATAATTATTTCCATGATATATATGTATGTAATATACATTAAGTTTCTTATGTGATGTAAAAAGCCAGACACACTCAATTTGGCGCGTGACTGTTGCGGGTGGTCACAGAATGTGGGTCCAAAACTGAAATCGGCTTATAGAAAAATCGAAAAATGTGACCGAAGAGTGCCCATAAAGTAGATTAATTCTAACAGCCATGACAACAGACAAACAGAGTAACAAACGGCTTTACAGCGTCATGCCTCATGCCCCATGCCCTGGGGGCAAACCCCTGCCCCTTTCCCCCTTCCCCTCAGCTTCCTCACAGCAGCGACTCTTTACGTTCGCAACCGATACGATACGTTCCGATCGAATCCGAACAGATCCGAAGCGTTGTGTGTAACGAAACCGCCGATGCGATCGCGCAACGAACCGTTTGGCGATTTGAATTTGAAGTTTTTTAAATCGTCAACTAAAAGCGCTGCGATTTTAGTGGCAATCGAGCCAGCTGAGTAAACGGACGTGCGAGACGGGGCCAAAAGCAAAGCAGTTAACAAGCAATGCAAAGTTAGACGATCATCGGAAGTGAAGCATCTATAGACGTTACAACAGTCAGCGGAACTAATTAAATTTGCAAAAAAAAAAAATATCAAATTGACTATTAACGGCCCATCTTTTGGCCAATTTTTTTCGTTCAACTTCGACGCGTTCGGGCGTGATGTCGTTGGCAGCTGCAACGCCGGGAAAAGACGCTGCCGAAAATTGTTGCAAAAATTGAATGAAAATTTTTCAAGATTGAGTACAAATTTGTATTTGTATTGTGCGACAGCCGTGAAAATACAGCAGCAAATTAATATTTAATTTAACAACAAAGTGTTTAAATTGTTGTAGTCCAATCACAGGAAAAGCTTCAAGACATGTGGCTCAAGTGTATACATTTGGTAAGTGTGAGAAGAGTACAAGTGTGTGTATCTAATAGATACTATCTATGTATGTACGATGTGTTAGCTCTAACAAAAGTGTTCAATTCAATAGTGCAATAGTGCAATAGTCAATAGTCAGCGAATTACAGCGTTTGTCAGCAAAAAAAAAAACTATTAAATCATAATGTGCTTCTGAGGGGGCGTGGCTGTGTTGCAACATTTGATGAGATTCTTACAAAGCTTCAGTATTGATCTCATCGCATCGATTCTTGTTCTTTAACAAATAAGTGGCCAAATAGGAGACAGGATCCGTGGGCCTCTCACGTGCCACAGCCTGTAGTCCGTGCAGTAGAATAGGTGCCACAGTCAGATCCAAATACTGCCGAACCGTCATCGAGTTGGTGTCCGGCCGGGGCTTGTGACATGCGGCCAGAGAACGCGGAACATCGCCAATGGTTTCGGGAGTTGCATGTGCAATCGATGGCATTTTCAATGACGACTTCGGATTTTCCCGCACATGTTCATCCGCATTTGTAAATGACATCTTGGCTGTATTTTTTTTTTTGAGATATTCTAAATTCTTAAAATATCAAAATTTTTAATAGAGTCTTACCAGCAATAGAATAATAAGATATAATAATTTATAAAAAAATTTTTGGTTTATATTTAAATGAGTTCTGTTAACTCGAAATATTGTAAAGCGAATGCCGAATTTTGTTGTATCAAAAGCTAGTCTCCTTTTCAAAGCCAACTTTGATGAAAGAAAAATTATTTGAATTTAAAAAGGTATTATGATTCAAATAGTTGAAATGCAAATTCGATGACTGTGTTAAATGGTTCCCACAATTTCCTCTTCAATTTTAAGACTCAGCACTAAATCTATCAGTTTATCTATTTAAAATCAAAGTCGTTTGTTTCAGCTGCTAGATTTAAGATCAAACGTTGCACTCACATTGATTTATTTTTAGCTGGAAAACCGCGAGACGAGTGACAAGTTATGCAATTCTCGAGTTGAACTACTAAAAAATGACGAGTATAATTTGTTTTTCCTTACGTATTCACATAATTAAGCAATATACTGATTACTTAAATAAAAACCAGATTTACAACCAGTTGTTTATTGGCAATTGCGAATTTTTAAATGTTTGTCGTAAATAATGAAACAAAAGACTTAAGCAACAAACTTGTTGTTGGACTTTGAGTGGTAAGAGAATTCTTAGTCGAGTACTAAATCTTATTAACTTAATGGGCCAACGACAAATTACCGTCTACTAAATATTGTAAATTATTAACAAAATGGAAACCTTCATCCATTACAATATTATGCGAAAATGCCACTTGTATTTATATATTTTTTTTTTCGCTATCTTCGTGTGACTTGTGCTAATACAAAGCTATTGAATAATTTATGGATAGGCACACGTAGTACTCATACAACAAATATGCAAACTCGAGAGAGAGAAAAAAAAACAAACGATTAACACATTTTTTGTGTGTTTTTTTGAGTTCAGCACAACAAACCTGTAGTTTTTGACCCATATTAGAGATGGCTAGTAAAATTTGAATATAAAAAGAATTCGCTGAATAGGCAAAACGTTATTTCTTAACTGTTAAGAGCTGGGGATCAATCTTTGTAAACATTAAAAAAATTTCAACAAAAATCGTGCATTACATTTTTGGGCCGTTTTTCGTTGTGTTTGTTTATGATGAGACAGCATCAGCGGCTTCCCCGATATTGATCTCGGAACTTCAATAAATGTATAATTTGCGTAGTACACAGCGAGAGAGAGGGAGAGCAAGAGAGAGAGAGAGGGAAAACAACAAAAGCAAAAGCATAGGAAAGGTCACTGGCATCGTCTAACCAAAAACAGACGCCAAATCGACAATGATTTACTCATGATGAGTATGTGATGATGGCGATGATGATGATGAGGATGATGAGGATGGATTTGTGAGTGCTTAAAGTGTGAGTGTGTGTGTGAGTGTGCGTTGGTGAACTGGTGGGCAGTAGCACGTGGGCATTTGCTTTGTTGACGTTGGCCTTTCCCTTGAAGGGCGACAAATCAAACAAACTGCAGTCGGCCAGCAATTGCGCAAATTGGTAACGTTGTTTCCAGGTCCAAGACCAGTCCAAGACAAGCATTAAAAATGCAAATGAGCAGCAAAAAGCAAAGACAGAAAAGCGGGGCAACAAAATTAGCGCAACTGAATTAATTAACAACTGTTACATTTTGTTGTAGCAGTATTATTTATGTGACCTTGAGGGAGATAGCAGTCGGCAGAGACAGAAACTGAAACTGAGACAAGATATCAAATGAGTGACAGCAATAAATTCCAAAAACAAATGTTTGCCATTTTATTTTTCACACCTTATGGATCCAATAATTATGTAAACTCTACCAGAAATTGGACTTATAAATGTTATTTGATATTTAATGCCTTTATGTCTGCTCATTTCTCATTTCACAATTACAACGCGAATTATTAAATATCATTTTAAATGTAACATGCCGCCAAATGGACTCGGGGCAAATTAAAGAAATTTTTATTATTTTACTTCGTATTTTTTCTTTTGGCATTTTGCTTTGCATTTTTACGCATAAATTATTTTGGCCATAAATTGTACACGCCCCTAATGAACTTTGATTAAAATCGCATTTCACGAATTTTTAACTTTTTAACAGTGATGCTGCAATTTTTATTTTTTTATTAACTGACCTAATTTCTCACAGTTCGCTTAATATACAAACAGAAATACTTTACTTTGTGGTTAGATGAAGGCCGCCCTGGAATATTTTCTAAATTCTAATTGTTTGGTTCACACGGCTAGGTTTATATATTGTTGATGTTGTTGTTGGCCACTCAATTAGGTGCACAATATTTGTAGCCAATTTGCAAAGATTTTTAATGGGCCGTTAAGTAAATTAGCTACAGCTGCTGTTTAAATTTTTATGGGTTTTTATGAATGAGATGCGGCCAAATGAAATGTGGGAATCTGAGAAGGGTGAAGTCACCTCTTGTTTTTTTTTTTTGGTGTAATTTTGGTGCAGTTGGTTGATGATGTGACTTTATTACCTGATATGGTTTCAGATGTCGAAACACATAAAAGGAAGTGCATGGATGTGTGAAGAACATGCTGCTAAAGTAATTAACAATATTTTGCAAATATAAATCATTTAGCATATTGGAGTATTTCGATTTGGTAGCAGTTACTGCTGCTTATTCGAAGAAGCGGATGTACTTTTAGAACCCGGATATGCTACCTTCTATGGGTGACACTTTTCACAGAAGCACCCTATAAGGGTTTTTTCTATTTGCCAACAGTAAGCTTTTTGTTTTATGGGATATTCCACAGTTTGCATTAAGACAATATATAGTTGCCCTCTTTTCGTTTAGCACTATGCTAGAATGTACTCAGGGTAAATATTTTTATAGAAAACTTTACTGAACAATTTGATATTTTATTTCGCTGATTTATTTGTGGCAGAAATTTGCATTGCAAACGAATATGCAGTCTGAGACACACGCCTTGTCGCACTTCTGTCTCAAATCTCAAATATTTCAGCTAAGAAAACAACTGACAGTGCCAACTGGAAGTTGTTAGAGTGCAAACTAGACAACCACGCGTTAAGATTTTTCATATACCCACACACACACACACACACACACACACACACACACAAAGGCAGGCACAAAGACAGAGAGGGATAGGAAGGAGATCAGAACTGACAACAATGTCGCCAGCTAGCCGGATTTATCAAGAAGTTATATCCAAGGTGCTGCCCACGCAACTACCAATGATTGTCTTTTGTCTCTGTCAGAGTGTCTGGCAAACAATGTTAATAACCAAAGTGTGAAGCCGTTATAACTATGCCAAAGTCAAGCTGCCCTTTTTCCCACTCAGCTATCATTTAAGTGCATTTCGAAAGTAAAAGAAAAAAGCCATTATCACACATGGCAAATAGTTTGTTGACTTTGGAATTTGGTAGCAAAGTAGCATTTTGCATAAAATAAATGCAACAACATTGCTGACACAGTTCACGGCGCCCAGCCCCATGGCAACAGGCCCAGCAACAACAGCAACAGTGGCAACAACGGCAACAGTAGCAACTTGTATTGTAAATGCTGCCAAAATACTTTTCCCACCATGTGTGGCTGTTATCTGTGAGATACTTGTACGTGTCTGCATATGAAGTTCATTTACACGCAGCTCAGACAGCAGCTGGAAGTGTCCTCTCCCCGCTCCCTTCCCTTTTCAGCCCGAAGCTGGCCAATTACTTTAGTATGATTAATTTAGTTTTGTAGGCAACACAACAACAACAACAACATGTTGCATAGCTGTAAATGTACATTGACGCCACTAAGTAACCCACAGCAATTATGAAATACGTTTTAGCATTTTAGCCAGGCACCAAAAGAAGCATCCAACTTCGGCAAACAATGCAAGTTGCATGCCCGCACGCCGCTGACAATGAAAAAAGCCTTTATACAACACGAAATTAAAACACGATCGCACATTGAACATGGCCAAAATCACAACAACAACAACAGCAACAACAGCAACAACTGTAGCTATGCCAAGTTGCATTGGGCCATGTCGAAGCTGAGCTGAATTTAATTCGATTGTTTTTTGTTGCTGTTGTTGTTGTTGTTGTTTCTCTTCGTGCAACTTTCACTCTCTTGTGGGGCCGAATGTCACGAGCGTTGTTTGGATTTCTTTGACCACAAAATGCTTGGACTTGGACTGTAACCCAGTTGGAACAGTGACAAATTGGAGCAGCCAAGTGCAGCGCCAAAATGCGGAAATTTTCGTGTATGCAAAAAACAAATCAAATTGCACACAAGCGCCAGGGCGACGAAGCGTTTTAAAATCGCCCCAAATAACAAAAGACTTAGGACACGAACTTGGCAAAAGGCGGGCGAGGCGAGTCGAGGCATTGAGGCGTGCAAGTGTCACTCTTGACAGCTTTTGCTACACATTTGGCCAACGTCGCTAACGTATGTGTATTTCTGATTTATAGCAATTTATTAGCCACCTGACTTTCTTTTGCTCTTATGCTTATTAATCAGTCAAAGTCAAAGTTTCTCGGCCTCGAAATTGTTATTGTTTATGAGCATTTCTGATGAGTCAGCGCGACAGCGGACTGAACAATTTATATGCCTCTTGGGTATTAGTTAAGAGTTGATTTCATAGCTGGCTGCCTAATTACAAATGACCTTCATGCAATTTGCAGTTAAAATCAACTTTATGGCCCTCCCCCTTGGCTGAAAGATTACACAATTTTTCACGCCTCGACAAATTTTGGGCTCGCCTACAATTCTGTGTGCTACGTTATGCAATCCCAATTAATAAGCTGCCTAGAGTTACCTGACAATATTCATAAATTTTATATTAATTCAAAACAATAGCAAAAGTGAAAAGTTTCGGAAGCGCGTGAAAAGCCTACGTGCGTTGTTCCCCTATTAATTCTTTTGATCGACGTGGCTGACCTTGTCGTCATGACAATATAAAAACGCATAAAAACGATAATAATTTTAATGGCATATTATTTATGATGCATGCACACATTTGTTTAACACATTTGCATGCCAATTGCATAATCACAAAGTCGTTGAATTCTATTCTAATGTCATTCTGGTTGAGAGACACGCGTGGCTGACATGCAACTCTGCCAGTTGGAACAATCGCATTTCACTGATCACAATAAACACTGAGTCGCAATTCACGTAAGCGCCATTTCACACCTTACGAGTATGCATGCCAAAAGTGTTACGCATTTGCCAAGTTCCACAAATATGGCTAAAAGTGATGCAATGCCAACGGCGGTGGCGGTGGCTGTGGCAGCGATAGCGTCAAATTCAAGTCAAACTGTCTGAATGCAGTTTTGTTCGCAATTTGTTAAATGATCTATGGCAACTCAAAAAGAAATGCTAGCTTTGTCATGGAGACAGCTGTATGCCCTTATAAGTCAACAATATCTTGGAAAACAGCAGGCAAAGTATAAATTGACTGAAAAATATTACTACAATTAACTGATAAACATTAAAATAAATTGGATATTTAAAAAAAATAGTTGTAGTATTATTATTTATTTATTATATTTTACTAATTTGAAATATTATTGCAATAAATATTTATTATTAATTAATTTTTAAATCTTACTTAAGTGCTTTATTTGAAGCCACTTTATGTATTTGCTCGAAAATTACCCAATGAAATTCCAGTAGAGTATTAAAAGCATTTGCGTGCTGCAGTTGAGTGCGTCGGATGTGATTTTATTTATAGAAATTAGCAATTATTTTCTCGAGTAGCCGAGGTAGCCGAGTAGCAACAGCTGTCAAATGCAAATAAACTGGGTTACTGAGAGGCGTCACAGTATTTGAGTGCAACAGCAAACTGCATGTGCGGGTCAATTTTGATTTGGACAAACAAGACAGACAGCTCGGGGGCTGGTTCTTAAAACAATCGCCAACAAATCAAAAACATAACAAAAAAACAACACCAACACATAATTGAGGTAGTCTAGAGTTGTTGGGCAACTCATATTTGTATTCATATTCAATTGAAGTCGAGTTCTAGGCAAATTGTATAACAACGTTCAGCGCAAGAAACAGGAAATGGCAGCGCCAAAAATGTTGACCAAAAAAGGCAATCTATTCGGCATTTTTTTCTTTTTTGCACTTTACGAAAAGTCAATCAACTAACGAAATTTAATACAATTTTATGGTGGTTACTGTTGCTGTTGTTGTTGTTGTTTGGCAGCTGCTCCCACAGTAATTTGGGCTCTGCTCGAAATTTGACGGCGGTCTGTCAGTAGCTGCTAAGCTCACATGAGAGACCCTCTGCTGTGCCCGGTGTGGGTGTCTCTCCAAAATGTGTAATTCAATAGGCAACAAGAGTCGGTTGTAGTTTTCGTTGTTGTAGCTGTTGTAGTTGCCGATTTTGTTGTTTGTGTGCCGCACATTCTCGGAATTGATTGTGTCTAATGAAATGTTTCATTTAATCGCCGCATATTAATATAGAATTTCATGTTTGCAATGTGCCAGATCAGTGCTGTATATTGCCGTGGACTTAATTTTTTTTTGTATTTATTTTAATGGAATTTGAGCAATTAGAAATTATTATTTGCTTCATTGCCTCGCTGATATGTTTGTTGTATGCTCAAATGTCAGCTGCTCTAAGATGGAAAATCTTACACAACTTTTGAGTTTGATAACATAAACCTTACTAGAAAATGTATATGACTAACAAGCAAATCCGCAACTGGAATTTCATGTTTGCAATGTGTCGGATCAATTTTTTCATAAGAATTTAGGCAATTAGAAATAATTATTTGCTTCATTATATTGCTCATATGTTTTTTTACTGCGCAAATGTCAACTGAAATAAGATCGCCAATCTCAAGCATATTTTTGAGTTTGATAAGATAAACCCGTCTAATAAAGGCATATGACTAACAAGCTAATTGGCAACTGGTACACATACGCCCACAAACCCACAAAAAAACCACAGCGAACATAATAAATTAAATAAACAACAACATCTGCATGCTGTGTTACAAGTTTGTGCCTTAAGTCTTTCGTTTTGCATGCACCACAGTTTGCCTATTTACTTAGCTTGAGCTTTGATTTCAATGGTTTTGGCATCATTAAAGACGGAAGCGGCAACAAATATTAATTAACATGTTTATTCATATGTTTTTCACTGCTATATCCGACACAGTGTGGGCTTGCATATCTTATCGTATAAGTATCGCATATAGGAAAAGGCAAACACGCTGCTTAACCCAATATGAAAGGTTCGCCGTCAGCGCTGTGGGTGCGATTCATTAGCGCCTTGTTTTAATACATTTTGAAATAGTTTTGTTGGCCAGAATGCACAACTAACAAAATCACAAGCTGTGCTTTTTACTCGTATTCTCCGATCATTTATCATAATGGTTGCTGCTGCTGCTGTTGTTGTTGTTGTTATTGTTGTTGCTCTTGTGTCCGTTTTGATCTAATAAATTCAGAGCTCGCGCATAATTATAATTGAAGTGATTTTTAATTAAAAATCTACAACTGTGAAGGTCAGTTTGGGGCAAGGCAGCACCCCCTGCGGGGTCACTCAGTCACAAAGAGATAAATAGTTATGGTTTCTTAGATTCGCATAAATTGCAACACGTTCATATTTTTGTAGAATTTTTGGGGTCAGCCAAAAAGTGATTTTTGTGTTAGTTGTACTTGATGTTGCTGTTGTTGTTGCCGCTGCGTAAATTACGCCAAAAATGTTGCGCAAGAGTTAACGGGCATTGTTACCATTTCGACCAGCAGCAATAACAATAACGTAAACAAAAAAAAAAAAAACAAAATAAAGCGGCACTTAAATTGCGCGCCAAGAAAAACGTGATTTTCCACTTTTGATTTTTTTGTTATTGCTGTTTTTGTTTTTAAGGCGCGCTCTCGCCCAAAAGGAGTCGCTTTATTCGGTGATTCTCACGTAACCAAACGCTAGCAACATGCGGCAAGCTGCCGGCAGCATCGGCATCAGCAGCGGCAGCGACAGCAACATATGTTGCCAGCCTGCGACTCTGGAGTCCACACCAACGCCAACCGGTTGAGTAACTGCGACGCCAATTTGAACTAAAATTTCTTTCAGATCTTTGCTCTCGAAGCTAAAGTGGTTGTTGTAGTTGTAGTTGTTATTGCTATGGTTGTTGCTGCCACTTTTACTCTCATTGCTGCCGTCTGTCTGCAATCTTTTGCCCCATAACGGAAATGACCATAATAATTTTTTGCACAATTTATTACGTTGCGTTAGCAAATGAAATAAATTTTCTAACCATGCCACAATTTGTTGCTGATGAATTGTGACGTTAACTCGCAAATATTTCAATTGATTGTAATTGTTTGGGAAAGGTGCATTACTTGGCTAACTAGAAAGTGACACATTTTTATGGGGAATTCACTTTAACAATTTTGGTTTAATTTTTCGACTGACCTGTTGCTGATGTAATCCATTTCTCACTAATTTGCATGATTGATGGCTGTATTGAGTTTGACTTTGTCAGTTTGTTAGTCACCCAAGATATTAAGCTGAACAATGAGACACAAATTATTAAAAATGCTACTTTGTTAGCCTAAAAGTGGATAAACAATTTGTTAAAAATCCCAATTTCTTCCAATGATGTTCAGCTAAATTTAAAAATAAATACAGGCAGTATTTTGAACTTATTATTCATATTTACCCGCCTGAAAGCGTAGTCTGTCATAAAACAACACCTAAAGAAATAAATATTTAAAAGAATAATTAATTACGGTGAAATAAATGAAACGTCAAGCGTTTGCGTATACGACGAATCGGAAAACAAGCACAAAATTATAATAAAAATGTCAGCTACACAAACATTAGCTTAATTGAAGCGCACACAAACCACAATTCGAACTCCAATTCGCAATTGAGACGCCCACAGGGGCAACGTGCCGCGGTCGCTGCTCCTTAGCCAGCTTGTGGCAGTTGCGAGTATTGGTTGTTTATGGCTGCACACTGAAATAATTGAGGCGTTAATGTGATTACGTGCGGGTGGCAGCAACTTTAGAATAATTGGCAAAAAGAATTTCAATGCGAATAGCAACCTTGTCCATGAACACAAACACGTCGCGTATACGCAATGTGTGCCGCAACCGGTTCGCTTGTGGCTGTGGTCACTTTCACATGCCGCATTTCCGTTTGCAACATGTTGTGTGTTGCATAATAGCTGTAGTTTGTGCGGTTGCATCTCTTCATATCACCTTGACTCTGAAACATTGAAGTGCAACCACGTTGACTACTCGTTTTGGCCAACAGTTGGCATTTATCTATCAGTTGAGTTGTGTCCACATTTGGCCAGATCCAGATGCATTTGCCAAATGCCATTAGTCAAAATAGTTAACCGTACTTCAAGTGGCAAGTGGCAAGTGGCAAGTGTTACTGACCCCCTGTCGACAATAATTTCATTCCATTTGATTTTGCAGTTAACATTTGTCGTGCTGACAACAGCCTCGTGGGGCGATTCGAGCCAAAGTCAGTACCACATTCAAACGGATGAGGGACCCGAAAGGTACTTCCGCTTTCAGACAGATAATGGACAGTTTCGGAAGGAGAAACGCTTGCAGGACGGCACAGTCATTGGTAAGTTCAGCAAATCTATAACTTTAATATAAAGTGAAATTTGTGTTGATTGATTATCGGAAAGTAATCGAAAAGATTGGAGAGGATTTCCTGTCTGATTATGGTGAAAATTGCTGTGGATATAAATTTTAGATATTTAACATTAGATTATAAAATATCAAATTAAATCTCAATTTGTTTGTTATTTGGACAACGATAAATTCAAATAGTTAAAAGTCTGACAAATAAAATTAGAATTTGTTTAAAAATAATTCTATAAATTATATGATTGTATTAATTTTTAAAATGCAATTGCCAAAATTCACTATAAGTAATCACATATTTATTTTAAAGTAGGAATATATATAGATTTTAAAGGATTTTAAATACGGTTTATAGAATGCAGAGAATTAATGAACTCATTTTAATTTAAAACAAGCGGGAAAGGCTATAGTCGAGATCCCGACTATATGATACCCGTTACTTACTTAAATATATTGAAAAGTACTTTAAAGAAAATACTTGTTTTGCTCTGAAAACTTTAATTCGCCATAACTGTCGTTCTACATGTCCGATCTTGATGCGATTTAGTGGGATAATAAATAATAATAATAGATATCAGTGACTACAAGAAAAACTATATTATCTTAAAAACTGTGGGTGTGGTGGTTTTTCGCGATTTGCGGGGGCGGATGGGGGCGTGGATTAAATTTGAAACAAACTTGATCTGCGTGAGGTATATATAAATCTGTGTGCCAAATTTGGTTACTCTATCTCTTTTAGTTTCTGAGATTTCTTTGTTCAGACTGTTTTTCGCTATTTTAGTGAAAGTTTGGTATCTCTATCTCTTATGGTCTCTGAGATCCTTTTGTTCATACAGACGGACAGACGGACAGACGGACAGACGGACAGACGGACATGGCTATATCGACTCGGCTATTGATGCTGATCAAGAATATATATACTTTATAGGGTCGGAGATGCCTCCTTCTGCCTGTTACGCACATTCCAACGAACACAATATACACTTATACTTATTTTTTATAAGTAACGGGTATAATTATTCCCACTTCTTAAACTAAACATCCGCTTAAATAGAATTTTCTTAAATAAAAATATTTTTTATGTTTCTTTCCTTAGGCACCGAGGCTTGGATCGATGCGGCTGGATTTCTGCGGCAGAAGGACTATATCGCTGATAAGGAAGGCTATCGCATTTTGAAATCAAAGACTATATTTGTGGGACAAAACAGAGGCATTGAGGTAACTAAAAAGTGCTGCTGAATGCCCATTCTATTTACTATCTAATCTTCAATCATACTTCACAGGAGGCCATCAAATCCACAAAGACGGCACCAGCTCAATCTGGCATTCTGGTTGATGGCAATGCTGGAGGCAACGTTGTGCCCGGTGGTTATAGAAAACACAACTACGGGTACAGCACAACAACTTCGACGACCACTGCACCACCTCCTCTATATGAGCCACCGAATTTGGCGACAGCAAATCTAGATTCAGGCGTGGGTAAACTTAATTATTTATCACCAGAGCAGGCAGCCCAGATACAGCCACAAACGCAACTTGGCTTTGATCATTATCCGGATGAGCTGCCCAGAGCAAGGGATCAGCTGCTCAAGGGCATTGCCACTCCGCACGTGGAGATTCAGTCCAATGCGGAGCCACACGATGAGATCAATGCAATTAATGTGTATGATGAGGAGGCAGATCACGGTTTTGCTCCAGGTCGCTTTGCCACTGTGATTGGCACAACGACACCGCGTCCTGGTCTGTTTGTGGCTGCTCCAGCACCTGCGTTATCCATGCTGCCACCTTTGGGCTCTCATCGTAGACGACAGCGACCACGCCCAAGTGCCATTGGCATTGTGTCCACGACGCCTGCACCAATTGTGGCACAGGAGACCTTCGGTTATTCTACGCCAGCGCCATTTGCACCGCCGCCCTCCGTCTCCATTGGTGGGTATCATTATGCGCCAGCGGCCACGCCTGCCAGCAGTGGATATGGTTACTACACGCCCAACTCACCGCTGGAGGTGAATGCGCTGGATGCGCCGCTGCTGCCGCCGTTGCCGGAACGCGCCTATCGTCGGCGTCTGCGTCCGCGTCCGCTGCACAGCAACAACCTGGATGCCTCTGACTACGATGGTGTGAGTGTGACACGTAATGGATTCCGTTATGTGCTGCCCAAGCAATACCACGAGGAGTCACAGGTGGATGACAAGCGGGCGGGCAGCTTTGGCTATGTGGATCCCTTCGGCATTCGTCGGGTTGTCTACTACAACGCCTCGCCAGGTCGTGGATTTGTGCATCGCAACAATAATCAGTTTGTGGGTGCGAATGGAGCACCCTACGATGATCCCGGACCAGCACAGTTGGTGAACGAGTGAAAGGCGATACGAAGATCGAATGATAACGATATTTATCGAAGCATTGTAGCGGTGCTACAATTAATTAATTCCAACTCACAAAAACTGCCCCCACGATCCTCCTCACAATGCACCAAAACTAACCGAGAAGCCTCAATTTAAAGCTAGCCTCATTGTGGGGGGTACTCACTGCATGAATGCCAAAAAAATAAAAATATATATAAATTCACAGTGACTACCCCCAATCGTAATCTGTACATAACCACGCTTTAAACATTTCTCTCAACACACACAAATAAGAAAACGAATATCTGTGTTAATTAATTTAATACTTGTATGTGTAATTTAATTTATGATTAATCAAATTGTGCAATTAGCGCCTAGCAATAGTTCTTAGACTAAAGTTTCATTAGGGGCACTCACTGTACCCCGAAAAATTAAAAATGTAGTTAAGTGAGAATCGTTTCATGTATTAATCTTGCCATATTAACAAAACGTAAATAAATGCTTAACAAACACACTTACACACACCCACATCCATACATACACACCTACACAACACACATGAACACACCTAGCCTATAAAACAGTGACTAATTTCTTTGCCAATAGTTGTTCATTATGCAAATCACAAAAGAAAAAAGTTCATTTTTTTCTTTTATTTTTAAAGAATTCTTATAAACAATGAGCACCCGTTGCATAGAAATTAAACTCGTTCTCATAATAATAACAATGTATTGTTTAATATTTAGCTATATACAAATAAAAACATATTTAAAGCTAAATAATTGAACTGTATCAATTCTTAATCGCGTTTATGATGCTTTCTGAGCTGGTGTTTATCTTTTCCGGAACAGAGACAACTTAATCCGTATAGGATTAGTAGGGGTATCAATGCCAGTACTGCGAGTACATCCAGTGAATGTGCTTGGTAGTAGTTCAGTTCCTTGGCCGTGGAATGTAAATGAACTGGATCGGGATGCCGCATCAAGTACTCGACCCACCATACGGCCAACTCGAGGGGCGGCACAGGAGTATCCCTTAAACGTTTGGAGCGCAGTTTCATGGCCTCCGAGTAGCTTTTATTCTCAGCGACCTCTTTAATAGCTGAGACCAAGATTTCCGTGGTCATCTGCAGATAATCAACCTTCACAGCTGCGCCGGCGCTTAGAGTTTGCAAAAGATTCTATAAATGAGAGGGAGGTATTGGAAGTTAGATGAGACACGAAATGCTATAGAGCATTAACTTACGCGATGCTGATCCAAAAACAAGGGAATTCCTACCAGAGGCACACCGTGCCAGGTGGCCTCCTGTGTGCTCAGACCGCCACAATGGGAAACAAACAAAATCAGAGATTCATGTGCTGAAAAAAATCAAATCGTTAATTTCCCCATAACATCTATAAGAAAAACAGAGCTTTAAACTCACCCAGTATATCCCGTTGTGGCAAAAAGTCCCTAACCAGAACATTGCCAGGCATTCGGACATCCTTTAAGTACTCCATGTCGAATTTCCAGATGATGTTATAGTCGGGCAGCTGCCTAAAGGCCTCGACAATCTTTAACTTGGTCTCCCTGTCAACATCGTGGGGCAACATATTGGTGCCCAATGAGAAGAATATCGCGCCACGTTTTCCCTTTCTCATGAACTGATCTAGGTCCGTGGGCAGGGGATTTCCCGGTCTGCCCTGCATGCCTCCAATCTCAATCATATTCGGGGGCAAGGACTCCACAAAATCTGTAGATGGATGTGTGTTGATCAGGGCAATCTTTGTCAATTTGGCCAACTCGGAAAGGGGCGGCATATCGGGTGCAAAAAAGGGACGCATTATCTCATCGAGTTTGGGATTGTAATACAGGCGACGATAGCTATTGGGAGAAAATGGAATAAAAACTGATATTTTTTATAAAAGGATGTCTTACTCACAGTGTATCCAGCGCAAATATTAGTGTATTATCGAAACGTTCAATGAAGTTCATTTTTGGCTTATACAAAGTCGAGTAGTAGGGAATCAGGTCGGGAAAATAACTATTGGACATAAAGTCTAAACCAACTGGCTTATTATGAAAGGCGGTTATGCCAATTACAGGTGGATAGCGGAACTTGTGGACAAAGCCCATCAAATATGGACCCAGTGTATAATCATTAATGATCACATCGAACTTAAAGTCATCGGGATAATCCAACAGCTGCTGCAGACCTTTTGAAAGGGTTATATATTCTGCCGTTTTCACGCCAAATTTATAGATAAGAGGAATGGTAGCATAGCTGCTGATGCCAATAAAATAATTAATATCGATCTTATCCTGATCATCCGTATACGAATCGTAGGCGCGCTCCAGATAGATATATGTGACATTAGCAGGCACCTTGTCGTTGGGACGTGGCAAATTCACCGAGAGTATGGTCAGATTGTGACCCCTTTCGGCTAGCTCATACAACAACACGCTATTCCTATTTATGACAAATGACTCTGCTGAGTTTAGTTGATCATTATGTAAGATTTAGATTACTTACCATATATGATGACTGTGTGACGTCATGCCCATCAATGCCAGGATATTTCCAGCCATTGTCCAGCCACACAATTGCAATGCAATTGCGATGCCGAGATACTTTCTATTCAACATCTTGTCATCTACTGAAGCTGATTGACGATCTCTTCACAGTATATATTATTGCTGATAACACAAATGGATTCAAATTCACACTTAAGTGAACAAACATTTTAATATTCGTTTAAAGATTAGACTAAGTGAACCCATAACAATACTACGTGTATTACGCTTGATGATGAAATCCAATAGAAACATCTTGAATAAAATATTCAAATCAATAATCTCTACAGGAATCATTAAACACTGGCTTTACTTAAAAAGAAAGAATTCAAAAGCTTTCGGATACTCACCTTTGATGCACACGTACAATGCAGCTTTAAAAGCTCTCAGCGTAACATATCTCTCCACTATAAAAGCTCACTAATACATTCACATTTCAGTTAATACATAGATGCCTTTCTCAACTTAACCTAAGTCAGCCGGCATACTTTGTTTACTTGCTGTTATCAGTTTGACAGCTGGTTAAACAACTGCCGGTTGCCATAGGCGGCTTTTCTAACAGTTTAACTCACCACACATATTGGATTCATAAATGTTTTGTTTTTATTTTGTGAAAAAGCACACAGTTCAGACAATCTAATAAATAATAGGTGAACTCTTATCGTTCCGCTTCGTAATCTTATCGCAGTCGGCAAAAGTCTAGCAGAGTCCACGGTGATTCAGTCGTGTGTTTGGTTTGAAACGGTTTGGTATTATGAAAATAATTGTAACAGTTTTGCTGCTGCTGCTCAATTGCAATCAATGGCAGCAGTTGCATGCGGCAAAGATACTGTGCATTGTTGCCACAGCGGCGCACAATAATCCCAGCTGGACGCAGCCATTCTTTGAGACTTTGGCTGGACGTGGTCACTCGCTGACCATTGTGGGCACCTCGCCAGATCCCGAAATTAAGGGCATAACACATGTTAATATTGAGAACAAATATGATGTGATCCAGAAACAATATGTGGATACTCTTGGAAATTTAAAGCAATATTGGGACTTGAAGCAGATGCTGATTTGGTATGAGGCTTTGTTGGGCAACTGTCGATCTATTTTGGAGGATAACACGGTGGTGGATGAGCTGAGTGCAAATTACGATTTGATTATCTATGATGCCACCTATTCGATGGACTGTCTAATGAGCAAATTGCCACAATATCGAGATACTCCCGTGCTGGCCTTAAGTAGCGGTAAACTAACTGTCGATCTGTTGAACTTGATGCATGCTGAGGATACAATTAATCCTGCACGGGTTCCCCATTTTATAAGCCAGCTGCCGGTGGAAATGAATTACTGGCAACGCATTCTGAATCATGCTATGTACCTTGGGGAGGCCTTGTAAGTTATAAAATATCAAAATTCCACGTTTTTCTAACCAATTTTCCTCACAGCATTCGTTGGGGAGTCGTAAATCCCGTTCTGAATGGAATGCTGCGTGATGGTTTCAGGAATCCAACTGTGCAACTGATGCTGCTCAACACACATCCCGTTCTGGATTATGTACAGAATTTGCCACCTAATGTTATTGAAGTCGGTGGACTGCATATTCGTGCTGAATCCGCTCCACTTCCTCTAAACTTGCAGGAGTTTGTGGATCGTTTCCCAGAGGGTATTATCTACATCAATTTGCCACAACTTCAGTTGATATCTAGCGAGGGCATAAAGGCAATTCAGTTTATGATCAAGGACTTTAGTCAGTTTGGCTTTATCTGGAATATTAAGGATGTTCAGCTGTTCAGAAGCTATCACAATTTGAGGACCATTAGTGTTGACTTGCAGCAGGACATTTTGGGTTAGTCATAGGTGCATATCACTTTAATCTTCTCTAAATTTGTTATCTCCTCTTTAGCTAAATCCAGTATGAAGGCATTTTTGACTCATGGCGATAGTTTTGGTCTACAGGAAGCCATCTACAATGCAATTCCAGTTATTGTGCTGCCGCTTTTAATGGATCAGATCAATGTAAGTAGATAATGATGATAAATCACTTTATTATAATTATAATTTTTTCACTTTATTTTAGAATGCCAAACGCGTCGAGGAACGTTATTTGGGAGTTCGGATTTCACCTGATAACTTGACCAGTCACAGCTTTTCCGATGCCTTGAAGCGTATCGTACGCGAGGAAATCTTTTTGGAAAATTTGCATGAGGCACAGGTCAATTTTCGTACACGTCAGGTTAAGCCCTTGAATCTGGCTGTTTGGTATGCCGAACAGTTATTGACCGAGCCGCAACTTTACAAACACCTCTCGCATCCTCAGTCACGGGAACAGAACTACTTTGTTAGCCACTCTTTTGATTTTTTGATTTTACCCGTACTATTTGTTGCTTTCTTCATTGGCAATATAGTAATGATGATCGTACAGGTGACAAAATCCCAAAACCCTAAGAAGAAAGCAAAGCTGAGTGAGAAGAAAAGTCAAGATAAGATAAAGGTAAAAGAAAGCGGAAAAGAAAAGGACAGAGGAAAGGAGAATGAAAAGCTAAAACAACCAGCTAAAGAGAAGAAAGAAGCTTAGCCGGTTGAAATTAAAAGTATTTAGTATGTGATTGAGAATATTGTGTGTATTATGACTCTAGTATATTAAATAAAATCAGTCTATAAGAATAAATGATAAAGTAAAAAGATATATTGATTTAAAACCAAAATCAAATATTTAACAAAACTTTTACCATTTTACCATTGAATGAATTTGTACTTTTTTAAATTTACTGTAAGCTCAAAAGTATGCAACAGTATTTAGCAAACATCAAAGCAAACATATTTGAGTCTGCCTCCTAAAAGTATGCAATCTTTTTTCAATATATCCTAAACTCTCTTATGTGGATTGGAAGAGCGTACCAAAATCTCTCACCAGGTAGACGACTCATTTAAGATCCGTCACACAGGTAAAGCCGACTCTGCGCAATGAGTACTCGTTACCTTTCGGGCGACAAGTGAAACAAAAGAAGCCGCAATAAAAGTAAATCCCAAAATGTTTGGGCCGACCATAAAATTGTGTCTCTCAGTACGTTTCGGGAATTTGAAGTGAACAGAACAAAATGTTGACGAAGCTGCTGAAAATTTGCTGCAACTCGAGGCAATGCACATTTGCGAAGCCATTCGAGGCCATGCCAGGTCCACGAGGTCCCTTTGGATTGGGCAATCTCTACAATTATATGCCCGGCATAGGCTCGTATTCGTGGCTGCAGCTGCACAAGGCCGGTCAGGATAAGTATGAGAAGTACGGTTCGATTGTGAGAGAGACTATGTTGCCGGGACAGGATATTGTCTGGCTGTACGATCCCAAGGACATTGCCACACTGCTCAATGAACGTGACTGTCCGCAGCGACGCAGTCACCTGGCACTTGCCCACTATCGCAAACAGCGTCCACATCTCTACAAGACGACCGGATTGCTGCCAACAAATGGACCCGATTGGTATCGTCTTCGATCTCAGGTGCAAAAGGAGCTGAGTGCGCCAAAAAGTGTGCGCAGCTTTGTCACCGAGGTGGATGACGTGACACGGGAATTCCTGAAATTCCTAAAGCAATCGGAAGGTATTGGTGCTAGCATTGATATGCTGCCCAAGCTAACCAGACTCAATTTGGAATGTAAGTAAAAACTTACAGAAAATTATACTCTTAATAAATATTTCTCCCATTTCAGTAACCTGCCTGTTGACCTTTGGAGCGCGCATTGAATCCTTTTCGCCTGAGGAACAGCATCCACACTCCCGTTCCACGCGTCTGATGCATGCCGCCGAAACTACCAACAGTTGCATTCTACCCACGGATCAAGGTCTACAACTCTGGCGCTTTGTGGAGACTCCCAGTTATCGGAAGTTGCGTCACGCTCAATCCTACATGGAAAGTGTCGCCCTGCAGCTGTTGGAGCAACATCTCGAGTCAGGCTCATCGAGATCATCACTGATCACTGCCTACATACAGAACCCCCAACTGGATCGCTTTGATGTGGTGGGCACATCGGCAGATTTACTTTTAGCTGGCATCGATACCACTTCTTATGCCTCGGCCTTTCTGCTCTACCATGTTGCACGGCATCCGGAAGTGCAGCAGCGCATCTACGAGGAGGCACTCAAGGTGCTGCCCAATCCCGAGCAATCCCTTAGTGCTGATGCTCTGCGCACGGACATTACTTACACCAGGGCCGTGCTGAAGGAGTCACTGCGTCTGAATCCCATTTCGATTGGTTTTGGAAGGGTGCTCAACCAGGATACGGTACTGAGTGGCTACTTTGTGCCCAAGGGAGTGAGTTCTAGATAATTTTTTACATTTTCAATTGATCTTTATATAATTTCTTTTGCTTAGACCACTGTGGTTACTCAGAACATGGTAGCCTGTCGTCAGCCTCAGCACTTTCCCGATCCTCTGCGTTTTCTACCCGATCGTTGGCTCAAGCAACGCAATGCATTGAATCCCTATCTGGTACTGCCTTTTGGACATGGCATGCGTGCCTGTATAGCTCGTCGTCTCGCCGAACAGAATATGCACGTCTTGCTACTGAGGGTGAGTATCGAATTTCAATGATTGAAAGATCATTGATCAGCGATATCTTTCGATCTCCTTGATAAATCTGCAATTCAAATCTTTAGCTGCTGCGTAACTACGAACTCATCTGGCGTGGTCAAACGAATGAAGAGTTGGATATCGTTACACTGCTGATCAACAAGCCCAATGCTCCCGTTTTGATCGAGTTGCGATCGCGTCCCATTTGATTTGCAAGTCAAAACTGGCACACAGATGGTGACTACACTTTTAGTTCAATGTTTATTTGCGTTAAAAAATGAATTTAAATAAATTTTATATATATAATATATGGTACATGTATATATATTTATAATTAGGGTAAATTATATATTACTAGTGTTATTTTTAATTGAAAGGCTGCGGGTGTTTTGGTCTACAAGTACTACAAAAATTAAAAACAATTTTATTAACTTCTGACCGATCTATAAAATTGAATACAATGGAAAGGCATATGCTTGAAGTTCTTTATATGAAATGCTTGCCAGAGTTTCAAAGTTGATTTAGAATTTACTTTGTATAATACTCGAAAGTAGTTATGTATGTGTGCTTTTGGCGTAGGGTTGTCACCAGTAAGCGGATTGTCTGTTGTTGGAAAATACATTTTAAATACGTTGTCAACTATTTTTTTGTTGGAAATTTTTGACTGCAGTGACAACCCTAACCGCCAGCTTATATGTATTTGTGTATAAGGTCTATATGTTCATAATAGATTATTATAGCTATATGCGTCTATTAATTGGGGTGTGTATATGGCTTTAAAAATGTTACTAAACTGTTTAGCTTGACCCTAAACTGTGACTGTGCTTCCTTCAAACTAACTCGAGGTACAGTTGCGCCCTTTAAGCTCAACTCTATGGATTAACTTACCCACTAAACAAGCTATCGTTTCACTATAATCAGACTGCTGTTCGTCAAGTTCAAGTCAAAAATATGTCGCTTATACTGATAACTCTTCTGTTCCCTTTCAAATCTGTACTCTGTTCCTACTTTTATACTCGTCTACTGTTATACTTCGTTATTTTTTGCTGTGCTCTCTTCTTCTGTATTCAGTTCTAACCTATAAGGACTTTGGTTGTTTGCCGCACTAAACGCTAGGATGATTGGTGAAAAAATACATATACAATCTAGATATCTCTGGATCTGATCTGTCTGATCTCTCGCTTTTTTTCTTTTCTCTTTTGACAAAAATACATATATGTTATTATCTTCTGAAGATCGGAATTCAGTATCAGGTCGACTACTACATCGTATGGCTATCGTTGAATATGTCGCTGTGTTTTGTTTGTTTTTTTTTGTTTTTATGAAGATTGAGATATGAATTCACTGCCAAGTTCTGCTGCCGGATGACCTTATAGTTCCAGCAGCAGAACCTCCTCATGCTAGAGTATATTCAGTAGCGATGAATCCATCATTCGATCATCGTACAGACTCAAGGTTTTCGAAGCACGCGCCTTACGCACCGAGGGCGGCACATCTCCTGGCGTTTTCACCCGCTCGCTGGGATCGCGTAGGCGTTCGCTGCTACCACGCCCACTGAACACCTCACGGAAGACTTCCAGACTGTGCTGGCGGCGCATTTGCTGCTCCGTCGGCGGTGGCATGTTGCCACTGTTGCTGGTGACCAGCAGGGAATTTGTGCGCAGATGACCAGGACGACGCTTCGGTGCTCGGGATGAGGACAACATGTGAAGCTCGTTCTCGTTGTTGTTGTTGTTGCCGCTGCTGTTATTGATGTGCTTGATGAGGCTACTCGAAAGCGAACGGGGCACAATGTGAGCAGGTGTTCCTGTACGCTGCTCCGCGCTGCGCAGTTGGAGAGGATTAGGTCTGTTCAGCGGTTGCAACGGACTCAAATCGAGATTGTTGGGACGCCTCAAGCCACTCGACAACCGTGCATTGTCCATGCCCTTGAGAGCGGCCACAAGATTGGACTTCTCCTCGCCCAGCTGGAGCTGCCGGCAGATCTCCTCGGCGTGCTCCTTGCGGAAGAGCTTCTTGTGGATTAAGGCGCGCACAGCGTGCCAACCTCGCAGCTTGTGATCCGTGTTCTGTTGCTTGGGGAATCCCTGTCCCAGGCTGGAGTTGTGCTTCTGCTGGTGACTGGCTATTAACTCCTCCACGCTGACATCATGCTCCAAGCAGGACAGACTTTGCTCCTGCTGTGACTGGAAGCTGTGCTTCTTGCTGCGTTCCACCAGCACTGGAGGAGCACGCAACGTCTGTGGTGCCAGATTACGTTCCTGGCAGGGATTACGTCCCTGGAGATGGGGCTGCAGTTGCGGCTGTGCATAGTTCAGGTGATTCTTCTCCGTGGGCAGCTGTTGATTGGGCGGCGGTTGCAGCAGACCGCCATCAGCTGATGTCAGCTGTGGTTGAGCTTGATGCACTGCAGCCGCCGTGATGGTGGTGCTGCCGATGTTGCTCATCTGCAGCTGTGACACTGGCGATGCCAGATTGTTTGTATTGAGCAGCGGACTAGCGGGTTGTGCTTGAAGGCGTGGACGCAGGCTAGACATCTCCTGCATTCGCTCCTCGGCACAGAGCGAGGTGAGTCTCGCGTCAGCATCGTGATCCCAGCAATCCTCGCAAGTATCACGCACTAGCTTGGCGGCTGCACCACCTCCCCAGCCAGCGGGGAATAGTGGACGCGCCTTGTGACGCACCACAAGAGCCTGCATCTGATCAAAACTGGGATGCGGTCCCACCTCCTGTTCATAGGGCGCCTTGTACGGCGGCGTCACTTGCCCGGGCGCATAGAAGTCCGAGCAACGTGTGGCAACCTCCCAGAGCACCAATCCCAGTGCATAGACATCCATTTGCTTCAGGGATGTCTCACAATCCCGCAGATTGACGGCACCCTCGAGCAGCTCCGGCGCCATGTAGCGCAAGGTGCCCACCTCGTTGATGCTCTTGGTCTCCGCCATGGCCACCTCTCCCTTGTACTCATACTTGGAGCCAAACACCTTCAAGGCGAAACCAAAGTCCGCAATGCAACAGCTGAGATCAGATTGCACCAGAATATTCCTTGAGTTGAGATCCCGATGGGCTACGCAGGGTTTGTGCAGTTCCCCAAGACGCAGCTCCGTGTGCAGATGGGAGACTCCTCGGGTTATGGTGCGCAGCATACCACAACATTGGGCAAAGTCTGTGCTGTTGGCAATCAACCAATCCTGAAGGCAACCCAATGGTGCCAAGGAGAGAACCAACTGATACTCCATCCTTCCATCCATGGTGCGACGTTCATCATAGCCAAAGTAGCTAAGCAAGGCCGGACAATCCATCAGGGGCAAAGCATAGATGTTTCTCTCATTTACATAATACTGATGATGTGCCTCCGGATAGATCTTGACTGCCACCTCCTGTTCATGCAGCAATCCCTTCATTACAGTACCATATTTGCCACTGCCCAGCATTCCAATCAAATTCAGATTATCCACATTCCGCAGATTGGAACTGTAACCAGGTCCTGAGGGTGCCAACGGAGATTCTTCCGGTTCGATTTTCTCCTTCACTCCACGACAATATTGAAATGCCATTAGCATCCCAATGAGTATAAGCGTTATGAGGCCAGCACAGCTCAACATGGTGGTGGCTCTAATGGAGTTTTCCTGATGGGATGTGGCACGATTGGTAACCGCAGCACGCACATTGTTGGCCAACTCCAGAGGAGCTGGCTCCACGACAGACACTTGGGCATTGCAGAGATCTCCCGAGCAGCAGCAATAATACAAGGAATTGCTACGTGAAGTGGGCGCTGAGCTGGTGCACTCCGTCTGACTGCAAATGGAGTTCCGATCCGTGTTATCCTTCCAGCAGCCTTAAAAGGGAGAGAGAGATTAGTGAAGGAATGAAGGCAGAAAGACATAATTGATACCCTTACCCTGTTTAACAAGTCGCGTTCCATTGGCCGTTTGATTCCACAGGCTAAAACAGAAGGTGTAACCCTCCGTACAGCTGCGTTGATGTGGTTCACCCGAATTGCTGCTCGTCTCCAGCAACTGCAATTGCTGCTGCTCCGCACTGATGCCTTCGCTGTTCTCCTGCTCATAGTCATCATCATGCTGGGAGCTATCATTCTCCTGATAACTCATACAACTATACTGACGACTGGGCGCAGGTGCTATTAAAAATCATTCATTACCAGATGAAAAAGTACTGATTGGTCTGGAATACTTACATGCCTTGGCCACCATAATCATGGCCAACAACAGCAGCAGCAATACGCTCCAAATGCGCCTCGTCATGTTATTAATTTGATTTTATTTTTTTGCCTTTTCAAGTGCCCGTTATTCACTTTGTTATTGTTTGGTTTATCACCTCAGCTTCTGGACGCGATTTGTTTATGACATTTTGGCTGATGGTGCAGAAAACGAAATTGGCTAAATAAATAAATAATTTACGAATTAATTTATTGTTTATTTTCTTTTTATACTCTGTGCTTAATAAAAAAGGGCAAAAGAGGGAATAATGTAATATGTAACGGGCATACAAATAAGTTTTCAAACTAACAAAATAAATACATTCTTGTTGTATTCATGATATAGTATATCAGATATACTCTAGATATATATTAGTTTCTGTAGCAATTTTTTTTTAAATTTTAGATGTCATATCCCCTTCAGCCAGAAACCGAATAAAATTGGAAAGTAAAGGAAGGACTAGAAAAGTTTTAGGGCTATAGATTTGATTTTCAAAGTTCCGAAGTGTCTAAAATATCTGAATAGGTGTTAGGATATCTAAGGGACTAAGTGAAGGGTATGTTGCAGTCGTTTCCTCACGCCCAGAACGTGCTTACTTGTTATAAATAGCAATAATAATAATAACAAAAAAAAATCTCATCAATTGCCAATGGACTCTGTATATATGCAATATATCTGGGTGCTTCATATGTCTCCCTCTCTCTCTCTTTGTCAATTGCTGTCTCTTTCATTCCGTCTGCCTCTGTTTCTGTTTTTTTTGGAGTCATTTCTGTATTCCGTAGGCGCTTTGTCAATTTTGCAAACGTTGCAACAATAGTAATAACGATAACGCCCAGACCTAAATTCTCGTATACCCAATCGACTTGGTCGAGCAACTGCAGCATGATCAATAGCAACAACAACAATCACATTGTAGCTGTCGTTGGCGCTTCTTTCTATATGTCAGTCTCTCTCAGTATGTCTGTCTGTCTGTCGAGACTTCTCACCCACCCACTTTCTTGTGATCGAAGTTGACGCTGTTGCGGGGGGCGTTACGCAGACAACGCTGCACTTTGGATCCATTTGGGGCCGCATTCTGATGTGCAAATTGAGCGCAATACGCGGCACAACAAACGGGGGGAAATCTGAGTGTAAATAATGTACACTGAGACAAAAGACAAATATACTTTAGGTACAACTGCTTCCAAGAAACTTTATGAAATAGAGACGAAATATCTTTTAAAAATTATCATCAGTATATGACAAATTGATATTATTCATATAAATTACAACAAATGTATATTTAAATAATTCTCATTAAATTTTGAGAAGATTTTTAGCTTTTCATTTATTCTTTAAGGAATAACAAAGTGCAGCAATATTTTTCTCTCTGTGTACAAATACTCATGTACTATAGATGTCCACATATGCAAAATGTCTTTCCTTTCCATTCAAACGACGCCAGGGAGACGCTGATTAGGAATTTGTTTTGGCTTTCATTATACGCTTGACTGAACTTTGGAAAATATCTTGACATATTACGTGAATTGCTACACGTTGTTTGTGTACTTCGTAGCTTACCTTATCTATACACACACACTCACACACACATACATATTTTTGCCTAATTACGTTTATGAATTATTTTCTAACGGTGTAAAAAGGAGTGTGCTAACGGAAATTGGGGTAATTGCTAGAGATGTTCTAAACTTAGAGCGGAAAATTATGAGCAACGGCAAGAAGGGATCTTAAGATACATGATAACGAAGTAATTAATGATGTAACTAGATAGTTAAAAGATACATTTATGTAGTAGTAAATCTATATGTTATATAGTACATGTACCCTTGTATTTAACTCTTTAACAGACACTGGAGCTGTTTGTGATTAAAGACTGAAATTGGAAGCTTTGTCTGTCAATTTATGACTTATTGCAGATTAGAGTCCGCCAACTTTTAGTGGTGGGTAAATAGAAGCACCTCGTGTCACGGTTAAATTGATATTTGTTTTTAAGAAATGTTTAATAATTTGACAAGATTTTAATAGTATCTCAGTAATATATGAAATATGTTATTTCAATTTATACAATTTTTACTTCAGTTACAATTTACTCCCTATCTATTCACCTTGGCCATCTCCAACGTCTACGCACTAAGTAAATATAAACATGGCAACTAATTGTGCAGCCTTTTGCTTTATGCTTTGTTTTCGCACGTTATCGCCAATGTGAGTGGACGCCAACGCCGGCGCGTGCTCTCCAAAAGAGCGAATAGAAGAGAGCATGACCGAGGACCACTTATCTCTCAAGTTGAGAGTCTAGACATGGGTTCTCTGGCTCATGCGCACGCTGCATGCCAAAGGCATTAAAAAGATAGTTGGAGAGCAAAAGAAAGACAGAGAGAGAGAGAGAGAGCGTTAGTGGCGCGCCAAAACAGGTTCCCTAAGGTGAAAGATACGCCGAAGGGGGCAAGGGCGGGCGTCTGTTCCAGCATGACAGCCGACGGCGCCAGTTAATTGCAAACTTTTTTTTTATAGTCGTTTGCAGTTGCGTATCTTTTGCCTCGTTGTTGTTATTGTAGTTGTTGCTGTTGATGCTCTTGTTGTTGGGCGACTGTGCAGCGAGCTGATTAACTTTTTGCATGCTGACAATGCGTTTGTGTTGGTGTGTCTGTTTGTATGCATACCCAGCAAAAATTTTCTGAAATTTTAAAGTTCTCTTGCTGATTAAAATAATGCACTCATGTTCTGATCATAAATGATACTTTTTTCGAAACAAAATGGTATTCTAGCACAGTTTCAATTAATTTTTAGTTATATTTTTAATTATTTGAGAGTCGCTTTTCAATAAATCTTATTTTCGGTATTCTTTAAATCTCGCATAATCAGGGGTGCCACTAAAATCAAAGCCAATGGACAATATACCAAATCTGTATGGAGACTTGAATATTAATATCTTTTAATTTAAAAGTTTAAAATGATCAATAAGACTCATTCAGCTGAATTTTGTTAAAACGATCTTCCAAATGTTTACTGGGTATGCAAACATACATATACATGTGAGTGTATTTTGGTGCTCATCTTTTCTATGTGTGTGTATGTGTGTGTTTGCAAATGTGTATGCAGAAAATCAATGCAAACACAGAAACACAAAAGTGCAAGCAAACAGCAAAGTTGAGGACAACTTGGTCTGCTTAAGGGTCTGATTTTCGTATATGGTATGTCAGGGTGGGTGGGCGCCAAAGTCTGTCTGTCACTGTACTTCTCCATATGTGTGTGTGTGCGTGTGTGTACATGTATTTGTGTGCGTGCGCAGACCTGCTAAAAATTGATTTTTCCAAGTCAATGCGAGTTGTTGCCGCAAATTGAATACGGAAAATATTTTCGTTGAGTTTAGGAGAAAAAACTGGCAAAACTTGTCAAATATGCACTTTTCAATTGCTCTTATTGAATACTTTTAAATCATTGCTTACACATTTAACGGTTGTTCAAGGCATTTTTCGCACTGCCCTCGATAAAAATTTGTTGTATTTTGTGGGTCGCTTCTGTTGTTTTAATTATTGTATTTTCTTGTATTTAAACAAAAGCTGCACAGTGCACATTAAATTTATTATTATTGTTGTGGCCGGCGCCAGTCGCTCAATTATTGTTTAACTCTGATTGTTATTATTATCTCTTTTTGTTATTTTTATATCATTTCTTTTTTTTTTGGTTTTATGTCCCCCACTTTTGTATAAAAAATTGTTGTTTGCTGCGCGACGCTTTGCCAATTGCCGTTGTCGTTGACGTCGCTCGCCGAGAACTGACTGATTGAGACTGAGGCGCCAGCAGCGTCGTCGACGGCGACAGCGCGGTCGGTAAAAGCTTGTAGCAGCATGCGCATATTTACGAAGCAGCGTGTAATGGCGGAAAACAACGATTGGCGCTCTCAGAGAGCGCTACAACAAACTGAGCGGGAGAGAGAACGCCAGTGAGAGCACCAGAGAGAACTTGTGGGAGAGCAGCAAGTCACTTGTTGATTGTACTTAAGGACTGTGAGAGCAGGTACAGTTAGGGAGCATTTATTCATTTGTTTTGGGTAAGTCAATTACATTCCTATTGATCCACAGGGTGAGCCGGCAGCACTTGACCAGCACAGGTGCCGAAGCCAATTCGCAGTCCGTTCTTTTCGCAGTGTCCACGAATGATGACCTCATCATAGTCCTGCAGGAATTTACGCGTTTTACCGCCCTGCAACTCCACGGTCTTGGTGCCACGCCAGCAAAGTTCCAGGAGCGAGCCATAGGAATCGGGAGTCTCTCCGCTAATTGTACCCGAAGCCATCAAGTCGCCAGGACGTAAATTGCATCCAGTGACCGTGTGATGAGCAATTTGCTGCAGTGGAGTCCAGTACAAGTGCTTGAAGTTGGACTTGCTGATAAGAGTCTCGTTATCATTGGCAGCTGCAAGAATCGAAATTTTAAGTCGTGTTCAGTGAGTCCATCTCTCAAGAACTTACGCTTCAGGGACACTTCCAGATTAATATCAAAGTTGAAGGGCAAAGTCTGTTTTAGATATGGCAGCACTTCCGGTTCCTGTGGGAAATTGTCCAGCAAGAATGGTTTTAATGCGGCCGTTGTTACCACCCATGGTGAAATGGTAGTACCCATATTCTTGGCCGTAAATGGACCCAAGGGCACGTACTCCCATTTCTGTATATCGCGAGCGCTCCAATCGTTCATCAACGAAAAGCCAAAGACATTCTTCCAGGCATCGTCCACCTTAATGGGTTCACCCAATTGATTGCCAGGACCGCCAATGAAGAAGGCCATTTCCAGCTCAAAGTCCAACAGCTTGCAAGCACCAAAGACGGGCTTCTCGGCGCCCTCGGGCATCGTCTGTCCCAAGGGACGGCGGATAGGCGTACCGGAGACAACCACGGAGCTGGCCCGCCCATGATAACCCACTGGCAAATGACGCCAATTGGGCATTAGGGCATTGTCGGCACCACGGAACATAATGCCCACATTGGTGGCATGATGAATGGACGAGTAAAAGTCCGTGTAGTCACCAATTTGAGCTGGCAGATGCAGAGAAATCTCGGATTGAGGAACCAAAGCACTGACAGTTTGAAAAAATTTATGAAAGATAAGTAAAAATACGGAAATCCCACTTACATGTTCCTTAAGTCCACATTCTGTTCCACTTCGGATCCCTTAAGTAGCAGCTTTTGGGTTTGTGTCCTTACTTCATCCCAAGCTTCGTGACCCAAGCTCATCAGCAAGTTCAAAGTTTCTGCCTGCAGTGCAGCCTGAAAAAACGATACATTACGTTCTAAAAGCAGTTCAGCAAGCAGTGTGCGACACTTACCTGCAGTGTGGGTGCAAAGAGATGCGACACTGCTTTCAAATCCAACACATGCTCACCAATGGCAACGCACAGACGATGAGTGGGCTAAAAAACATGCGATATAAAGAAATTATACGATGTTTGCATACGATATTCAAATGCTTGATAAGATGAGAAACCTGCACAGTGTTATACATGCTTAGTTTTAGTTATTATGCATATGGAATTAGCTGATTGTTTTTGTAAACAAACTAGTTTGCTTTATGATTTATGTAAATGATATGCACTGAAGCGGTTTCTGAGTATGTTCTAGAATTTGTTCTATTTAAAAACATGTCAAACACGCTGAAAATCACATGGCAAGTTATTGAAAATGTGGATAAAACTGAGAGAAACAATGTAATATCTGGAATTTTATGACTTCAACTTCAAATTTATTTTTGAACTTGAATGTTTTTATTATTCTATTGTTATACTCGTACTCACATTAGATTTGGTTGAGAAAACAGCATATGGCAGATTTTCTAGGGGAAAATCGCTGCCCGCTGACACTGGCACAAAGCTAACTGACATTTTATCCAAGTTTACACTTCTTTCAGGTATATTACAAAAGAATTTACAACTTTTCGGCAGTTGTACGTAGATTAAACTGATTAAAATGACAGCAGCTATGGAAAATGTGCGTAACGCCAGAGCGACGATAACGATGACTGAGCGACTGCTTGAGAATGATCGTCTTTATATACTTTTATAGGGGCATTACTATCTACTCTCTCTTTAGCCGGTTTGGCCGGTTTTCATGATTCTCTTTGGAAACCAAGCCCCCCAATGCGAAGAGTAACAATTAAAAAAGTCTCTTAGCTGCTCTTTGGTTATTTTGATTTATAATTTACTCGTTTATTTATATATATGTATGTGTATATATTTCTTTAGATGCTGGAATAATAGTTTTATTCGAATTCATATTCTCAAATACATATACATTAATTTATACATAAAATGCAAATAATGTGTCTTTTAAAGATAATTTTAAATACATATATCTGATATACACATAGTTCCTTTATCGATTGAACTTAGTTAACAGCACATTAAAATACAACAAATGTATATAACATCTATTAAATATGGTTGAATTATTTATATTTTCAAAGGATATTTGTGTACAGTGCGTGTATTTCTGAATTCTTTTGGCATATTTTGATATCAAATTGGTTTAATTTCTATCATTCCTTGTCCAAGACGCATCTGCTGATTTAAGTGAAATTAAAAATTAACTGAAATTAATCAAACTTGTTAATTTCCAACATTTTAATCATGTTATTTTTAATTGCATTTAATTGACACCGAATATATGTATTTCATAAGTTTAAGTATATAAGTATATCAGACATTTATAATGTTTAACAAAGTCTAAAAATTAAAATTCAACTAATTTTGTTTATAATACGTATTCATGTATATAGCACAGTTCGATACTTGGACTAGTTTTGGCCCAAGTTTCACAGTCGATACTTGGGCCTTCATTAACTCAACTACAACTAATCCAGAGTTAATGAGCTTTCGTTTTTCTATCAATTTTCTTGGATTGCGATTATACGTGTTTACAGTTTAACAAGCACAGGTCTCTTTTGAAATATATTTATATATATAAAGGTACACATTGCCGGAAGCATAAACTTTGCTATTGATCAACTTTATATATACTTTTAAAGAGAAGCAACAGAATTTACCATATAACTCAAATAATTCAATCAATTTTAACTTGATATCTGATTACAATATTTTATCCTTCAGTTGATATGTCAAGATAGCATTTTGATCAATTCTTTTCTTCAATATTTCATCAATCAATCAACAGCCTCAAAACATGCATTGCATTCCAAAATAATTCTCCATTGGAAAACTTGGGTTTATAGTTGTTGTTCTGGTGGTGATAGTGGGTGGTTTTTGTAGTTGTTGTTGTGTTGTCTGGGATTATAAATATACATTTAGATATTTATGGGGTTTTACTATATAATAATTTGTTTATAGTGTGCAACAGTCGTAATAAACATTTTTGAATTATTCATAGAATGTGGAAACGTAAAATCAACTTGGCTTTTAACACTTTGATTATAAGTATGTGAGTACATAGTTAATAAATAGGTTTCCAACACTGGCCTGATGCTTACAATGAGATAACTAAAAAACGGACTCAAACGTAATATTTAGTTAACATTTTTTTGACATTTTTTTTATAAGTTTTCGATATCTTTTTCAAACAAATTTACAGCAACATTGAACTTTGATTAGTTGGAAGTTTTTCTCTTTGCGTTCGTATGATATGCTTTTTACCTTAAAGATACTTCTTGGTTGAATGAACTACGCAAAAGTAGCTACATTTATCTCTGGTGAAAATGATGCCTTGTCCAACACGAAAACCGCTTACAAATCATCGCCCAGCCGATGGATCTCATCGAGCATGAAGTCCACATCCTGCTCGTTAACAGCAGCCGATGAAATGATCGACCTGAAGAAGTTTGGTCGTCGATCATCTGGTTGATAGCCGACCATGAGAGTACCCTTCTGCATCATGCGATTCTTGATAATTGGACAGATCTGCAAGGTAGACAGGTTGATAAATCTTCTTCTATCTACTTATTTCGATTGACTTCTTACCTTGCCCAGTTCCACTTCCCTCTTGCTGTCATGTGGCATGCCCCTCAAGCGTTTGGGCACATACCAGAAGGAAACATTCACGCACTCTGGCTCCATAATCAAATAGAATCGATCGGATTGCTCGCGAATGCGCTTCACCTGATACTGAACCAGTTCCATCAAACGATCCTGCTGCTGTTCGAATCCCTCGGTTCCCTTGGCACGCCATTGCAGCCAGAGCTTGAAGATGTCATTATGGCGACCACATTGAATGACCTTATCGCCAGTATCATAGCTAATATCATAATGCTTATCGGTCATAAACAGATACTCGGCAGACATTTGATTGCAGCTGATAAGCAGACCCTGCATAGAAAATATAGAGTATATAGAGTAGAAGTTAGAGTATTGAAGTTGCTGGCACTGCTCATAAGTCAAGTTGAAATTTTAATTAAAATTCCTGCTGCCAAAAGGCGCAACTGTGACCGATGGCAACATATTGCATAGAATACTAAAAAAAGAGAGAGGCCAATCGGAGGGTGAACTTCTCTCGCAGGGTTGCCAAACATTTTGTGCTCATTCATTGTAATATCGAGCTGCGACAACCCCTCGGACTGTCTGACAGTTTGCCTGTTGTTTCGCATGAAAAATAACAAGGAATTGTTCGAAATACAATTGGAATTCTTTGGATAAACAGCAAACATTGTGATATGCACAAGAATGTTGGGGACTTTGTAGCTAAAAATTGGGGAAACGGTAGCTTTACAATGAGCATAGCTTTACCGATTTCAAAAAGGGATGTTCTACAGGTCAAGGGGTTATTTATCAATGCTTAAATTATATATTTATTTTTGCTTGCTACTTACATCCTCTTTAAAATGAATAGTCGAGCATTGAAGTAGTGCACCCATAAGCTTGTGTGGATTCCAGGTGATCGAGTCGGCGCTGCAAAGAGTCAAAATCATAACGTGCCACAAATATATTAAATGACATTCAATTACAAATTACAAACAATTAACACTAAGCTGCCTCTTGCCAACCCCCAACCACCAACCCCCCACGGTGGCAAGGACACGGGGCAAGTGCCATAAATTGTGGCAATTTCAAGCCGCAGCACTTTAATTGAATTCAAAGCGAGCACAACCCCAGAAACCCTGAGGGTTGACAGACGTTGCCGTCGCTAAACATCCCTGGGGGAGCTATTTACAGTTATCTACGTCTGTGTGGGAGATTTGTGTGTGTGGGTGTGGGTGTCTATAAACATGATGCTTATGGAGTGCCTGCAAGTATGCTTCAGTTTGAGTGGCGGCATGTGGCGCTTGCCACACAAGTCTATGTGTGTGTGCCATTTGTGGCAAACTTTGCATTGTTTTAGGCTTTTTCACCAACTCAGCGGAATTAAGAGCATCTCCTAGCCAGGAACCGAGAACCAAGAGCCGAGACACCATTAATCAACTTTGGCTTAGGCCTAAAGTTGTCAGCTGCACGCGCATTTAATGATTAATTTATAAAGTGGCGAATGTTGAGCTGTTCAATTAGGACCCACAATTTGCATGCCACAAATTGAATAGCCACTTGATGGATGGGGCCTCATCAATTTGAAAGTGTTTATGGGACATTCCCTTGACCGCAAACTGTCAATACGACGACGACGACGACGACGACGACAGCTGCAGTGTCGACATTTGCCTAAGCTCTACAGGATTTGGGGTTAGAGATGATGGTAAAGTGCACTTAGAAACTCTCTTTCTACCTTCTGTTCAACGTTTTAACTTTAAAATTAAAAATTCCTTGCACTGTAACTTCTAGAGAAACAGAGTCGACTGCCTTCCGGCTATTGTTTGGCGTAATTGTTGTGTAAGTAATGCTCACCTCCCTTTCGGGGGTTGCAGACGGAAGGGTGGCAGTGTGGCAAGAGTGGCAAAGGGTGCGGGTTGAAAATCCACTTTGTTCATTTGTTTGTCTTTTACGTAAACGAAAATGCACTCGGCTTTGGGCCTTGTAATCCCTATAAGCTCTGAACACCTGATGGAGGCACTAAATGACAAATTGAGATTTTTGCCACATGTCGCTGAGGGTTTGCTTTTCTAGAGCAGAGCAGCGGGGGTTAAGGGAAGAAGCTGCATTCAGTTTTGAGCGATGCGGGCCATTTGGGAGCATTTAGATTTGAATTTGTACAACAAGAGATTTCAATTTTTTGTTTTGACTGGCGAATATGAGGGCAAAATGGGCTGAAAAGGGCAAAGCAACAAGATGAATGAGCTGAATGAGACATGTGAAGAAAAATTACTTAAAGATATACTTGAATTTATTGTTTGTCTGCCTTTATTTTAAATTTTAAATCAACATTAATTTTTCGCTTTGATAAAATTAAATTTAAATTACTGAATCTATGCTAATCTTTAATATTAAAGGTTGGCTGAGGAGAAATAACTCTTGTAGTGCTTTGGCTGTTGGCTAATTAATTAAAATTTTTTATATTTATTAATAATTCTAAGCGAAAATGTAAAAATTTTCTATTTTAAGTGCTGTTTAAAATATTTAAAAAAAATCTACGATAGATATTTTAATATATGCATTAAAAGAAATTAAATTCATAAAAAATAAAAATGTAATCTAAAGTTATTAAAATCAGACTTTGATTTTTTAAGTCCCCAACCAAATTAATATATTGATTTGATAATTATAAAATACAACAGCATTAAAGTTTTGGAAATTGATTGAAATTAAATATTTTTTATATAATTATAAAGCTGCACTTACCGTTCTACGCCTGTAAATCTGGGATGACGATGTTTTCGCGACATCAACAAACCACCGCCCCAAGCAGCCTGCAAATAAAAGTGGAAGAGATGGCATTAAAAATCCTACTGTCTCTCTCTCACCCACAATATTTCTCACTCTCTCTCTCGTTACTCACATCGATGTGCATCCAGCAGTTGTATTTCTGGCAAATATCCGCAATAGAATTGATGTCATCAAAGGCTCCAAGGACAGTTGTGCCTGCCGTGGCATTGACGAAGAACGGAATATCGCCCTTGGCCTTACGCTCTAGGATAAGACGCTCCAGTTCGGAGGTTATCATCTTGCCATGCTCATCGGATGGCACCACAACGCAGTTGTTGGTGCCTAGACCACAGACAGCAGCACATGATTTAATCGAATAATGGCATTGTTCCGACGTGAACATGACCAAAGTGCCGGGCAATCCTGACGTGCCCTGTTCCTTGTAGTTGGGGAACATCTTGTGGCGAGCGGCCAAGAAGGCGTATAGATTGGAAATGGAGCCACCGGGTGCCAAAATCGAATCACCACCTGACCAGCCAATGATCTCACGCATCTTGGTGAGCACCACTGTTTCCATGAGTATGAAAACCGGAGCGATCTCATATGTGAACATGTTCGTATTCGCGGTGGCTGTCAACCATTCGCCAGCCATGGAGATCAAATCCAAGCCATTCGACAGTTGATTGAAGAAGTGAGGATGGCCTGATGTGGAAATACAAAAAAAAAACAGTCGAGTTGTTTAATGTAGCTGAAAATGCCTTCCGCTTTTCCATTTTCGCCATGGCTGTCGTGTCTGTCAACTGGAGCTCCTTAAGCTGACAGCAGATGTGCCTGGCAGCTGTGTTGTGCTCCCTCCACTTGTTTTTTGTTTTATTAAAAATATTTCAGCTGAAACAAAGCAACAACCGGGTCGAAAAAACCCCTCGGCACCCTTTCACCCTATGTGTGGCACGGCTGACTGGCGTTCAATACAAGGCCGGATGTGCATACGTTCAAGGGCAGACATTGTTGTTGGTCTGCTCTATGTATAGTATTTTTATTTTGGGGGTCAGTAAAATCAATAGGCTTGAGTCCTTAAAGCGCCAAATCTTCTTGTTTGACGTCCAGCTCTCTCTCTCTCTCTCTCTGTCTTCCTCGCAAAGTGTCTTAAATTGCTCATTTATTGCAGCTAATTGCGACTTGCTACACACAGAAAATCCCACGAAAAATCACAAAATGCTTTCAGTACATACATACAACAACAATCGAACAAAAGCATCAGGAAGCTGTCGAAGTCCCCTCGCTAAATGTCCTGGCGAACCCTTCGACATCGCTGCGGGCGTCTGTCAGTTCACATCTTGAGTGCCATAAGTCGTGTGATTAAAATCCCATTGCCCACAAGGCTAAATCCACCCACACACACACACACTTGCAGGATGTATCAGCGTCGGCATTCAAACATTTCAATTTGCCCATGTGGCCGCAGCTGCCACGAAGATGTGGCACGACTCTCGAGTCGGTCGCACCCTCGACCTAGACACGAGCCAAAGACCAGGACAGAGCCGGGCCTTAGACCGTCAGGCAGTCAGTCATTCATTCGCATCAAAGGATCAGGAATGCAGCGAGTCAGAAAATAACAACGGATTTTGATTAAAGCTCCCCTTTTTATAGAGTCGTCGACTCTGCAGACAGCAAAAGCCTCCTGTCCCTGTCTCTATCCCAGCCTGCATTGCCATATCATGTTTCCCTCGTGGCAGGGTGAGCATTATGTGAGATTATGGATCATAAATGGGATTTATATCATGCCAGTTTACGCAAAAATGTTGCCTGTGCTACTAAAAAGGAAATTCCATTGCGAAATCTTTGAATGTCCTGGTGAGATTTCAATTTGTGTACGTTGTGAATTTGTTTTTCTATTGAAAATTAGCTAGTTGACAGATTTGAATGAGTGAAAATTTAAAATACTGCAGAAAAATAAACCAACAATATATGCAGAATTCTTTGTTAAGTAGATGTGAACTAAATTTCAGTAAAATTAAAATTCATTTAAACTAAACCAATATTATTTCTTGTAACTTTTTCTCCCTTTATCCTTAAACCACAATTGGAGCTTAATTCTATTCATATAAAAGTCAAACAATAATTAAATCTTCGTTTATGCAGCTACTCCCTGATTACAACGCAATCTGAGATGCGCCCTGGTCTAGTTTTAATTCAATTTTAAGACAGAACTCCTTGTCCCGAAACTCAGCTACAAGGCAGAATAATTTCCTGAGTTCCCAAAGCGAAGGGAAGTGACGGAAGCTCACGCAGTTTCCTAGACAAGGCCGCAGTTTCCGGGGGTGCTTATTATCGATACTCCAAACACAATTGCGGTCACGTGCGCTCTCCTGCTCTCCTGACAATGTCCTGACAGTGTCCTGACCACCCCTTGTATTAATTTTCAATGAAATCAGGCGCATATTCAGCATCAATAAAGCCAAAAAAAAAAAAAAAACCAACAAAAAGTAAAACGTGCGAATGACTTTTGGCTGCTAAAGCCGCAAGTTAGAAACCCTTTTGCTGATTTATGATTGATGGCAAATGAGATTTGGAGATTTAAGCGCACTTGGAGAGAGACGAGTGTGTGTTTTTGAAAGGTGTAAACAACAACATGACAGGAGCACAACTCAATGGGCCATAAAAGGGCATTGTCTGTTGTCTCTGATGTCCTCGCAGCTAATGTGCTTATCTACAAGGCTGCACACTTTGTGTCCTAATGCGACCGCAAGTTCCTTGGGCACGCGCCCTGAAAATTATACTATACTATCTCCATTTCTCTCTCTCCTTCTCTCACTCTATCTCTCTGACAAGCATATGCTGTGTGTTTGGCCTATGCAAATTTATGCAGAGACAAATTTGATTAACGCCAACTGGTTGACTGTGTAAACATTTGATAAGCTACCCCTGGGAAAGCCTTCTTCCTTTTCCCTTTCACTTGTACTTATTCCCCTTTTTCCAACTCAAACTTACCCGTCTTCACTTGATATTTCAGCGTTGTGGCACAGTCCTCGATCAGCTGCTGCAACGGCAACGCCTTATCGGGCACATCCAAGTCCAAAAGTCGCTTCATATCCTCCGGATGATGAAAGTCCAGCACCTTCTCATTTCGATCGTTTGTTGCCTTTACAAAGTCCAACAACACATCGATAACTTTAAGCAGAAATTCACGTGTCTCAGGTCCTGCACTCACTGTCGTTGGCATAAGATCTGCGATAAAAAATGGGCACAAAAAAATAAAATATATTATATATGTGTCCTCTTTTCTATCTCTTATCGCTGGGCATAAAAAATGAAGAGCGTGCGCTGCTGCTGACAGCGTAAATGACTTTTTGCCTTATCTGGACGCAGGTACTTATTATGATATATGATTATTATTGTTATGATGATTTGTGGCACAGCTTTGCCATTGAAATTTAATCTGACGGTAAACCATAAAAAACAGATTTCATTTTGATACCCTAACAGTAAAGTTTTAAACGAAACACCGTTCTTCATGTCACTTTATTATTTTGTAAATATTATTATACAGATTTAACATGTTCTTTTCTAAAGTATTTATAATAATAATAAAGCTTAAGGTCCCTAATAAAAATTATTATGAATTATAATAAAAATTATATGATTGCCGATTTCATTGCGGAATACAACTGTTTACTTATCGTAGTTTCCCCTTGACCCACTTTTAACATCTTCAAACTCTCATAACTTTGCCAAAACATAACCGATTTTTATCCGGAATATCATATTGATCATTATTTGGTCTCTAAATTGTTTCTGCATCATACTTTTATTAAATTAAAAAAATTTAATTTTATTTTACTGCTGAAAAATAATTATGTTATTTTTGTCTGGGAACTTAAAAATTATAAATATAAATTGAAAAAATGTTGTTTTCTTAAAAGGACTACAGTATGGATATTATAACGCCTGACTACCAAATCTCTCTCTATTTTCCTAATGGGATACTTTACAGTTTACAGCTGGCACTGTAATTTTTCACTGAGCTGCTTGGACAGTACGGTTTTTTATGACTTACGGACAGATGCCGTGGCAAGCTTTGGCTTTATGGGGGATGTGCCCCATGCTGTGGCAAGGTTAATTCACAGCGGATGTGGCTTGTCCTTGGCTATAACTGTGGTTGCTGCTATTAATTGCCTGGCTTTATAATAAAATTAATGTTGGATAGCCCAAGACGGTTGGTATTCTTCTAAATCAATTGGAAACTTAACGTTGCGCATGATTGTCATTAAAAGGACATCAAGTGAAGCCTGGCAAATTTCAATTCAAATAAGCGGCAACTTCAGTTCCCTTCCTCTTTGGAAGGGACACCAGTTCCCGCCTGCTGCAGACAAATTGTAGCAATTTCGAAATTCCACAAGTTTACAGCAAAGTTAAATAAAATTTAATGTGCCGTCGTCCTGTGCACTGCTTAATGTCAAGCACAGCCGTGGCCAGGACTCATATTGCTCCCAACCCTGGCCACAGATCCTGATCCTTTCCATACACTCATTGTACATGCGTATACTCTGTCTCGCTCTCACATGTAAGCGTGCGTAATATCCTGTGACTAAACGGTTTATGTTTGTTGTGCTTTCAATTTCGTGCACGCGTCTGCCAGCACCTTATGCTATGTCCTGCCAACAGGACAACGACAACGTCGACGTCGACGGTGGTTGGTGGCTGCCTTTGACTTTTGCTCATTCGTTACGTCCGTCTGTCTATCTGTCTGTATGTCTGTCTGCCTGTGTGTGTTTGTCTGTTTGTTTGTTGGCCCAAAAATCTGTTACAAGGCATTCGCCAGTTTCACGCATCGACGAAGCCAAACGGCGCAGCAATTTATCAAGGTCTCCTGCAGGAGCTGTAACTGGCAGCGAATGTCCTAGACAGCCTGCCGACTTGCCCGCCTCTAAGTGCGTCCTTGTGCGTGTCCTTTGCAGCGTTTTGTTTGCCAGTGTCAGTTTAACACTCTCATTTATTATTTACTTAGCAAATAAGTGCGTATGAAGTATGTGAAGGAATTGTACAAGTAGATACAACGGCTTAAGCAAGTAACAACTTAAGTAATAAGATATGAATCGTATTCATCTTTTAGTTAATTCGGAAATGATTAAGAAGAAGTTAATAATTATTTAGGCTCCATCTTAACAACCCATCACCTTGAGAAAACTGGTGATAACTTCTGCCATTGGACCGTTCTTTTTATACTGCTGGCACCTAATTTTTGTAATTGTATATATATATAAATATAAATACGTATTTACACTCTGAGATAATTAAAATAAAATGTCCTCAACTATAATAAACTTCTTTTATAGTAATAAGAGATTCGGGATAAGAATTTAATATATATATATAATTTAATTTAAATAGATCTATATTTTTGTTATAAAATTAAATAATTTAAATAACTGGCTATCGTTTTTGTTTTTGGTTTGCATTTTCATTGAATATTGATTTATTTCAATTCCATATCTTATAATTAATAAGTAAGGATATAAAATTGTATGTTATTATACATAAAAAATTGTAATTTTTTTCAAAAATGTACCCCAAAATATAATCTGTAATGTAGCTTTAATATCATAGTTTTTTTACTCACCATATGCCGTTAGTTTACCCGTCCTATCGGAGAGTTTATACCCGTTTGGATTTAGCGACATTTTCTCCTCTGCAACAAAATAAAATATTATTAATTATAGAAAAGTCATAATGTATTCATGTATTTAAGCTCAAAGTCGCCTGAAATGATTCAATGAACAAATGTTATGCAATTGCAATTGTAATAACCCTGAACAGAGTAGAATGCAATTTGCAAATGGCAATTACCAGCAATGTGTTACACAATCGACAAATGAAAATAGATACATACAGGTTCAATTACATAATCAACACTATGAAGAGGGGGAGAAATGGAAAATGCAATATTTGAGTAAATAAACAGAAGGAGGAGAGCTGTACATATATAACTCTCAGCTAGGCACAAGGACAACTGAAGGACAAAATTGGTGTATGAGTGTGTAGGTGTCATAACTTTATATATGTATGTATGTAGATTTTTCCCTCCTCGGAAAGAGTAGGCAATGCATATACACTGATTTCATATACTCAAATTGTAGTACATAAAGAGATGAACGCCATCTGCATTTGCGCAGTGAGTGTTAAGCTTATTTCCTCTGCCTATGTGTTGAGACAGGATGTGTATATATACAGGATAAGACGGAAGCGGAAGGAGGAAGAAGGAGGCAGTGCGACAGCTGCTGGCGTAATGGGAAAAACCTTAAACCTGACTGAACTTATATAACAGACACCTCCAAATACGAGAATTATTATGTGGAGTGTATGCGATATCTTACCGATTATCCTGCGGATATCGTCGATGTATTGCTTTAGGTAATTCACTTTGGCTGCGTATACGTAATATCGTGTGGAAAACGAAAATGTGCGATAGATAACAACAAGAATAACAACAAACAAGGTGACGAAGTTGGCGAACGAACGTGCGAAATGAATCAAGTTAAGTTAATTGAACTACTCAGTTAGTTAGTTAGTTAGTTAGTTAGTTAGTTGGGTTAGTTGATCTCAGAGATGATCTAGAATGCGATAGATGTGCGACTGACTAAAGATGACAGCAACTACAACTTACAAAACTCGTTTGTACACACGCGCGTCAAACTGTAAACTGTTTTAACTGTAACTGTAACTGCAACCGAACGGGACACAAACACTTGGCTAACTGTAACTGGTTATCTGGCCGAAACTTGGCTGGCAAAAAAGCAGCTACACTCGCTGACGATCTGCGGAGCTCTGAGCAGCAGCATCCGCTTGGGTTGCCTACGATGCCTTGCCACGCTGTCACGCATAAAATGGCTTCCAACACCTACACACACACATACAGATACACACACACACACATACACACACACATACAGATACACACACACACACACACACATACAGATACACCTACAAATTCTAGTGACATAGTACGATATGTTGCATAACCTTCAACAACAGCATTGGCATTTCGGGGCCTTATGTATGGTCACATCATTCGTATATATGCAGATATGTAAGCGTATTTGTAGTTGTATTTGTTTGCCCACTTTTGGCGCCAACAATGACGTCACTGACATTTCGGGCAACCATCTTGGCTCCTTGTACATGGAGGCGGAGCTAACAAAATGGGCGGCAGCGTATCCAACAGATACATACCCAATAAATCTATACTGCGCAGGCTCCACCAATCGAGGTGGGGATTTTATCCCCCCAGCTTTATCAACAGAGTGTTGAATGTTTTTTCAACAAATTTAAGTGCCATGCCTTTTTTGTTGTTGTTTTCCTTCATTTTTTATTTTTTGCTCTGTCAAGCACTTTGTCTGTTTTTGCCATGCGATGTGGCAGAATGAAAAGCTAATTAACAAACTAATTTTGCAACTGTTTTTGACATTTACAATGCCAAAAGTTTTTTATTGCTCTTGCTGGCTAAAAAAGAGGAAAACGCAATTTGTGCAAATGTATACAGATTGAAGCAAAAGAGCTGAAGCAAAAAAGTAAATAATAGTCCAGCATGAGCTATATATATATATATATATATATATATATATATAGATGGAGATACATACATACTCGAATGTGTTTGTCTACAGCGCAATTTATGGATTTTTCAAGGCACTCGGAAATTTAGGTCAAAGCAGAGCACCGTAAATAGAAGTAGGTAAAAACAAACACCTACACAGATTTTGGCACACACTCACACATACACACTTACACACATATGTACGTTTTACAAGATGGCTGCCAGTTGGCCAAGGCCCAACCCAAAACAGTTCAATTGCGTTATTCGCATTTGAATGATTTCCATAGCATACTTTTGAGCGCCTCCTACACAATCACACACACACACACTTGCAGAAATAGCAAACTTATGTAACATTGAACGATGAACGATGTCAGTTCAAACTCAGCAAAAAATAGAAGGCAAAAAAAGGTGCAGCTGCAAAACTACCAACACTTTTGGCCAACTTGCAAGCAAACAGAGAAACCAAAAAAGTATCTTTTAACTTGGTTCGCTTATCTGACAACATGCAGGCACCGCCTGTGGCCCAGAAAACTTTTGTTAGCCTTTAAGTGTCCAGCCTTAATGTACTTGTGTAATACAATGCATAGATTCCATTATCTTGTCTTCGGTCTTAAAAGAGTCTGTTCTTTAATTAAATTTAAGCATCAATTGAGTGTTTCTACAATTTTAAATTCTCTTTTAAGTCTTTATAAGATTGGCAGACTATCTGCATTGAATTATCAGCATTGTTTGGTAATGAGAAGCTAAGCTAATTTTACAGATTATGAAATTACTCTGAAATATTAAATAATTAAAAGTTAAATAAATAAGTAAAATCTAATAACAACTTTTACTTCAGTCCAATAATTATTCTCTTATTTTACTGATTTAAATCTCAATACAAAATTAATAAGCTTTTGTATTGAGATTTGAATCAGTAAAATAAGAAAATAATTATTGGACTGAAGTAAAATTTGTTGTTGTCCTTACAATCAAGTTTTCAATCATAATCATCTAAATTTTACTGAGTTTTAGCTAGTTATCTGCAATTTATAGCCTGTTTATAACTATCCTCTCATTAATTAGAGCCCCTTTAATAATGCCGTTTATTGTACGACCAATAATTGTTATCTGTTTGAATAGCTGACAGGTTGGAGCTTATCGAAACAAAGCTAAAACGCCATCAATTACAATTAGGTGCTCCTGGTAAACTCTTATCTCTGATTAAAGGCAACACTTCATGAGCATGTGTTGAAGTAATATCGTACTCGAACTCACAGGTTGATAACGTTTTGTTATCAGTGTTTATATAAAAATGATTTTGTATTAGGTTTGGTTACCCATCTGTAGAATTCATTTTGTTGTTAGCTTTCATTGCTGATCGTTCAACCAGAGAGCCTTTTAAAACAAGTGAAATTTTTCCACAGAGCTTAGTTCTATTTTGAACATTGATGTATTAAGTATACAAGTGTATTTCAAACAGTTATTATTATTATAAATTATTTTGTATGAATTCAATTAAATTTGATATAATTTTTATGTCTATCGAGTGAGAAGTAAGTGTATTAAGGTCTTTTGCAAAGAAAAATGTATATTAGGATAATGCATAAAAAACTCGATAAATTTGAGGATTGCATTCAATTTTATGATTGCCTTGGAGAAGCCTTGTAATTTTCTTTGTGACTTGTGCAATATATGTATTTTGGATGAAAAGCATTGTGCTAAGAATTTAACTGCGAGAATCGTTATAAATCTATGTAATTTGTATGTGACTTAACCACATTTTCATTACCAGGGTTCCTAAGTTTCAAGGGTGTTCTAAGGCAAAAAAGACTGCACACTGATAAAAAAAAAGAAAAGAATAGTGTCTTAAAATATGTTAAAGGATATCTCAACGACTTTCAATGAATTTAATTAAAACGGCAACCTTGTGGTCAGTCATGGAAATTACTTCGATGACTGTTTAACTTGCCACAAAAGCCGCCACCAAGGACTTATGTAATTGAAGTGAATATTTACCTGGCTGTGCTAGCACGTAGCGCAGATAGGCTCTATAACCCAGATAGGCGAAAATATTTGAATCTTTTTCAGTGTTTTCGTTGCCGTCAACACCCACAGAATGCAAGGAAAGAGCAAGAAAAGAAAACCCGCACGAAAAAACGCCAAAAAAACAAACTGCTAAAGTTAATTAAAAAGCGGACGCAGCTGCAACTTTGAAACCGGAAAATTATATGGTATATAAGCCAAAGGGAGTATAGAGTTTATAAGGATGTGTCTGCGCTCGCTGGCAACTTCCAACTGTGGCACGGACGCGCGTCCAGGCGGAGTATCTGCTAACAACAACAAAATTAAGATACCACACGTGATGATGCTAAAAAAATCGATGGTTTAGGCAGTGAAATAATTTTTAGGCAGCTAGATCTGGGCTTTAGGAATAACAAAGACGCCAATCCATTGAATTTAACAAATCAAGCGCAGAAAATTCCAATGATGCCTCAAACAATAGACTCAATGCAACGGTGCTCTTTGTTGTTGCCTACTTTCAGGCGCGCGATAATTGCATTTTGAGCGCAATTGCTTCCATTGTACAGGGCGAGTGATAGATAGGATTGTGCCTAGAGCGGGGCAAGTAGGGTGTAACTTGCCACCGAGGGCTACAAATTACATTACACATACCACATGTAGAACGGCCATGACTATTACATATACCCAAAAATGTTGCATCTCTTTCTAGCTGGTTGCATACAGCATGTTTCGACTGCTATTGGTTGTTGCTGTGTTGTGTTGCGCGCAGTCGCGTGCCGCCGTGACGTCACAGCAGCGTCCACAGCATCTGCTGCAGGCTTTGGGGGATGCTACAAAAGCGCTGCAAGCAGCACAGCAAAGCCTTGAAGACGCACTACAGAAGCCGCCGTCGCCAACTCTGACGTCCGTCAGCGTAGTTCAGGATTGGAGTTTGGTGTGTAAAGAGCTCTGCGGGTAAGTTCAAGATTTCTCGATCAACTTTGGCCTATAAGGCCACAATCACACTGGGGCTAGCCCAAATCTTATCAGATAAGTGAGTGAGTGTCGTGTCAACACATACTATAATTGTACTTTTAAAGTCGATAAGCATCCGCGAAATGCTGTCACAATAAATGACAAATTACACAAAATTAACTCAAGAACAAAAGTTTATACATTTTCTGACGGCTTTTAAAGAGTGAAATGTGCCAAGTGATATTACCAGACATTTTAGTATGGTATTTCGAGTGCTTTCAAAAAATTCCAGATAACTAATCGACCTTAACTCGCATGAATATTGCCAAAAATATTTCTACGACGGCAACTGCATTTTATTTCAAGTGCTAACACGTTTTTTATTATTTCATTTATTTTTCTGGTGAATTCTTTAGAGCTGGCCTCGGCGTAACGCCATGTGCGAATTACTGCCCCAAATCTGGCATTGGATTGGTAAAGATCCTGAACACAAATTTTGATTTGGCTAAATGCGAGCAGTTGACTGGATCGCAAAATGGTAAGAAAAATATATTTATTTATTTATTTATAGCTCTAAAATCTGTTGGCAAAAATAAAATATTACAAATTAATTCAAAACATTAATTTTCATTTTAATTTTGTTAAAATACAAATTTTAATTTTTTTAAGGTTTCTTTAGATTAGTTAAATTTTAGAGTTGATTTTTGATTTTTTTTTTTTAAATCTGAATAAATTTTTTAAAGTAAAACTAAAATTTATAGCAGAAAATTAAGCCGCTGGTCTATTATGCATATATAATTTATTCGTTTCCAAAATTTTAAGCTACTTAAAAAAAAAATATATATTATTCTGTCTGATTTTTCAATGTCTTAAAGTCTCAGGCAGCTAATTGCAAAATATTTTGACGTATGAGTTACAGACCTAAAAGTATAATTTATAATAATTAATCTCATAATTTTCCACCGATTTTCTACAGGTACTAAGTGCAAAGGAGTTGACACCGTCAAATCCTACGGCGATCGGCTTTGTTCGAGTTTCTGCCACCAACGCCGTCGCACGTTGCAAGGTTGCAGTCCATGTCAGTTGTTGAGTATTTTGGATGAGGTCAGTACAGAGCAGAGTGTGACTTCACATGGTTCCGGAACTGGCGCTAAAGTAATGGCAATGCAACGGGCTATGGAAAAGATTGAGGCCATCGCTGCAGATACAGATACGCCGGATTGGAACGAAATGTGCAAGACTCTCTGCAAGACTGGCGATGGCGGGTCTTTGTGCAACTGTGATCTATCGCCGTTCTTCACCTAAGCTGGATGGCTCAGGCTGAAGGTGCATAGATCTCAACAGATTATATATGAAACTATATAATATTTCGTTGTCTTTTTGTTGTACACTCAAAAAAACTAAAAACTGGAAAAAAAAATCATTTAATTTGGTGTCGCACTCTGCGACAATTTCGATTTGTGTTAAATGCTAGTGTTGTCTTTATATTCACTGTTGTTAATTGCGAAAGTTTAGTTGAATTGTATTGTATAAATGCGAAATAAGCACAAAAGTAAATCTATATAAATATAATTATATATGTGCGGGTCAATGAACGAACCGCCATGAGCAAAAAACAAAAACAAAATTCCCTATGCGAATCAATTAATTTATAATTAATTTCAATTAAAAGAAAACAAATACTAAACTAAATAAGAACACATCATAATATCAAGCAAATCTACACAACACAACAAAATTAAAGTTCTCAGCTCGTAAGCGGAAACAGCAAAATCACAAAAGGGCTTCCAGTGCTGCATTGGTATCTATGGAGGATCGATCTCCGATCCCCAGATCCAATTGTTGGCACAAAACCAAACCTAAAGATTAGTTGTAGGAGCTAACTGGAGAAATATATTAATGCGTAGAAATCACAACCAATTAATATCAAAAATACACAACATATCGTCGTGAAAACAATTATTTACATACTACTACTATAAAATTATCAGTTTTGTTTAATGGAATCAGCATATCAATTTTACAAAGGCAGAAGGAAAAATTGATAAATTTATTTGAGTTTAATTTAAAAAAAAAAATTTATATATATTATATATCAGCAAATCAGCATCAATTATGTGTCACAATTATAAATGTTAACCAAGAGTTTAGTGTTGGTTATTAAACAAATCAAATATATATATATGAATATGATATATATAGCTAAATTGGTCTATACAAAATGAAAATGAGTTGCGATTGCAAATCAGAGGCTCATTTAAGTGAAAAGGGAAACTGGAAAAGTTTTTTGATGATGACATTAATTAAATAAGTGTATTTACTGCAAATATCTCAATGTGCATAACTATATATAACTACACTATATATAATAATACTATATATAAATATGCTAAAAAGTGTTTGGAAGACATTTTTTCGCATTTCAGCAAACAACAACAAGCATTTTGGAAGACATGCGTCAATTGCGAAACCAACATCTCTTGCAATTAGTTTCTTAAGAGCTTAAATATAGTATTAAAAAAAAAAAAAACAACAACAAAAAATCCATTAACAAATTATAATTTATAAATATTTAAAGGCTAGCACACGTTGTTGTGTTAAACGCGACGCTGTGACAGACAATAATTAAATATAAAACAATTTAAAAGAAATGCAAATCCATTCTCATGGTTTTTGTGTGTGTAAAGTTTGGCTACACTAAAAGAAAATAATGAAATCTATATATACTATAAATGTTAGTAAATATTCATAATCTGGCACTTTATAAATGTTTGTAATTGCACAATTAGTTAAAAGAAGATTATGAAAACAAAATGAAGCATTATTTAATATATATATTTCAGAGCACATTTATTTAACATTTATTGCGGCTTCAATATATCAATGTGTAGCATGTTTAAGCATTATCCACATACATTATATTCTAGTATATATCAAATAATAATAATAATGCACTTTACATTTATGTATATGTATATGTGTTAGGCGTTGCGTTTCTGCCATGAATACAACGGCCAAAAGAGTCGTAAATCGCTCAAATAATAATTATAATTATCATTATAATATTAATAATGAACAAAATTAATTAACATCATCATCAATTACAAAAAATAAAAAAAATCTTTGGTTTAATTGTAACTGGCATTGAACTGATGTCACAGACAGTGTAACATCAGCAACAACAAAAATAACTATAACAATTGAAATTAGCTGAAAGTAAATAAAACTATTATAGGCACAAGCTTAAATAGGGTAGTCGAAATCCATGCAAAGCACTACAGAACAGCCGTAAAACGAAATTTAAAGACAATTCCATATTAATAACCTTAATACACAGCACAAACCCTACATAAAAGTCAAATATATTATGTGTTAAATGTTGTAAAGCCCCTCTAAAAACCAATTGCGTTTTATTTACACTACTTATGAAAAGTTAGTATTATAAAAAAAGATAGAATTTTCAATTGAAGGATTACGAATATCTACAGTTCCGCACAACTCTCGTAAGTAAACGGACATGAACTGAGCGTTTTGCACGTTTTAGATCCGTTTTAGATCACAAAAGCCTCGCGAAAGAATCTTTGCATCAACTGCTACAGCAAGCCGTCCCATTGGATCAAAGATAAATAAAGTCCTAAATTCACTCTTGTTTCAATTAAATTTAAATTTAAAAAAATAAGTTTAACTGAACCGCACTGCTTGCTTGTAACTCTCACAGCAAGCAGTGCGGTCCGAAATTGGTCATTTTTGGACTTTTCTAGAATTTTTTGGCCCACTTGGATTTAAGAGCTTTTTTTCAACTGCTTATCACAAATTACGATATTGAACTGCTTACTGTGCGACACTGAGAAAGCAGTTTTTAGCAGAGCTTTGCTGAGTAAAAAAACAGCTTTCTGTTCCGTTAACATTGTTGAGCGCAATTTTCAAATTGTTAATGTTAAATTAAAATTATCATTAAAACTCAATAAATATTAATAAATTTGATGAAAATTAAAATTTAGAAATTAGACAAAATTAAAATTAACATTTTAATGAAGATTTCAAGTTTGTAAGTCCCCGGGAAGAGAATATAGGAAATTTAATTCTGAGAAAAAAAAATAATTTATCAAAAAATCAAGAAAAATCTAAAAAAAATTATGCAAAAATTTAAAAAATTCTAGAAAATCAAAAGAAAAGTCAGAAAAAAGGTACAAAAATTAAATTGACCTCAATTACAAAATCAAACCAGATCGGCAAATTTCGCCGGTGCCAAAAAATCAAGCCAGATCGCAAACTTTATCCGGATGGGCAGCTCTCGAGACGCCGTCGCGTGAAACGGTACATTTTAAAAGATGGCGGCGATAAGAAAGAAAAGTTCCATATATTTTGGACGGAAGTATTTTTCGCATAAAAAGCGACAAGGCGATAAAGTGTTTGTCCAATGTGTTTGCTGCAAGAAGGTTTAATTAAAATTAAAATATCATTGGCTTGATTTGTTAATATATTTATTTTTTTCAATATTTATTTTTATAAAAGAAAATATACTGGACGTGTGTTTGTATTATATAAAAATTAAGAATTAGCATTTAATTGTTGTGTAAAATTATTTAACAAAAATGTTCGGCAAGTTCAGTATGCCAAAAATATTCTTGAGTTAAAAATTTTAGCTAATTTGCAATAAACAAGGAAGATTCAAGTATTGTGCTTGACGCCTAAGACGTTAGTGTGTGTTTCTTCTTGTTAAGTACAAAATAAGGCTAGTGTGGCGCGTTTTACAAATAATTGTTTTGTTTTCAATTTAGAGATAGTGTTGAAACAAATTGATTACGGAAATAAATACGTTAGGATAACGAACATATAGATCATTGCTTTTCAACAGACATCGAGAGCATGTGAGTTGAGTGTTTTAGTTTATACAATTTATAATATTTCCCATATTTGATACTTATCAACGCTTATAAAAGTTTACATTATTAAAGTTACAATTGGCAAGTATAAGTTTAAGTATTTGTGGTTTCTGTCGTTTGTCACTCTCGTAGTTCGTTAAAGTATTAGTAATATCTCTAGTTGTCATATTGCTGAGTGTCTTTTATCTGGTCTTTATGTAAAATTTACCAAATATCCCCCCGTCGTATTTAGTATGAGTTTTGGACCTTGCAGGCCCTTAAGTGTGTAACTAGCTAATCGATGTACGATTAGTGAGACGTCTTCATCATTCGCCCGCCATTTCATCAAGACGACAGCGCACAGCGTGCTCCAAGACCTCCAGGCTACCATAATCTAGCTCCTTGACCAGGCACAAAGTGGCTGACAACAAGTTGGAATTCTGTGAAAAATTTAACAAGTTTGATTATGGTTGAAATTCAGTTTGAAAAAGTTACTCACTCGATTGACAGGCCGTCGATGAAACCCGCCATAATGACTCAGAACCGTGGCCGACACATTGCTAACCGAATCACTGTAGCGACCCTCGGGGCGTCTATAAAATTAGAAATTATAGATTACATTTGAGTGTACGATTGATAAGATTATTAGCTGACTTTACCTAGATCTAGGTCGCTCTTCTTCGTAATCACCGCCATTCTCCCGCGCACTTCCATTTCTATAGGTTTCGGGACCCGCACTACGTCGCTGTTGCTGATAATGTAATTGCATTTGGCTGCCATAGGGATTGTGATGCACCTGAGGCGTCGTATGTTGCTGATGCTCCTCCCACTCGGTTAGATCGGTTTGACTGTGCCGATAATGGGCTGGATATGGTGAACGATCCGACTGATAGTATTCCTAAGTTGAGAAAGGAATACCATAATCAAAAGGCGTCACTGTTTAGATACAAAATATTGAGAGTAATCCTTCTGGTTGCTGGTGCGATGCTTACCTTCATCGAGTGTGAGGATATGCTGGGCGGCAGAGGCGTTGGACGCACCTCTCTGTAGCCAACATGTGGACTCTCCTGATCAGAGCCCGGTGAGTGCTATGCGATTATGTTGTTGTTGTTGTTTTGGTTAATAGTGTGGTGCATTTTAGTTGTTGTTGTTGTGGTTGTTGGGACGGGAGCACAAAGAAGTCGTTAATTGCCATTTTAGTATCAGATCCACTCATATTACAAAATGCTGAGCTTATTGTCGACGCTACACTTGAATCTCCAAAAATGTATACAATTCTTTGACTGGCCTAACCCCTTTTTGTTGTCTTTGTTTTCCTCTTTGGGTTTCTCTTTCTGGTTTTTATAATGACCCATTTAATCAGTTTAAGTTTTTGGGTTCTGTGGCAATTATGCTTCTGTTGCTGTTGCTTTAGCCTTGTCTCGGTTTCAGTTTCTCTATCTTTCTCTCTCGCTGTGCTCAAAGTCAAATGATGTTGGCAGCACGACTTAACCCAGAAACCACAGCCCCCTCCCCACCGTCAGACAATGGGCCAAGCAATGAGCTATAGAATTGAACTGGAAAACCTTAACCATGCCAGTGCCACATCGCGTGACTCGTTCACGCGTAACACGCCGCCCAACGAGGGGCGACTGCGGCTCAAGTGTGACGTATACACGCCCAAAAAAAGAAACTACTAGGTAAGACAACAGTCAAGCACACTCGACTGCGAAAAACCCTTTACTTATTCTGTGAAACGCTACAATATAGCTTCATGCAATACAAGGACAGAGTCTCTTATAGTTAATAAGAGACTCTGTCCTTGTATTGCATGAAGCTATATTGTAGTAACTTTATTATTTTAAAGCTTATTATCCGATCGTGAATAAATTGTATGGGGCTGATCAAAATATATTTACTTTTGTAGTCTGCCATGACTAACTTAATAGACCTCTTGTTATTTTTAAATACAGGGTCTACAAAATATCAACTCCAACTAGCTCTACATTAACTAGGCTCGACAACAAGCTCATCACAGTTCGTAATATATATGGTAATATGCTAGGAGAAACTTACATCATATTGATGAAAGGAAGTGCGTTGCTCTTTAGTAATAGTATTATATTTGGGCGATGGCGGGTGCGCGGGTTCCTAGGGAGATACCATAGAATAGGACAAGCCAAAAAAAAATATATGGGTTAGTGTTTAGTTTTTTTTTAGTTGGTTGATGTGGGTACGGCATTAGGTTTAATGACCTCAAGGTGTTGCCAATACATTAGAGGGATAACATTTCAGTCCCATTTCCTTCGCAAATGTGTGAGTTTAAGGATAATCAAATATAAAATAAACTTTTATCTATACCTATAACAAATACTGCTTAAAAATTGTATGCATAGATAAAAGGTTAAACCATTTAAATTAAACTTTCATCTATTCAAGCTAGAAGAATTTTCCACTGCAGTGAGTTTTCACGGATTCATTTATTTTCCAGCTATTTTGCAACAACTTTTATGAAAACTACACTATTCAGCTCAATTTTATCCGTCAAACTAAATTAAATAACATATTTTACTGCATAATACTAATACATAAATATCATTATCGGTTATTCGCCAGACATTCTGCCAACTAAAGCGAACTCAATTAGAGACCTGTCATAAAGCCAATTATATTTGCCGTTCACTAAAGTCCCCTCTACCCCTGATGGTTTACCTTTGTGGGTGTTGGGGGCATTGAGTTTTGCACTGGATTACTATATAAATCGGCGATGTTATTGGTTACACTTCCATCCGAGTTATTTGCAAGCGGACTTGCTAATTGTGGCGGCTTGTTAATAATGGGAATTTGTAGAAATACTTGTAGTTAAAATGTGAGACGCAATTAGTGACTAAATTAAGGATTTTCGTGGAAAATGTGACAGTGTTTGTTGTTGTGGATTGCAGCAAAGGAATTCAGTTACCTCTTTCATGGGACTTGAGCTGCTCCTCTGCATCTGCATCTGCATCTGTTGTTGTTGTTGCTGCTGTTGCTGTTGCTGTGGTGGTGGCGGTGAGTGTTGCAATGGCTGCTGTTGCGGTGAACTGCGCTGTTGATGCTGTTTTGCCTCATAGGCATCCTCATAGACATCATCCTCGGCAGGTGTCCCAACGCCGCGCAGTGCTTCATCCATCTCCTCCTGTGTGATGTCCACATTATCCAGTTTCTTGAGGTTGGGTAACGCGCGTAATACAATCGAGCGATAGCTACAAACAAAAGGTGTTTAATGAGAGGCTTGCCACAAGTATGTGTTGGTTACTTACTTTGGTCCCGCAGCCTCACAGCAGGGATTCTCCTCTAGCCACAAAGATTTAAGCGCCGGTAGGTTTTGCAGATAAGATATTTCATTGAGATTCTGAATATTATTTTTACGTAAATACAGCTCCTGTAGTTTTGTGCAGTCTTCAAAAGGTGCCAAAGTGGTGATTTTGTTGACGCTGCAATTAAATAGTATATATTAGTAATTTAAAAATACATAAAAACTATCTTTTATTCGATTCTGCATCAGAAATTAAAAATTCAATTATTTTTCCTTCACTTTCCATATTTTTCTTTGATTATAAATTGCTATTAATTAAAGAATTTTTACTACTCAAAGTTTGGACCTTATTTCTCAACATTTAGGACACGTTTTCTTGAAGTGTATTACCATCTTAAGTGACAAAGACGCCCCGCTAAAGTGTCATGAATCATTTTAAAGTTATGCCGGGACGGACACACAAAAGATACAAAGATACATTTGGTAGCGTGTCGGCTGATGCTGCACGAGGTCATTAACATTATGGAGAGGGAACTTTCTTTCAGGGCATTCCTAATGCGTACCGTTACCGGGAACATGCTGACGGAACATGTCATGTTAAGCTCTTTCAGTTAGCTGGACAGACATTCATAATAAGCGCATCTTTGTCGTCGTCTAGGTCAGGTTCGCAGTTCGCACCTCTTTCAGGCGCTAATTGCTATTAAATTGCCAATTTGACGGGAACTGCACGTGCTTTGATTAGTTGCTGTTGCCTCATGTTCAGATAAGATAAGCATTGATAGCTGTGCTTGCCGCAGAATAAAAATAAAACCTCAACAGACAGAGAAATACTTCTAAACTTAGCTGAACCGTTTTCCGATCGTAAATGGCACACGGGTGCATTGCCACGTATAGTTTTATTTTTCTTTGGAGGCACAGACAACTATTTATAGTGTTGGGAATCTGGCACACGATACTCAAAGGTAACCATAAACCTAGGTATCTACTCGTCTCACTAATATGCATAGTTAGAGTCACATTAGACTGGCATCATCAATGTCTTTCAAGGTTAGCACTTAGGTTTCAAGTAGCTCTAAGGGGAAATAATAATAATGGAAACCAGCAAAGTGCCAACAGCACGCAATGGAAATCAATATTAAGTTTTCTTCTATTTTTTTCCATAGCTTATAAAAAAAATTATCCAAGCATGCCACAAGCAACCAGGCGAATGAGTAATACTCGAACTACAAAACTAAAACTATGGCTTTGAATATATGTGGGCACATGAACTGATTTATGGATAGACGACAACGACTTCGACCTACGCCTTGCCATTGCCTAGCACAACAATCTCCAATCCCCAATCACAATAATATTCCAGCCTTAAATGGCAAACAGCAACTTTGTTAAGGCTGCTCAGTCACATGCAACAAAAAGGGTTTCCTTGTTAAATGCAAATCAAATATACTGACGCAATTGAGGGGCTATGAAAGTTATTGCCCCTTGGCTGACTTGCTTTATCTATAAACTGATAATGATTTTTAATTCCCAGCAAATGCTTTAATTGAGTAACCTCATTCACTGATAACGTTGACTGTTAAGTATGAGCTGACATGATCACGATTTAAGTAACCCCAGGGGGTCGGACCGTAAAAGATAATCAAAAAGACAAGACTTTCCGATGGGAAAATATTCTAAATATTCTTAACTTAAATCTGAACTTCATTTATGAAAAATCTTGCTCATTTGCATTGCTCAATGAGAGGAAATGAAAACCATCTGTTTGCCACAAGTTGATTTGTTAAGCCTTCCTTTTCAGGCGCTTAATAAAGATATTATAAAACGTGTATTTATAGTCAAGACGTGCAGTATGTTGCCCAGATGACAAACAGTTGGCTTGCAAATCGATCGAAACGACCTTGACAGTCAAAACAATGATATTTTTTGCCTTAAAAGGCAACAATGCTGCAGCAAGGCAACAAAAATCGAAAACAGCATTGAAGAAAACTCAAAAAGATACTTGGCATAATCATCACCTACAAGCGAGCCCCAAGTAAGTATCTACAAGTACAACAGCTTGTGTATAGTATCTTGTATCTTTCATATTGTATCTTGTATCTTGTATCTGTAGCAGCAAGTGCGTTATTCCTACGCATTTTGGACAACCCACGCCGCTTGCTGGGCATTCGCTGGACGCAAAACTAGAAACCTACAAAAAGCCAAGTCGTTGTTGCCAATTTTGGTGCTCCCACAACTTTTGTTATGCTTGTTGTTGTTGCTGTTGTAGTTTGTAGTTGTTGCTGGCTTTTTGCATTAATTACGCGCTTGAGCGTGCCAAAGTTTTTTTCGCTTGCTTGCTGATGATGATGATGATGATGATGCCGCTGTCTCTCGCTGTGCTGGAATGACATCATTTGAGCACAAGTATCTTATGGATAGGTACTTATACCCTGTATCTCTTCCTCTCTAACTAAATATCTCTCTCTCTCTCTCTATCCTATTCTTAGAAGATTTATTAAGCGCCGCAAGCGGTTGATTGAGTTTTAAATCAATCAACAGACAACGCAGGAAATAAGCGTAACGGTTTTCTAATCTATAGCAGCCCAAAATTGGATAAATCCACAAAAGAACATAGAGTAAACTTACCTAAGCGCCAAGACTTCAACTCCCCGCATGCGTTTGATTATGTTAACATCGCTGAGATCACTACCCCTATAAAGAAGTGAAGAAAGAAATGAAATATTAATTATGAAAAAATTATAAATGCTCAACCTGAGAAATTTTAAGACTAAAAAAAATAGTTGTGGTTTATAAGAATATGCATATTTTTTGTAATTTGCAAATATAAGTTTAAAATAAAACATAAGTGTCATTCATTGATTATGATTTAAGATTTAAGATTTAAGATTTACATTTAAACATAACATAGTTCATATATGATTAATGGCAAGCTTTAAGCAACTTTCAGTCGAGTCAAGAGCTTTGAGTATGCCTTTCTGAAAATGTAGCGCAATTGCTTAGCCTTCTAACGACACTTGAAGCTTTGAAGTGCCACTTTCAAGATGCTCGAGTGATGCTTAACCCCTTAGGAGCCGTTGGACTCGACATAGATAGAGACGAGCAAGTGGACAACGCAGGCGAAACTGGTTAGGAGCTGTCTGCTGGTTGCTTCTACTTGCCCGATAATGGGATTTGGGTCAGTCAGGCAGGCTGACTGACTGACTAACTGACTGGGGAAGTGTGCAGTGAAAGCGGCAAAGTGGGCAGATCCCCAAGCCCAGAGATCATGGGCACAGACTATGATAGGCTTTCACTGCAGCTTAGATACATATAGTACTCTTAGATAGATACTTTAGTTCAAACTTAACTTACCAGCAATTGAGCTTTTTAATTAGACCCAGATCCGATTGCTTTGAACGGGCAATGACCATTTCCTCCGTTAGACGCGACATGTTTGTTGTTTATTGTTAATTGTTAATTGTTTGTTGTTTGTTGAATTGAACAACCGCTGATGCTTAGTACTATTTGGCTATAATGGCTGCAAACAGGTGTGCCACGGTCTGAAACTATGTAAACTAAATGCGCACTCTCTCTGCTGCCTTCTGTATATGTGTGTCTAGATCTGACTGTATTTTTACAGATAGCGAAAGGTGAACAACAAAAGTCCACAACAGGTTACTACGATGTTGTAGCTTTTATTTGTTGTTGTTGCTGTTATTGTTGTTGTTGTTATTGAAATCAGTAGCGTAGCGTAGGCGTGGGCACAATCCGTAATTATTTACTGTCAGAGTCACAGAGTTTTCAAAGTATCTGTAATGCGCCAGGTAGAAATTTAGTATATAGAGATAAGTGCCTTGCTCTTCGTACTATCCGAAAGCTGTAAAGCTGCGCTGGCGTAACTCTCACGGATGACTAAGCGCCGCTCTTGTTGTTGTTATTATTATTATTATGTGTATTATTATTGTCTTGTTGCTTGTTGCAGCGGCTGTTGCTTTACAAACGATTGCGCGTTTTTTGTAACTATTAACGTAATTCACTTTTCAACTCGCTCACTGTTTCTCTCCTTCTTTCTTTCTTTCTCTCCCTATTCCGCTCTGTTCACACTATCTTTTTGCACAACTTTTACTAAGTTTTCTTAATTTGTTGCTGTTTTAATTTTGCACATTTTCCTTTATTATATTTTTGCACATTCCGTTGCAGCAGTCTTGAAATTTTGGCTCTTTGGATCGATTTTTCCGTTGTTGAATGAATTTTCCCGTTCTCGTATAAAGAAATACACGAAAATTCCTAAACATATGATTATTGAATTGAATGTGCTTAGTTTTTTATATGAATATTTGACACAATTGTAAACGCAATCTTAGTTGCATTGCTTTTGTTTTGCCGTTGTTTTAACAAAGATTTTCCGATTTTTCATGCACAATTTTCCTAGCTGGCTTTTCCACACACACACTCACACCCATGCACGGACGCGCTCGTTTACAGGTATTCGTTTGGCTTAGCTCTGTGCGTGCGAGCGAGATAGCATGCGGCCGCGTATTGAACTCAACGTTCGGCTAACTGAGAGATACTTTCTGTGAATACGTGCGCTCGAAGAGACAGCGCCGCAACGACTGGCGCTTTGGGGCTGAATGGGAGCTTTCATTGTGTTTGTTTACGAATGCCGTGTGAAAGGCAACGCGCGTTGGTTGGTGTGCGTGCGTGGCAGTGTCAATGGCAGCCTCTCTGCTTGCGCTTGCAACATGTGCTGGTTGCAACAGGGAATTTATAAATATTTAATTATTCATTATTTTTGCGCATTTGACAAATTTAATAACTATTATAATTGGTAAATTGCCAAATTCCTTGTAGAGTTGTATAGCGCCATCGATATATCGATTTGAAAGAGAGGTCGTGAGTGCTATCGATATTAATATTTAAATTATTATTAAATTAAAAACACTAAAAATAATAACCCGTTTATTTATATGTATTCTTAATTTTGTAATAACATAATTAAATGGTTACTAGCTTACAAATTAATTTAAATCAAAAGTTGTGCAATTAATAATATAGTTTCTTTTAATAGTTTGTTGACTTTAACTAAATGTTTAATAATTAATAAGTTGAACTGCCACTTATTAACATTACTAGATTAAAATTCATTTGATTTGAATTTTTTATATTTTAACAATACTATCGCCACGATCAGCGATATTTGTGCAATCGATAGCAGCGATAACTGCTCCCAGCCGATAACAGTGGCAGTCGAAGGCAAAGGCCGATGATGACGAACGTGAAAAATCTTCTAAAAATAAATTAAAATTATTAAGCGACAGATTATAAAAGCTGGGCAGTACAAATAGCCAAAAAATAATACAGTGTATACATATAGCCAAATAAACAAGCCATAAACAAACATACATGTATATATATACATTTGCAAATACAAAATGTAAGCAAAGTTAAACGAAAACACGTCGCGTCTTCGTCGTTTCGTGCTGATTTATTTATGAATTAATTTCTCTCTCTATCTCGTTTTGGCTTTGTTCACGATTCGGTCGTCGTCGTCGCTGTCGTCTCTGTCGCCGTCGCAGTCGCAAACGCCCGTATGTGTGTGGAATTTTGCAGCATTCATTAGTATTTGTTGTGCCGTGGGACGACAACGACGTCTCCACCTCCGAAAGAAACTTTAATTAAACAGTGAGAGCAGCAAAATAAACGATAACCTTGGACGTATATTGTCGAAGGGGGTAAAAGAGGAAATAGGGGGTATAAATAACAATTGAGCGAGAGGCGAGCATTAGAAGTGGAGCTGGAGCTGCAGCTGGAGATTGTTGGAGTTGAAAGCTAAGCAAACATCTGGCGCGATAAGGGCCAACAGCAACAACAACAACAACTACAAATAGTATTGCAAAAATACATTTGGATAGAAGGCAGTTCGAGATAGAACAAACGTACGTATGTATGTACAATTACGTCATCGTTTGAGCAATTTTTCAACAACAACAACAATATCGAAAACGAAATCAAGTGATTTTCTTGTTTCTCTAATTCATTTCTAGTTATTGGCCCAAGTGCTTCTGTGTGTGTGTGTGTAAATTTCCTAAAATAGGAAAAACAGAGAAACAGTCGCAAGATGATTCATGTGGGCGAAAACACATGGAACCTGCGGATTCTAATCACAGATCTGCAGGTGGAGAAGACACTGCGTGTCCGTGGTGACCAGCACATTGGCGGCGTCATGCTGCAGCTGGTCGATCCCGAGATGCCCAAGGATTGGTCCGATCATGCGCTCTGGTGGCCCGCCCGGAATATCTGGCTAACACGCACGCGCTCCACTCTGGACCAGGCTGGCGTCCAATCCGATTCATTTCTGTACTTTACGCCCATGCACAAGACACTGCGTGTTCAATTACCGGATTTGCGTCAACTGGATTATCGTGTCAACTTCTCGATCAAAACATTTGGCGCTGTGGTCAATCTATGTAAGGATCTGGATATACGCTATCCGGAGGAGTTGTCACTGTGCAAACCCGTCGAGCAGGAGCATTTAAAGAAGAACTTCAGCAAGCTGCCGCAAAAGATGATACCCGTGGCGGAGGCCAATGGCACCGCATATCTGCAGCCAGCACCGGACACCAACTCCTTTGTGCCCATCACGAATGCCTACAATGGCAGCAACGGCAGCCTGGACAGATCCCATGGCAATGGCAATCTGCTGTGCGCTCCTGCCTCTCCATACGGCACAACACCACGTCGGGCGGCCACTGCACCCGGCACACCCATCAGTTCACCCACTGGCACCTGGAGGCACAACACCAGCAACAATGGTTATGCAGCCTACGACTCGGGCTCCAGTTACGGTGACTTGCAGGAGAATCTGGCCGTCTCCCCACGCGCTCCCAGTCCCGATGTCCGAGCTCGTCTTGTGCGTCCCAAGACGCTCGTGCAGAAGGCACGCTTGAATGTGGGTTGGTTGGACTCTTCGCTGTCCATCATGGAGCAAGGTGTGCGGGAATACGATACACTCTCTTTGCGCTTCAAGTACTCCACGTTCTTCGACCTGAATCCCAAGTACGATCAGGTGCGCATCAATCAGCTGTACGAGCAGGCCAAATGGTCCATACTCAACGAGGAGCTGGACTGCACCGAGGAGGAGACTCTGATGTTTGCAGCCTTGCAGTTTCAAGTGAATCATCAAACGGATTTGCATCCGCCTGGCCTGGATTCGAGCATCGATACATCTGTCCAAAAGAATGGCGGCGACGATGACATTGATTCGGCGCTTAACGAGCTGCAGATTACTCTGGAGGGACCTGGCGGAGGTGGTGATGCGGGCAACATTACCCGCATACCTGAGCTATCGGATTACTTGCGCTTCCTGAAGCCACAGCTGTTCACGCTCAAGGGCTACAAACGCTACTACTTCACGTATCGTGACCTGCATCTGCATCTGTACAAATCGCAGGACGACTCTCGTCGTGGTGCGCCCAGCATCAGCATCAATCTGCGCGGCTGCGAGGTCACTCCCGATGTGCATTTAGCCCAGGGCAAGTTCGGCATCCGGCTGGAGGTGCCGCCAGAGGGCAGGAACGGACCGAACAGCGAGTTCTGGGTACGCTGCGAGAATGAGGAGCAATATGCCAAATGGATGGCTGCCTGTCGCCTGGCGGCCAAGGGACGCTCCCTGGCAGACAGCAGCTATGACAGCGAGGTGAGCAGCATACGTTCCCTGCTCCAGATGCAGAAACCAGCGCAGGCAGCGCCATTGAACATCAATCCACGCAGTGTGGATGCCGTCGATTATCTGTCACCCAAGATGCTGCGCAAGTTGTCCAGCAAGGCGGTGCAACGCATTCTGGAGGCACATGCCAATGTCCGTCAACTGCAGCTGATGGATGCCAAGCTGAAGTACATTCAAGCCTGGCAATCTCTGCCAGACTTTGGTGTCACACTCTTTGTGATCAAATTCGATGGCCACAAGAAGGAGGAGCTGCTGGGCGTGGCACATAATCGGATCATGCGTATGGATCTGAATACGGGAGATCACATCAAGACATGGCGATACAATACCATGAAGGCCTGGAACGTTAACTGGGGCATCAAGTGCATGATGATTCAATTCCACGATGAGAATGTCGTCTTCTCTTGCCTCTCCGCCGACTGCAAGGTAGTCCATGAATTCATCGGCGGCTATATCTTCATGTCTATGCGATCCAAGGAAAACAACCAGACGCTCAACGAGGAAATGTTCCACAAACTGACGGGCGGCTGGTCATAAATTATACCTAAATGTTAACTGGACTCCTTGAGAGTCCAAACAAGTGCCAAGCACAAAAACTGTCGCATGTTTTAAATCGTCTTTAAATCAGAATTAATTGATTTGTGTGTGTAAATGTTATTGGCAATTGAATGCCGCTTTTTAAGGCTTCTCTTGTCAGCGTTAATATCTAGACTAATATGTAATAATACTTGTAATACCCCCCAGAATATTAATGGGGACCCATGTTGTGCCTTGCGAAACGAATCGAAACGAAACAATAGTCTAACCAAGTCAAAAAAAAACTCCATGTCCAATGTGCGTACTAAAACTTTATAGAAGAAACGTGTTTTCTGTGCCTCGTTATCAGTGTAATTTGTATGTAGTTGAAAATGGGTAGAAGAATAACTCGTCGACAAGCTAATCAGTCTTTTTGTACTACTTTTTTTTATTGTCTGTTTATGTCAAGAAACCAGATTCAGATTCAGATTCAGATTCATATTCAGATACGAAACTGTTCGAGTGGCCTTGCAACAATTGCTTTGCAAACTAACCAGAAAATTTTTATATATTGTATATTTATTAAACAAATTAATAAGCAAATAAATTATTTTATATGTTTTTAATGATCGTAAATTGTGAGTGTCTGTTTTTTTTTTCTCTCGGTTTCCAGGCATTTAAAACTGAGATACGAGCTGGGGAACTTGAGCTGCAATTTTCAATTACTCATTGAGGGGCGTCTACGACGATTCGAGCCGCAAGTCTGTGTTGATGCAACAGCATTTTTGTAATATAGAGTGTGCTATTGTTATTAATAACATTTTCAATTGAATTGATAAGCGACTCGTTGTCACAGACAATATTTATACAACGCATACCATAAATGTATAAAAGGGGGGATTATGGACAAGATTCATCGAATTAAATATACATACACTTATTGTCTGATTATGACTTGTGAGCGGACCATAAACGGGTGTGCTGACTTTGGAGCAACTTCTCACACAGTCAATTGACTGTCCCGTCCCGTATCGAAGATTTTTGCAGCATACACATTGGACGTACACTTACTTTATCGCCTTGTCGCTCCGTGATACGAAAAATAGTGCCGTTCAAAATATATGGAACTTTTCTTTCTTTATCCGGCGCCATCTCAATCCATCAAATTCCAATGGCAGAAAAAGTACCGTTTTATGGGACGGCGTCTCGAGGGTTGCCCATCCCGAAAAAGTTTGCGATCTGGCTGGATTTTTTTGGCGCCGGCGAAAAAAAAAAAAGTCTGGCTTGATTTTGTATTTGGTTACATTTTATTTTTGTACCTTTTTCGGATTTTTTTTTTTTGATTTTCTAGAATTTTTTAAATTTTTGCATAATTTTTGTTAGATTTTTCTTGATTTTTGTATGTAATTTTTTTTTTCTTAGAATTAAATTTCCTATCTTCTCTTCCCGGGGACTTACGAACTTCAAATCTTCATTAAAATGTTAATTTTAATTTTGTCTAATTTCTAAATTTTAATTTTCACCAAATTTATTAATAAAAAGCAAACTTGGATTTAAACTGTTGCAGTTGCGCGGAAAATTTCAAATTTACATCGATTTTATATCGAATTATTGGTCGATTTAAAACCAAAATGGCAGCACTGGTCTGCCCTTTCAAATAATCGATAAGAAACAACTATTACCCATCCCTAGTAGCTCAATTTTGATTAACGAACAAGCCTGCCAATCTGTCTTTGTAGAGACTTGATTATAAGTTGGCAGCACTGACGGCCAAACTGCCAGCACTGATAAAAATTGCAAATTTAAAAATGCAATAAATTCAATGAAAAATAAATATTTTGATGAAAATCTTAAAGTCGAAATTAAATATAATTACGGTAAACAAATTAAGGAAGGGGAATAAGGTACAAAAATTCCGATACCTTTTTCTGGAAAGTTACCAATTTATTTGGGTAAGAAATCGAACCAGATCGAAAACTTTTACCGGATGGGCAACCCTCGGCAGCCATACATTTCCCTAAAGAAAAAAGGTTACTGACGAAAATAAAGTATTAAATAAATTGTAACTGAAATGGACGACGAAGAGGATCCCATTGTGGAGGAGATACCAGTATTTCTATCGAAGAATCTTCAGGACAACTTGTACCTCTTCCAGTACCCCACAAAAACGGAAATCGCCAATCACGACGATGCCATCGTCGTCAATTGTTGTGTGAAACCGTTTACACAGGAAGTCAAGGTGGATTTCGGACTGAATATTGAATCCAAGCACTACGACCGCTTCAAGGGCGAACAATTTGCTGTGGCCGCCGATGGCAAGAACACCTATGGAGCTATACCGCCCAAGGGGACGGAGAGACCGACATTCAAGCGTGGCATCATGGACAAACAGGCATTTACGAGCACGCGTTCCTTGACGGACATCTCGAAGTACGTTGTGGGCATCTACACAGACAAGGAGGTGCATCTCTCACCGCTGACCAGCATTGTGCAGCTGCGTCCCTCACTCAGCCACTTTGACAAGGAGGACAAGCGACGCAAGGCCGAACAGAAGGCACAAAATGACGATATCGATGACGACGAAGTGGCTCAACAGGTGACTGTGAAGTTTGCACGTGGCACGGGAGCTGGTGCAGCTGCCAAGAAGACCAAGGAACAGCGGGGCACCTATGACAACTTTGTGCAGCGCATTGTGGAGGAGCCTTGGTGCGAGACCTTCTGGCACGCCCGCGACACGCCCATTGCGGAGCTGGAGCGCCAGAAGATGTACAGCTCGAATCACCAATCGAATCAGTCGCTGTCGTTGCCAGCCAACGAATATCTGAGCAAACTGTTGCCCCATGACGAGCATGTCCAACAGGTGGACGCGGCCAATGTGTTGCCAGTGTATAACAAGGCCATGTTGAAGACCATGCCGCTGCTGGAACAGCTGCGTGTGCTGCTCAAGGATGCCAGGACACTCTCCTTTGCGGATGTGCTGCACATTCTGTCGGAGCACATTGATCCCCATGTGAGTGCAGACAAGGTGCTGGCACTGCTTCCCCAGGTGGGAATTCTGCTGCACGGCAACTGGGTGCCCAAGTCTGAGGTGGTCTTTCCCGAGAAGATGCTTTCACATGCCAACGGCGTTACGGCGGAGCAAATGATACGTGCCAGGGATTACATAGTAAGCAGCGATTATATCCCTAATCTCCTCAATTACTAACTGGTCTTTCTTTACAGCTCTACAGATTCTCACGCACGCCGTACCTGTATCGCAACCAGGTGATGACTGCCACTCAATTGCCTCCCGCCGAGACTCTGGACGTGCTGAGCACCGTGGCACGTGTTAATTCCACGAAACGCTGGGAGCTTCTGCTGCCACCCGACAAGGAGTTTGAGCAGAAGCACGTGGAACTGGTGCAGCGGCAGGAGTTGCATTGGCGCGCCACGGAGCAGTCCTACAATGAAATGGACTGGGCCAAGGAGACGAAGAGAGTTCGCAAGCGATCCACGCGCAAAAGTGAATCCCAACAACAACAAACGACAATGCCGCCGCCTGCAGTGCATCATCCCACAGAGGCGTAGCAGTGATTGACTGTTCCAGACATTAAAATAAAAAAACCTTTGTTATAAACAGCATTTTCTTAATGGTAGGATTACAACTGATATCTCTCAACTAGCTTGACGATGGCTAAAATTCATTTTAAGTTGAGCGCCGTTCTCATTTTTTTAAACTAACAGCTAACACTGTAAACTTAACAGTACCATTTTGAGTATAGCATTTAAACTGGCAAAAAGTTGTTTTAAAACTGTTAGGCTAACAGTGTTATATTATTAAATATTTATTAGATAATACTTATTTCAAAGTCAGTTACTTTAATAATTCTAATATTTTCCTTCTTCAAAATTTAATATCGCGCCAATCACGTTTCAACTAAAATGGTACGGCTTGCCAGAGTGGACAATATTTACTGTGGCCAAATTTTTGGGCCGAGTGGCAACCACGTAGTACGTGCAGCATTCGTCATTCGTGTTTTGACGTCCGAAGCACAAAAGTCGTTCGTTTGTCGCTCGCGCACATGCTTCAAATCAAATATTTAAAGAGTTTGTTAAACGGCAGACCACACATCGAAGTGCAACAATAAGTAAAATATTCGAAAAGAAAAGCCAATTTGTTGTGAGAGTGCGCCAAGTGCAGAACGGCCAATGCAAATCAAGTGAATTTCAAATCAAAGCAAACAGCGACTGCGGCGGCGTCGCCTTGTGTCGTGTTGTTCTTTCTTTCGCTTTTAACATATTCAAAGTCGCTTTTTTTTTTGGTTTTGCATCTCCCTCTCTCTCTCTCTCTCTGTTGGTCGCGAGTGCGTTTGCGTGGCGCGATGTTCAGCTTGAATCCATAAAGTGCAGCGAGTGAAGTTTGTTTTTGGGAGATTGTGTGTTTTCCTAATCATCATTTAAATTTGAAAACAATGTCAGAGGCCGAACACAAGACCTTGTCACCAAAGCGCAGCGAGCCTGACGTTCTAGCTGCTGTTGCACCGGAGCATCAACAACAGCTGCTGTTGCATCAAACAACTCAATCACTGCTCATGGCCAGCTCCATGCTCTGTCCCGCTCTCGCTCCCGTTCCCCCGCCACCTCCCCATGCGCAACTCAAATTCAATGTTGAGGATTTGCTGCACGAGAACAATGTGCTCCATGCGAAGCTCAAGGAACTGAGCTTGGAACGTGATCGCCTGCTCTGTGAGGTGTCCAATTTGCGTCTGGAGCTGGACATGTCCGAGCTGAAGCGGTTGCCCCTCGACTTGGATGAAGGGTGAGTTGCAGAAACTACTTAACTTGTTTTTTTCTTTTTACTTGTATTTATTACTTGCTCTTGGGGGTTGGGGCAACTGAGTCAGCGTTGCGTCATGTCCTTTCATCCTCTCATCCTCTCGTTCTCAAGTCCAGCTGTCAAATTGCTTGCAGGGCTAAAAATGCTCGACTTCTGGTTTCGGTTTTTTTTGCAACCCCATTTAATGTGCAATTTCCTACCTGTGTGCATGTGTGTGTGCGTGACAGTCATGGCCACAATATTGTAGCCACTTGCGATCGAGGCGTTAAAGTGTGCCTGTTTTTTTTTTTGTTTAGCTTAATTTCTTTTTGCAAGTCTGAGTCAGCTTTCGTTATGTTTTGCCTCACCTTTTACGCTTATCGATCCCCACTCCATTTGTTTGCTTTGCTCTTTATTAAATACATGGGAACATACGTATGTATGTATGTGTTATTCCCACCTTATCAATTGCGCCTTGCTGATAACCCACTGTTATAGACAAATATAGTACACTTACACAGACAAACGATATTTGATAAGCAGGCCCAAAAATTATCAATATTGGAATTCAACTACGGAAATTCAATGGCAAGTTTAGGGCAGCTACTCATTGTACTTGTTGTTGTTGTTATTATTAGTATTGTTGTTGTTGTTGTTTCTTGTGCTCGTACTTTCGTCTAGAGATGAGCGTGCGGGTCGTGCCAAGGGTATCTGCTTTGCCCTGACCTAAAAAAGCACGATATAACGTTATTGATATTAATTTTAATTGAAGTCAACACGGCGCTATTGGTTCAAATCATATAAATAAAGTAAGCATGGAGGGCAAGTGACAACATGGATCATAAATTGATCTGCTTGTAATGGAATTAAACTTTTTACAGTGCTCGCTGCACAATTAGAACCTCTTTGGAATTAGAATATCGTATGATTCCATTTCTAACTGAAAATTATTAACAATTCTATTAGCTCATATTAGATAATTAATAAATGCACACATTTGTTGTAGAAATGCTAATCTGTTGTAAAATATTTAAATATAAACAGTCGAGAACAGTTTAAAATTAGTATAAATTTATTAATATGAATTAAATGCTTAATAATAAATAAATCTGTAGAATATAGTGCTGTCCCATGTCCATCTCTAAGTTGTGAAGAACTTAGTTAAAGATTACCCGCACTTAAATGCAATACAAACACGCCAAGTACACAGAAGATAAATTGGCAACTACTCAGAGCCACATATCGACATTGAAGTACAACAATAACTAGAAAAAAATAGAGATATGAAAAATTAATTTAAATTGGTATGTTTTGGGTTTGTTTTGCCTTGTGGTCATGCTCAGCGTTAAACCCATTTACGCAAATAAGCGCAAGTGTTCAGTTCAGTTTAGTTAAGTTCAGTTATCTTTAACCGTTGTTTTGTTGCCCGTTTAACCTCCACGAGTTGTGGCAGAAGATCATGCGGCAAAGGTTCTTTTTGGCGTTGTCTTACTTTAAAATTTTTGCGTTGTTCACCTTCGCAAAAGCATTAAATTAACCAAAAAAAAAAAAAAAAGCATAACGAATAAGAGAAGAAAAAAGCATTAAAAAATATACATTCTCAAGATGAAAACGTTGAAAATGCGCGGGCAGCTCAAATGAAGTTGTTGTTGTGGTGTTGTTTGCTCTGCTGCTTTTGGTCAGCCAACACAATTCACAATGTCGTTGGCTTTTCGCCCAGTCCCGCTGTCAGTCTAACAACTCATTAGCCAAGTTATCATCATCTAATAAAGCTAAAATCAACAACAACAACAACTACAACACGCACACACTTTGCACACTTTAACTCGAGGCAGTCAGTCAGCCAAACAACTCCGGATGGAAATGGCTGTAAAAAAAAACTAAAAAACAGCTGAAAAAACTCGAAAAAAGAAAAACATTTGCCCATTTTAAAATGTCTGCTGAGTGCGATAATTAAGCAAGTTGGAGAGTCTATTAATTTCATACGCCCCTTTTATACTGGTCATCATGAGTGACAGAGCTGGAAATATATAAATAAGGAACACAGAGAGAGCTAGACAGAATAAATGAATGATAGTATGTTAAACAAAGGGATGAGCAACGGTTTTCGTACCACTTAATGAGTGTGCACTGTGCCAAACAACTATGTATTTAGCAGTTAAATAGGTAATGTCTTCTTTAAAGATGGAGACATGGAGAGTGGTAAAAGAGAGTCCATAAGTTGGTCAAAGAACTTGACTAAAGGTGAATATGTAGATCAGTCAGACACTAGATAAGAGAGGCAGTAAATGCAATGTAAATAAAAGATAATGATAGTTATAGATACATTTTCTCTTCATATCTTTGTGTCGATACAAATAATGTCAACTGCCACGCATGACGTAACAATGAGAGAATAGCAGATTCTTTATAAATGCAATTATTATACAAGTATACACATTGCCCCATTTGTATGGTATATTTTTTAAAGAAAGAGATAATTATTTGATTAAATTTTAATTTGCTAATAAATATAATCAATAAAGAAATCTTTCTTATCTTTTTTATGTGATAAATAAACATAATAGAGAAAATAAAATATCGTAAATATTTCTCTGATATATTTGCTTAATAAAAAATATTTATTAATACATACTCAACAGCTACAAAAATATTTATTTGATATATTTGCTAAATAAAAGGCATAAAATATTATTTCTTTGATCTATTTATGTTATACATATTAATAGAATTCCAAATAGAAATATAAATTTAATATATTTTTAACACTTTAACTAAAAATAGTTTTTCTATTTATTTTTCAACTTTCTCTTTGCAAATATGTATCTATATTTAAAGTGTATTTCAGTGTTGGTGCTGTTGTTATCCTATTTGATAAGTATCTTGTTAGGTTTAGTGGTTAGTTTATAATTCTTTTCGTTTCATTTGCATGCAACATTTGTTGTTGGGCGTCGGCGTTGTGGCACCTAATTTTAAAACATGCGTGCAGCAAATGTTGTTTCTTCTTGTTGTTGTGGTTGGTTGTTGCTCTTAGTTTATTTTTTAATTAAATGTTATGCTAAATGGACATGCACTGTGCCACCACATAGAGAGGGAGGAAGTCGGTGGCAATGCTGATCTAACCACTCGAGACACACATCGAGTGAGTCTGTGGGAGCTCAATGGAGTCTCCTCCACTTCTCTTTCTCTCTCCCTCTCTCTCTCTCTCTCTGTCGCTCTCTCGCTGTGTGTGTTTGACTAGACTACAATACAAACTCAACTCGTAAACATACACATAATTATTTATTATGCATGCAATAAACAAAAAATAAAACACTTTTCTCATGAGCCGCCCAAAAAGTTTTTCAATTGAAAAATGAGATCATCGAGCAGCGGCAAAGAATAATAATTAAAATCACTTGTCTATATTATTTTCTGAAATGTTTAATAAACAATGCCACTGGCGTCTCAAATTGTAGTTGTTGCCTTCACTTTGCATGCGAATTTCACTTGCAAAAAATACTTTGAAAACCGCCAGCTTAAGTCTTAAGTCTTGAGTTTTTGCGGATTAGTTTTGACTACGCAAAATGCACAATGTAATCAATTTGCGAGAGACATTTTGCATTTATTGTGCCACTGTGTGTGTGTGTGTGTGTATCTGTGTATGCTTTGAGCCTCAAAAGCTTCTGTGGCTTTGACGATGATTGATGGCCATGTAAATTGAACTGTAACTGGGAATGTGGCTCGTTATCGTCAGAGTTGTTGTCTCCTACTACAACCAACTTCCGATTCGTGCGACATTTGCTTTTCTTTTTTTTTTGTCCAACTCGTGGACAGCACAAGTCACCCAACATGGCCATAATACAGTTCACGATCATCATCAGCCCCGTATTTCATTCTGGTCGCGCCTGCGCCATGATTGACCCAAAAATGGCAAAAGTCTACGATGAATGAGGTAAAATTAATGTGGGATTCGCTTTTTGCTTTGATTTTATTATGGAGAACTGAAGATCAGACCGGCTACTTGAATTTGATTTTAATTATGGACAAAAGTTACAACAACTTAAAGAACTGGTAATAATAGTATTACAAAGCGAATAATTTGAAAGAATACTCTGGAATAGTTTAGGAGTGGCTTAGATTCTTCAGATTCAATTCCAATCATATTACTTTAAATCCCCAATCTTACAGTACTCAATCGGACTTTTTGTCTTGAAAAATATTTTAACTATACTGAATTCTAATTTTACATCATAAATTTGCTGATAAAGCGGAGATATTATATCAAAATGTCATCTTATAGACTTCAAAGTAGTTTTCTTGAATCCCTAAATTGGTAACAAATGTGAGTTCGGTGTTCAGAATTATGTCCAATCTTATTTTTTAAATCTTCAAAGTCATTCCTCTAGAATATTTCTATAAAGAAATAAAGTTATTTATGTCACAAAGTAGTACGAGTATAATATATGGACTAGTTCTGTCTTTCATCTTCCATCTTATATTATTGTCTGCAGATAAGATACACATATTGTATCTTTAAGCGGAAGCTGAGTCAAGTTGGGTGCAAATAGAATCAACCGTAATCTCATCATGTACTTAGTACTTTTCCATATCTTAACTCTAAACTATGCTGCATGGATTGTAAAAAATCTTAAGGAATGTTAAGTGACAGACACTTCCGTTCTAGGGCTTTTGCAATGCCATCAATTCCATTTCCACCCGAACTTCTCTGTCTCTTTCAGCAACAACAGCTGCATTTACTTTGTGCCAGCTTTTTCTTTCCGCTATTTCCGATTTGTCTTTATGTTTTTTTTTTTGTATTTTGGGGTCATGTGTTGAGGGCACGTGGCTCTACGTCGAAGTCGTCAATCAATTAACGGCGTACCATAAAAAAATGCGAGCGAAAATTTCTTTCAAAACAGCAATTAAAAAGATGCATTGACTTTTGTTGTATATTTTCATAATTCTTTTTTCTGTTCGTAAAATTATAAAAACATTAAAAACCGAAGAAAAATGGGCGCAGAACGTGAAATAAAAGAATCTGTATTTGAACGTATGTATTTTGCTTTTGGGCTCTTCTTGTCTTTTGTACATTGACCCAAATTCAATGCCTCCCCTCTGGCTATATGTGTGTGTGTGTGTCTATAAGTGCGTACTTCCTTCTGCTGACCCCACCAAGCACTCGATGCCACTGTCCCACCCCGCAGCACGCACCACTCACCACGCCTCATGCCCCTTGCAGCAGCACGCCCCAATTGCTGCTGGTGCCAAGAAAATGCGTCGTTGCTTAATTTCCACACACACACACACACACACACACACACACGCACATACATACAGTTTCTCCCTCTTTCCCCTTAGACACTTTATCGGTTTTTGAGTGCAGCGACATCAGCAGCAGCTTCCTCGACTCCCCTCTCTACCACGCATATTCAAATTTAATTTTTGTCGAAAATTAAAAGCACGTCAATTCAACAGCTGTGCGAGTGTGTGTGTGTAGGCGCTTTGCGATTTATATTTTTAGTTTGTTTCTTGCCGTATTTCAATATTTGGGCTTTGTCATATGCGTACAACAACAGCATCAGCAGCAACAACAACTTGCCACTGCGGCTCATCATTCATCAGCGGCAACACTTTGGGGCTTGACCTTAGCCCTCTCTCCCTCTCCCTCTCCCTCTCTCTTTCTGTCTGCAGACCTCAAGTTGTCCACTCGCCAACGTCAATGGACGCAGCCAGCGGCGACAGCGTTCCCCTCTCCACCTTCCCCATCTCCCACTGCTTACTTCCATCTCTCTGCGCAGTCGCCAAGTGATTGGTGACCATCGACGTCGTCGTCGTCGTCGTCGTCGCAACGGCGCCGCTGAGCGCATTCAACAAACGCCCACAATAAATACGAATATGAATACAAAATACGAATTATACGTTAACGAATATGAATATCTACTCGTATTTTGTTTTAATGCTGTGTTTATGTTTATTTCATTCATTCAACAAAAATACAAATAAATATAAATAAGCGAAAAGCGAAAACGTGAAAACGAAAACATGCAAATTGAAAGCGAATTCAGTTTTTAGACAACATTTAGTTTTGACCCAGGCAAGCAACGCTCCAACTTGGTCAACACCAGCCGTCCAAGAAACTGAGCGATCAAGCGACCAGTTAACCAGTCAACCAACCAGAAGATAGCCATTTATGTGGCCCATTAATCGATTGTCAGCAGCGTCGTCATATTGCCTTGCCTTCCCCTCTCTCTTTCTGTCCCTCCCTCCCACTTTCCCCCCTCTGGTCAGTCAGTGTCCGTTGGTGTCGCTACCCAGTGCTGACAACCAGTTGTTGAATGCTCTAACTTTTTAATCGGGTATATTTTATTCTTTAAGATGAAAGGGTAGAAAAAATGTTAAGAGAGATATGAATAAATATTCTATATTAGGAAAAATTAATTGATGTTTAATCTGTTAACACTTGTACTAAGTTATTCTAAAGTTATTATTCATGTTGTTTTAAAAGTTTGTTTAGGATATATTCAAGTTTTTATGGAAAAAAGATTATCTTTTATCTTTTCTTATTTTTTATTTATTTTATTTTATTTATTTATTTTATTGTAAAAACAACAATTATTTGATTCTGTATCTTTTTTAATTCTTTACAAAAAAAATAGTTAAACTAATATCTTTAATCATAGCATCATGGAATTAGTTTACTCAAGATTAAGTAATTTTCACATACATATACAACAATTTTGAATCGATTAATTTAACTTTATTAATGAAAATAATACTCTGAGCAACACACTTGGATCAACACAGAAAAATTTTCCAAGTATTCACGTGTTTACTTTTTACATAATGTGAATGATTCCCCAATCAATAAAGGCATTTTCCATGTGAATCAACAATTTCTTATTCTACTTTAACGTTGATTTTAGAGCTTAATCTGGAAATTGAATCCCTTCCCAGTTTACACATTGAGTGCATTCAAACTTCGTGAGCTTACAGGCATTTGCTTTGATTTCTAGTTACTGTTTTTGCCTTTGTTGTTATTACAGTTTGTTTTTGTTGCTGTTGTTGTTATTGTTGGTGGTGGTGGTGTTGTTATTGCAGTTGCAAATGTTGTTTCTACTTAGTTGCTCGTATTATGACTCTCTTTGGTGCAATTTGCTGTTTAGAGAGTTGTTGCTTTGCCTGCCGGACCTGTGATTATATTACAGAGCTGCGTTAAGTCGGTTTTGTGGTATAGAAATCATCCAACAACAGCAATAACAGCAACATCAATATCAGGCATCATCATCATCATCATCATCGTGATGACGAAGTTCATCATGTTGCCGTGGGAAGGCAAACGAAATGTTTATATCGATTGAAAACTGTTTTTGCCAGGCATCTCCCACACCAATGCAGGATTGTGCATGTATTTGTTGCATGCAACACTCATTGGCACTTTCATGGAAATTAAGTTACCGTTAATTGCGTAGCAGCAGCCAAAGACTGCAACACCCTCAAAAGTAAACTTACCTTCACTTCTTTCTTCTCTTTCACTTTAACTCGCTCTCGCTCTATTTTAATTACGGCACCCAATTAACACTGCCTTACCCCTCTTCCCTATCCCTCTCCCTCTCTCTTCCTGTGCTGCCACTTGCCTCTAGACGTGACAAATTGATGCAATAGCTTGATTCCCAAATGTTTTTGAATAGCTTTAAAGTCTCAATTCGTGTTTGTCATATTAACAACATGCAACAGACTCTTCAATAACTAAGCCAACAAGCGCCCCCACACACACACACACACTCACACACAAGCTGATATGTAAATATGTACAATATATACAGCTATGTGTATACCAAAAACAACATCAAGGCAACGCAGATTTTCCTTGTGGCCGCCGCGTCGCAAACGCTCTAAAAATAGAGTTTAACAAACTGTAAAAGTATTCATTCCACCACATACAACGCACCCAAAAAAAACACTCACAAGCACTCACACAATGACACATTGGGGATGACGCGTTGATGCAACCAAAACCGCCTCCGACTATTCTCCTCTCTGCGCCTGTAAGTGTGTGCGTGTGTGTGTTTATGGTTGTTGTGCCCATTTCATTTCTCTCATTCTCTGAGTTCTCTTGCAGTTGCAAATATGCAGCAAAATCTCAGCACACTTTTCCTATGCCTAACGAAACGTCATCGTCCTGTGGCATCCAACTTCATCTCACCTCCATTCCCCTCTCAGACTCTCTGCTGTCCCTGCAGGGTATCCCTTGTGGGTCCTAGGGAAGGGGGATGTGCGCGGGGGCTTTTTGCGTACATCTTTCCCAGTGGAACAACGCTCGGCCCAATGGCACTTCTTTCAATGCGTTTTCTCCTTTTTGTTCTTGTGCATCGTCTGCTGCTCTACAAAATAGAGCATATTTGCTTTCGTATGCAGGTTAACGAACAGAAATTTTCATTTCTTTTCTATTTATTTATTTTACTAATATTCTTTATGTTTCCCTAAGAATTTACTGTCAGTCTTCTGCGGTAATCAACAACTTTAGAAGATAACTATGAGTACTGATAAGATATCTGTACTATGTATTAATCATTTTCAAATGATCTAATCACTATTACTACTTGGTTTCAAGACATTGCAAAGATAATTATTATTTTTTTAAAACATTATTTTCGAACGTAGAACTTTTGCTTATTTATTATTTCTTATGTCTCTATTAACTTTGCTTCAGCTTACAGAGTTTATTACTTTAAAAACTCAACTTTATTAAAAGTTAATGTAGGGCATTTAATAGTTCTTAATGGATATTGTTTTTGTTTTATAATGTGTCAAAGACCGTGTTTTCAGGCGCCTCCACCCCAACATGTACTCCAGCATGTTCTGCATCATGAAGTGCACTCCGTTGCGTTACACCCTGTCTCTTTCCCCTTCCCTCATTTCCCCCTTTAGCCCTTCTTCTCTATTTGCCCCCTCATTGTGTGCTCTTTAGCGTTTGCTGACTTTTACACAGATGACAGAGAAAGAGAGAGAGAGAGGGATTTGCATGGCAGCTGCTCCATTTTCACAATTTTTCTTTGCAACTGACTGACAGCTACCACTGCAGTTTCCCAACTCTTCTCTGATTCCCTCTGAGTTGTCCTTAGGAATGCAAGTCTTGATTATTTATTTACCATAATTAGCTGCCATGAGCAGAGCTAAATTTGTAGTTACATTTGGTTAAAATGGACACTCCACCTCTCATTTCATCTTAACTCATCTCAGATAGCTAATAACTTGTCATATTTTTTTTTATTCTTTTTACCGCGACTGCTGGAAAATTCCTTTTCTTTTACAGTTCCGACAATTTGCCTACTCGAAGTTGGTCGTCATCTTCATCGTTGTCGTGTTGTCTCTTCTTTTTCTGATTATCTGCTTGTCTTTATGACTGCAGCTCCATTTCCATTTTCCATTTTCATTTCGAGTTCATTTCGAAGATAATTCTGTGAGATGCTTTCAGTTGTTGTTGTTGTTGCTGGGCTGCTGCACTTTTGTTTACACTTGAGCATTCTGTGAGTTTGTTTTTCCTTCTCATCTTTCAGTTTGTTTGCTTGACGCTTATCCCCTCGTAAGCAGGGGGAAAAGTCCACGGTTTTTATCTAGTTCAAAGTTGGTTGCAAGTTGCATTTTTGATGCGTTGTCGTGCTGCTAATGCGTTTGACCCATTTCAATTGGGGGGCGTGCACCCAGAGCATGTTTGCTCCCACACTTCACTTCACTCCACTCCACGCTCCACAATCCACACTCCACTTGTCCACTGCGCTTCAAAAATTAATCCATGAGAAGTGCATTCATAACTCTTTTTTTGAACTCTTCTTGTTGTTTTTTTATCTCTTTTTTCACACAATAAAATGCACAAAGAAACTGACTGAGTCAATGGCGAAGTCAGAGGAGGCGGAGACTGTGGCAAGCTTGGGAGGGGCATGGGGCAGGCAATGCTTGTAGCGGTGTCGTCTCACAATTGCAGTTTGCAGTTGCCAATTACCCGATGCTCAGTTCATGTTGTTGCAGGCGATTATTAAATGCTTATTGCCTCTTCTATTTGAAAAGCAAGTCGAAGTCGAAGTCGAAGGCAATGGCAAAAGTCTCATTGGGGTAACCTCGCCAAGCGTCAAGTGTTGTTATTGTTGTGTATGTGTTGTGTTGTTGTGGGTGCATTGCATGCAACGGGGCCATAGAAAGTGCAGACAGACCAACAACCAACCCCCACCGTCACCGCCACCGCCACCTCACACCCCCCATAGAGCAATTGTCGACACTCGAGCACGCACAGACTAGGGAAAGGAGTTTCCAAAAGAAGTTCTTTTTCAATTCGTCACCATTTCTGGGCTTACATGTTTTTCAACTTAACTTTAAGCATGAGTTTCGGCCATAAAGAAGAAACTAATAACGCCTGGGAATTGTGTGCCAAAATGATTTATTATTGATGTCAGCCAAGGTTTACTTTGGGGCTAGAAACCTATAGAGTTAAGGTATATATTTTATGATATCTGACAGTTTCAATTTATTGAAATATATATCAAATATATTAAGTTAGAGAAATGGTTACATATAGTAGCGAAATTGTACAGAACCTATACACATATCCATTCCGAAAGGAATAATTAATGAGAATGGTTAAGCGGTTTGTAAATTTATTGAAATTGTTTAGAATATTAGGGTGAATAACAAAATATTTTTAACGAATTGAAAGTTTTTTTAAATCAAATACACTATTTATAGTATCCAGAAGTTAGAGAGATTGTTATATATAGATGTATTTTCAATAATTAGATAACTTTGTCAATTATTTGTTAAGGGATTTACTTATTTTATTAAAAAATTTAATACGATGAAGTTGATCATTGATGAATAAATATAATTGTTTTGTAATTATGTTGTTTTTTTTCAGTGCATTCAATTATATTTCCTTACAGTTGGCAACGCTACACGCGCACTCTTTCGCTTGCTTTCTCTCCGGTTCCGCTCTCTCTCTCTCTCTCTCTCTCTCTCTCTCTCTTTGGTTCACCCCAATTTTGGCAAATAAGGGTAGGCAATAAATTTCGCTAAAGTCTTGCCGTTTTACGTGCGGAGCAGCATCTTAAGGACGCAGGCACTCAAAGCTGTTGTTGTCCTTAGAAAACATTCCGGATTCGCTCTGCTCACGTTTATGCCAAAGATATTATAAAGTGCGAAGGCATTTAGAGCCACCCTTAACTCAGAGACTCGGCAAGAGAGAATCAGTCTGAGAGAGAGCAAAGTATTTATCCCCCCTTCTTGCGCTCCAAGCAACAACAACAATAATAATGATGGCTTTCAATTATGCTCTCTCACACTCTTTCTCTCTCGCTCGATGCTCTCTCGAAATTGTTGTTAATGGACTCGTTTGGAGTTTTAATGATTTTGAATGCTTACATAAAACTATTTAATAGACAATTGTAAAATTAGTTGTAGGTAAATGAACTGCAATTTTGTATCAGCAGTTATTGGCCTGGTCTAATCAGAGAGAGAGTGACTGTGTGAGAGTGAGAGGGTGGGAGAGCGGCAGCAGCTGTCCTGCAATGCAATTGCTGTTGCATAGCTGCAGTTGCAAATTGCAAGTCAGGCTAGGGCCACGAATGAAGCAACCACCGAGCCAGCAAATGTAACTGAGACGGAGACACAGAAAAACAACCCGCAACACATCTGTTCCATCTGTCAAGGGTCGCAGTCGCTCTCTATCGCTACAGAGGGTCGTTGTCTCTCTCTCTCTCTATCACTGTCTCTCTGTGGCTCTTGCTCTCAAGTTGACGCCGCTTTGGCTCTGTCGACCAGTGTTGCCAGATTAGCTTATTTCAGGCTAGATCTAGCATATTTAAAAACGGAATAGCTTAAAAAATTTGCAAATAGCTTATAGCCATAAATCTAGCATATTTTAAAGTTCATGTGAGATATTCTAACAATAAATGAATTCTTGACATCAACGAGTCAAAAGTTTAAAATGTTATAGGACATTATAATATCGGAGCTGGTTCTTTATTGCCGATTGTTACGTGAATTTATTCATATGATCGTCAATTTATTTTCCTATAACGTTTCACACGTTGATCATTTTAAATTCCAAACTGATAAGATACATCTTATTAAATGGGAGCATATTAATGATACCTCGAAATTTTGGGCAGAGGTGCTCTCCTACAAAGATGCTGGAAATAATCATCCATTTGAGTTCCTGGCCTTGTTTGCACTTCAAATGCTTTCACTACCGTGGTCAAATGCGGAAGTGGAACGCGATTTTAGCCAAATGAACCTGGTTAAAACAAAGTTGCGCAACAAAATTAAAAACTTTAAATGCAATACTAAGTATAAGGTATGTTTTTTAATAAAATTATTTAATTTTACAGATATGGATTGCGCAGACATGGGGAAGCAAGTTGCCACAAAAATACCTTAGTTTGATTCAATCAAACGAAAGATATTTAAGTCAGGATGAAAATACTGAAATAGATAATTTTTTAACAAATTTGTTTTAAATAAAAACCCAATAATTTTGAATGTTATCTTCCAAATGCATTTAGCTTGTTTTTCGGCATGTTTTTTTATTTTTAGCTTATTTTAGCTTATTTTTTCTCCGAATCTAGCTTATGCGGGCGCCCAAAACCTGGCAACACTGCTGTCGACGCCTTTAGTAACGCTCCCAGCTCAGAGTTCCACAGCCCCGTAGTCAGTCTCGCAATACAGTTAGCCGACGTTAGTTTTTCGCAGACGCTTTTCCGCCTAGCAACATTTTCACAAATATATATATATATAGCCAAATATATATATATATATGTGTACATATAGACCCATGTAGGCTCAAGTCAGCGCTAGTTCTAGTGTTCTTCTAGTGCTTAGTGTCTAGGGATCCCAGGACTTTTGTCTAGTCTCATTACGTATCCTAAAGTCGCGCGTGTCCCTCTGTGTGTGTGCGTGTGTGTGTGTACGGGAGCGCCTGTCCCGTTTTTATTTTTTGCAAACGTCCGCCCGCCTGTACCCCGCCTCCTCCACCTTCTGCTTCGTCGTCGTCGTCGTCGTCGTCGTCGCGGCCTGTGTATGTATTCGTTTGTCTGCGGCCAACCCCGGCAACTACGTCGCCTCCTCCTGCCCACAGGGCGTTAATAATGCGATGAGATTTCTTTTACACATACAAGTACATAGATAAACACATTTATATAAAAAATATATACATACATATTTGTATATGGATTATAAATATACATATATCGTGAAATTGGCCCGCCTTTAATACAAGTGAAATTTTTTGCCGCTGTATCGTCTATTGATTTTTTGTATCTATCGCTCTGGTGCCAAAGTGTTGTAAACCGTCCATAAAATCAGAACCTAGTTCCACAGTAACCAAAATAACAACAAAAGCGACAACAATTCCGTTTCATTAGACACTGCCCGCAGCACTAAAGGGTTTTTGTCTGCCTTAACTAGCCACAAACTCGTTTCAACAAACACAAATATATATATAAATATCTATACAAAATGAGTAGCTATACGGCCGCCCAGTACTACAAGACCACCAATATGATTACCTCCAATGAGATCTACTGGTAAGTTTCATTATCCTTTTTGTTTTTTCGTTTCCACCTTTTTGTTTAGTTGCACTTGTGTGGCATCCGCCCACAAACACGTTCAGCTCCACCCACAACACCCCCGCATTGCTCCTAGCAGCCGGCAATCAGTTCAAGGTTCCCTTTGACGAGGTCGCTTGTGACGCAATAAACGCCTACACACAGTTGCGCATCCCATTGAAGCTGTGCAGCAACAACAAAAATCAATGACATCTCCACAGTTTGTTTCTATTTCCTCCTGCTCCCCCTATTTTTTTTTGTTATAATTGCCAACACAGTGGTTCGCCCACGCTGCCCCACCCTTCGCCTTTGTTGGCCCACACACGAACTTCATGTCTTGTGGGATAACAACAAAAGGCAGCGATGACGCCCACTGAAATGACGCCCGCACACAATGCACTATTTCTATAGTCGAATTGGAATCCATTCAGCACAGAAGTAGGCAACACATTTTATCATACATATTTGACAACTGAAAGCATGCTACGATATTGCTAGTTTATACACAGCGCAAAAGTATGCTATGATTTCTTTGTGGGTCGTAAGTTCACTTGGAACTTATTCACCATATTTTGACAAGTTTATAATAAAAAAAATATGTGAATATAAATGTGTTGCGCTAGAAAGAAAGTAATATTATTAACTTTTAACAAATTCATAATAAATTTAAAAAAATATATATATGGTAAATTACTTCTAGCAAGATTTATAACTCTCTTGGTTTTTCACACAATATTTTCCATTATAAAAAATGTTAATTTATTGACTGTAAATTTTGGAGCTAATGTAAATTTTTTATATTCAGAAAAATATGTGTCAAAGCGAAGTAAAAGTATATTGGCATTTTTGACAACTAACTATGTAATATAAATAAATAAAAGTTGTATGAACAAAGGCTTTTGTTATAGTTGAACTGTCAGGAAATCCGACTTGACAAGCTCAGCTTATTTAAAAAAGCATTCAATTGGAAAAAAAATCGATTATTTTGGCATGGAAACAAGCTCATATCCTTTATAGACACACACATATATATCAGTTAATGTATGTGGGCAGCACATATTTTCTAGCTGACAGTTACATAAAAGCATAGCTACTAAAGCCTTGAACTCTGACATTTTGGCTAACATGCATAACATGCCAACAAGCCACAACCAACACACATGACAAAAGAATCATTTGCATAACATGCGATAGATAGAAGTACACATGTATACAGATAGTATATATTTGGAGGAGTACATAACATTTGTGACTCTCACGATGAGACACGCGCTTAAAATTCCATTGATAATAAACACGTGATTATATGTACATAACTGTCAATAGGTCTTCGAGGCAAATGCAACTGTAACAGCCAAAACATTATCTTGTCTTTGTATTCCAAAAATTACAGCAATTTACGAGTGTCGTCTAATTGGTGGATAACATTTCCGCGGAAAAATAAAATAAAGTAAGGGCAAAAGGGAAACTGATAGCAAATACGTACGTGCGCAATCTACTATATAAACAGTCTATAATATTGGCGATAGACTACCTTATTATCAATTTATGGTTACTGCAGGTAGAGCTTTAAGCTCTCTGGGTGTAAGGGTTGCTAAGCCCTATTTCTTGTCTTGTTAATTGTATTTAATTGATCTTAATTATTGCTGAGCAATTTGCATAACAAGCTAATTGATACTATGTACTATAATTGTGTTGGTTTCATTTTTCTTCTTTTTTTTTAGTTATTAAAAAGTTGTTTTTTATTATGGCTCTTGTGATATGGCCATGGCTGTCTTTTTTGCTTAAGCTCGCAATTATAATAATTATTACCACTTTTTTGTTTTGTAATAATCAAAGTCGATGTACAACCAAACAGACCTCAATATTAACCATAAATGACATAAAAGTTATTAACTATTTGTGCATACTAAATTCGAAATTTTAAACCAATAAGGAACTGCATGGTCTACTGCGGATTGTCATAAAAAAATACGATCGAAACCTGACTTACTCATCGCATTGATAAATCACATAAAACCAAACGAGATTTCTGTTTGTTATAACAAACAAAACTAGTTAAATATACTATACGTTTCTTCATTTTTCTCCATTGTAAATTGTATAAACTTTTAGAGAGGTTTGTGCATATTTACAGAATGAAACTAATGGAAGTTGTCACATTATTGTTTACTTACTTAGTAGAAGCTACTTAGCATTTAATCATCTGACATATGGTTCAAGTGATCTTTAAGCTGTCACAATCTATCTCTTTCTAAAGCTGTAGCTAAAGTTTAAACTCTCGACTTTTATTTCGAAAGACATGCTATTTAAATATATTCCACTTCATATTATTGCCTTTGTTTCGAGATGCAAATTTCAAGTTCAAAGTGTGCCTCAACTTAACTGATCCACGTGATCTATTGTCTCTTTTTTCTCTCGTTTTTGCACTCTCTTTGCTATATTTTTAGACGTCATTTGCTAATTGAAAGCCAGGCTTTAAGTAGCCTTATCAATATGAAATCGGGTGCTGATTTCTATGGTTGCCACACGGCATCCGCTGGAGCTTTTTCTTAGTAGGCTTCTGGGTTTGTAGGCCTACGCAAATGTGTAAATAAATTCAGCCGAAAAGTCGACGAGCATCAAGAAAGCATCTAAATTAAACTGGAAACCAGTTAAGAAGAGTGGCAAACGTTACCAACCGGCTGACGTCATGTGTGGGTAAACAAGATGAAGAGGGGGAAGAGGAGGAAGTGCTGCCTCAGTTAAACTGCCGGTTGCCGGCAGACCAGTTACCAGTTCTTGTAGCAATTGCCGTTGTTGTTACCCATGCTTTTGTAGTTGTTGTTGTTGTCGTCCTAGTTGTGTGCCGAATTTCTTGAGTTCCAGTTAGTTGCTTGACGCCGTTGATTTTGCTGTGGACATCACACAATGAATGCATATGCAAAGCAAAGAGAACTTGGCCAAAAGTACTTTGCCATTGCCCTGTAATCAGCAGGCGTAAAAATATGCAGTGTATGCTTTTATTAGAGGGTATTTCGAATAGTTGATAAAGGCAGCACAAAGAACTCGTTAAAAATTGATAAGTTGCCTAACAATGATCGATTACTTATACATTTATGTGTACTAAAATGTTATTCATGTTTAACGATAAATGTTTATAAATCGATCATTTAATATTTAACTAATTTATCATAATTGTCGAATGAGAAATGAGCTATAAAATTAGGTACATTTAGCGGAAAAATCAAAGATATTCGTATGTATAGAAATAGCTTTTTTTAGTGTGTCCATAAATCAGTAATTTATAGTATTTAAATAACTCAAGTGTAAATTGTTGGAAATAAATTAAAAAGTAATAATATTATAATAGTAATAATAGTAAAATCATAATAAATTATTTACTGCATAAAAGCAGATTTATTTTTAGAGAAGAGCAATCAGAAAGTATCTAACATATTCGTTGAGTATCTCAACATTTAGCAGTGCATCTACAAATTGAACACATTGCACTGTGATGTTCTTACTGGTTTTTCCTCCTCTTTTCAATTGCACAATAGCGACAATTGCATTGTTGTTGGTTGTTTCTTGTTGTATTGTCAGTGGGAATTTGCATTCAATTGGAAGCTGACGAAATGTTGAAATCTCGCAGTTGCAGGGGTTGCTGTGATTTATACACTCTACCCAACTCAATACCCCGAAAAGTTCATTAGCTTTTGTGGAAAGCGGCGTCAGGTTGCCAAAAATAGACAAAACTAAGATAAAAGAGTTTCGCATAATGATGTCCAATTTGGGGAAACTGATTATGCAAAGCTTGGCGAGCTCAATTGAATTAATGATGATCATCACGAAGATGATGATAATCTTAGTCTTAGTTAGATGATAATCTTTACCAGCCGCAGCTGAGAGTTTCAATTGCATGGAACATAAATAAATAAATAATAGGCTGCTAATCGCTTGTAAACATGAATTTTTCCAATGAACATTTCAATGAGAAAGCAGACAAACCTATAGTAGGGGTAAAGCGGGGAGGGTGCAGGGAGTGAAATGAAATGACGGACGGGTGGAAATGGGGGCCAGGTGGGTTGGTCTGGCTACGTGATTTAGAGCCTAACGAGCATAGAACCCTTGTGGGCGCACTTTCCCAACCAACAGCCACAACAACAGTCGTGCCACATGAGCCAACAACAACAACAATAACAACCAGAGCGTTTTTTTTGGCCCCGCGGCGCACGCTCCTCTCGTGATTGTTTTGTGATTGATGAAGGCGACGCCAGTGGGCAGCCAAAAAACCAGCGAATAGCAACCACTACCAACGACAACAACAATAGTAACAACTACAACAACAATGCTTCATTCATGGCCAAGAAGAAACAAGTGAAGTGAAGTGTGGCTGCAGAAGTGCAAGTGAAAGTGAAGTTTTCGGCGGCGCTACGTCCGTCAGTTTGTCTGTCCTTCCATCCGTCAGTCCGTCGTTCGTTGTGTACTTCAGCGGCAACCACAAAAAAATTTCCCACTAACATAATTTTCAACAGCAAAAGATGATGAAAAAAGAGCAGCGAAAAAATGAAAACAACAAAAAAATCATTGCCCATTTCCAATTGTTGTTGTTGTTGCTCTTGTTGTTGTTGTTTTTTGCTGCTGCGGCTGCTGTGGATCGTCGTTGTTGCTGCTCATCTTCATCTTCATTATTGGCGCCTCTGTGTTTGCTACACATTTAATTAAATGCCCGGCCAAGAGAAGAGTGAGAGTGAATCCGATCGTCTATCGCCTTTTGTCGCAACTCGCGATCTTTGTATTTACACCTCACCTTTTGTGGATTAGAGATGGTCGCAAAAGGGTCACTGAAAAAGTAATACCATTATATAGCTTAGTTAATGACTACAGTGAGTAAATAATGTATTTACTCTGGCCAAATGAAAACTGTCACCATTTGTGGGTAATTCCCCTTTGCAACCCCGAAAACAGTCAACAAATTCAATTTAAGCAACAGACGTAACTGTCATCTCTAGGTCTGGATGGGCACTGTAGAGGCACGCTTCATTAACCGCAACCGCTTGTCTCATTGGCATTGTCTCAGTCCAGAGCCCAGCGTTCACTTTCTAATCACCCAAAGTCAACGTCAACGTCGTCGTCAGCGTCAGTTGGCATAGTCTGTGGCAGCCATGACCGAATGCAATCAACGACAGCCCCGACAGACACGCAAGTTGAAGGTACTGCCCCGAACTTATATGGTACGGCCTCATGTAGAAGAAGAAGAAGAAGGAGGAGGAGAAGGTGAAGGAGGGTTACAAGCTCTCTCGCAATCGTTGTTGTTGACTTTTTTTTGGGGAGGTTTGAAGGTCTTTTGGCCCTGCCATATGAATATATGGTATATGCTTTTACATATATTTATCCACAAATTGGGTTCAGACGCCTAAGGTCAAGTCAACAATAGCGAAAACAACAACAGCAACTTAACAAGAGTCAAGCAGGCAGTAATCGTAATCGTAATCGCATAGTTAGTAACTACATTCGCTATGTTTACTAATGAAATATACAAAACGATTCATATGTAAGCTTACCACGGGCTGTTCGAGTAGTTATAGAAATACGCAAATATTTGGTCACAGATAAGATAAGATTAGTTGAATGAAAGTTAAAGTTAAAGTTAAACAAATCGATGTGTTATGAATATTGTAAATAAAGATAAGATTGTTAACAGATATATTTTTGAGTCAGTAAATCTTTCTTAATTAATTTTAAAAAAATTTGTTATGTACTTTGAAAAGAATTGATACAAATCTTCAATAAATTTAAGATAATTATTAGAGATTCTTAAAGAAAAAAATACATTTATTTAGATTTATAGAAAATGTATTTACTGCTGCTTTTTATGCTTAATGTGTGACCATTGCATTGAACTACCCTCGCACACATGAAGTAATTGTTGTTGTTTTGTAGGTTGCTTGTCATCATCGTGGCTGTTGTTGTTTATTGTTTCATAACAGCTGAGACAAAGTCAGGCAAAAGGTAAATGGGTTTTGTGTACCTTGTGCCTAATGCGTTAATATCATCATCAATGCTTGCAAGCTAGCTCATAGATACATACATAGATACATACATAAACACATGTGCATAGATACTCGTATTGTAAGCTATGTTTATGCTTTGTGCAGGTGTGTGTATGGCACAGTGGGCACAAGTTTTGGTTTTTATGACTTTAGTTTTAACGATGCCAGTGACAGCAACGTCCGACAACAACAACAACAACAATAGCAGCAACAAGCAAGTTTCAATGCAAAGTCAAAACAGGCCGCAGGTCCGGATATAAATGGTTTGTTGTTCACACACTCACTCATTCATACACACATACACACACGTATGCATATGAATATGTACATGTATGCAGTGGAATACACTCATCACTACGCTTAACGCTTGGCTCAGTCTCAGTCTGAGAGTCAGCCCCAAACCCAGACTCAGTCAGCCATTACGAAGCCCATTTTGTTAGTAGCTCGCCGCAAGCGACTAACTACCAAAAGTGCCTCACAGTTTGCGTTTACAGCGGCCATAATGTACTCGTATTGTATGTAGTACTACGTACAGCACATGCATAAAAGCACATACTGAAAGAGAGCAGAGACCAGCAGAGAGGGAGAGCGGGAGAGAGAGAGAGCGCCCCCGCTTACAGCCCGCCCCCGTTCGCCCTTCACCGACGTGAGTCGGTCGTGAGTCACCTGAGCGTAACGTAAGCGCAGCTTATTGTTATGTTTGCTCGTGTGCTTCGGGTACTTGTGCTCGTTATTTTATTTTTACTTACAATTTTTTTTTTTGGCACTCAACACACTCGGCTGCTCGCTCTCTTTCCCGCTCTCCCACTGCAGTTGTTGTGGTGGTGGTTTGGTTGTTGTTGTTGCTCTGAGCAGCTGTTTTCGACTGTCTCACAAATTTGTTGCTATTGTGTGATCGCTTTTTCAACAGTAAATGTATGTGTGTGCTTAATTTAGTCAGTGTATTTGTGTGCATGCAAATTTACACCTCTTTTTACAGCAGCTTCAAGTTTATCGAATTATCCGATTTGTTTCACTCTTTTTATGCCATTATCCAGTAAAAGCTGTCAAATCAGCCATAAACTGATGCATTGCAGATGTTTTTACCATATAAATAAAAGCTTTAACTGGTAATTTAATAAAAAAAACTATTAGTTTGCAATTACAATTAGTCCCACTGTGCAGCACATACGTCAATGCTCACTTATATGACTCTATAAAACGTCAATACAGGTGTGAGTGTGTGTATGTGTTTTATACGTACTGCAAGTGTTTCGTTTATAGACTGCCAATTGTTTTCGGTAGATCAATTTGAAAAGAACAGCTTAACACAGAGACAGAACAGCAGCCACAACAACAACTGGCACAACACACACACACTCACACTTGTGCACGCACCATTCACTCATCACGCTCTCTCTAACTCACATACTCGTACTCACTGAGAGAGCGGTGGAATACGAACAGTCAGGTTAGTCGATTTACGGCTTGGAAGCTCGCATGCCTCAGTCGGCCAATTTAGTCTCTCTCAAAGTTCCGTCGAGGCAGGCAGCACAAGCAGAGCACAAGCAGAGAAATTCGTGCGCGCGCGCTTTTCTGTTTTCAAAACGTCGCTGCCCGATCGTGCGTTTTGTTGTTAACATTAACATTAACATTAGCATTAACATTAACTCGGCTCTCGCTCACCTGTGTTAGTCACATTTTCGTGTTGTTGTTGCTATCCATTATGGATTTGCTCATAGTCGTTTGTTGTTTTTGTGATCATTTTGCATACGCAAAACAAGCAACAAAATTTCAAAATTGAATAAATTTTTGCGAATTGATTGGCAAACAAAAGTTTGTCTCTGGTGAATAATTGTGAGTGGAGCTCTGAGATTGAGCGAATAAGTGTGAATGTGTATTGAGAAAAAAGTGAGATATAAAACAACAATAGCAACAACAGTAGAAATTGCAAAATATACACATAACACGCAGCTCACGAGTTGGCAACGCGTGTCGCATCTTCATGTTGTTTTAGATGTTGTTGTTGTTGTGATTGTAATATAGTGGCTGCTGTCAAGCCAGGGCCGGTTTATTAATTTGACATCGTCGTGTGCTCCCCTGCCACATAAAACAATAAAAACAACAGAAGCAGCAATAAAATACAAAAAAAAAACCCAAAACAAAACGGAAACCGAAAAAAACTACAACAACAGCAGCATTGCACACAACTTTTTTTGTTTTAATGTAAAAAATAAAATATAATTAAAGAGAAAATCGCCTTTCTCTGCGCGTATCACAAAAACAATAGTGCCGCCAACAGCAACAACAGCAACTACAACAAAAATAGGCGTCGACAGCGGGAATAGCAGCAGCAGCAACAACAACAGCCACGGCCACTGCCCCGTTACGTTTCGGCAAACACAAGACCAAAGCGTCCCACTGTCAATGTGTGTGTGTGTGTGGACTCGACTGGAAATTTCTGCTACACATTTTTTAATTGAATTTGTAGGCAAGTGCTGAGAGCATAGAGCACAAGCGCTGCAGCTATTAGAAATACTCTCTCTCAGCCCTCCTCTCAGCTGCAGCAGCAACTTTAACTGTAAACCGCCTGAGAATAGCTTTGATCAGTATGCAGCTGTGTCATAACATCCTTTGAGCATTACTCAACTGGCATTTTACTTAAAAGCTTGAGTCACTTGACTTTAATGACTTAAAAGCTTCACAGCTGATTCGCAGCGCAGCGCAGCGCAGCTGCAGCTGACCTGCAGTGACAGAGAAAGCACTGTTAACCGTTACTTGGCTGCCAAAATAAAAGCTGTGCTCAAAAACTCCAAACTGTCGCTCTGTCCCAAAGTGTACAAGGCGCAGTCTCAGCTGCTGGCTTCAGTTGCTGCTGATGGCGACTGCGGCAGCGACTGCGACTGCGGCTTCGCCTCTTTAGTTGCTTGCTTCGCTTGTGTAACCACTTGCCAACCAATTACGCTGCGTCGCTGTTGCAGTCGCGTTGTTGCATATTGTGTTTCCACTTCCTCTTCCGCTCATTTGGAGCGCTTGCAACGCATGCAATTGTTAGACAGAGCGAGTGGGAGAGAGCGCGTAAGCGTGAGCGGGTGAGCAGGTGTAAAGAGTGCAGTGAGAGAGAAAGAGAGTTGGGTTACGTGCGCCGTTACTAATGACACGAAAGTGAATAAAAAAAAAGCGTTGAAGCACGCGTCGCTGCCATTGTGGAACCCATTGTGCCGCCCAACTGCATTTGGTTCCCTCTCTCATTTGTATGTGCGTGTGTGTGTGTAATAATTATAAATTAAATAATTATACAATACAAGCAGAGAAAACAACTTGGAACTGATTGCAAGTGCAGTTGTTGTTGCTGCTGCTGCAGTTGCTGTTGCTCGTGCAGTGGAACACCTGTAAAACAAAGGCAGCTTTATCTACAACAACCACAACTATAACAAATACAACTACAACAACAACTAGCTATTGTCGTGCACTGTGGCGGATGCATGCAGCTTTAAGCATAATGAAAATTAAAACCCGACCCAACAAATGCTTAAAACCAAAGCAATTTTACTTCTTACAAAGGAGCCAAGAACTAAAACTGAAAAACTAAAAACTAAAAACTGAAAACTTGTTTCAACTAAATTGCAATTGCAAAGTTTCTGAGAATATGCTAAAACAGCAACGAGAACAAGTTAAGCAATACTAACAACAACGATACCAACAACAACAACTGCTTCTCAATAGTTTGTTAAATAATAAAACATATTCGAAGCTTGGCTTTTAATGTATGTGAGTGGGTTTTTCGGGGCAGCATTCTCACAGTGGAGTCAACTTGCCCCTTCTCTTCTCTTCGAGAACACTCCACTCTCCCCTCTCTCAACCGAGAGTAGAACAGAACAGAACAACTGTTGTTTGGTTGTAGGCGACTTGTTTTGGCCAATAATGCCATGACTTGTTGTGGAATCCAAGGCAAGGCTAACACACTGGCTAAGGGAGGTGGGGTGGGGGAATAGTTTATCGAAACAGCGAAATTTGTTGGCTTAAACAGCTTTTAGCTTTTTTGCTGTCGTGTCTCAATTTCTGACTAACAACAACAAATGACGAAACAATCACATGTATACAACATTTCTAAACAATTGTAACGAATTGAAGAAGACATTACGCTAATGATGAAGCCATCAATATATCAATCCAACAAGTGATTGTATTCAAAGAAATAACTTAAGTATCTGAGACACTTGAGACACTCATCAAAGGTTCTTGAACTTGACCAAAACAGATTTATGAGTGGAAAGTGCGGGGGATTATTGTATTTAAATGTTGTTTTTCTTTTGGTTAAATACGTAATTTACATAAACATACATACATGTATTATAGCGATCTTGATCTTGTCTACTGATAAACAAACGAATATTTTTCCCTTTCAATGGGCCATTGTCTTCGTCTTCGGTCTTCGGTCTCCGCCTTCAACTTAATTGACAAATCTTCTCACGTAAATTTCCATATGATTTATGGATTTATTTAAGTGGATCAGGTCACCCAACTGGGCCCACTGCCAAAAGAGCTTTCTCAGCTGTCTGTCTAAGCTTTTGATTAGTGCAGACGGATGCCAACTGTTTTTTTACATCCCTGACATATGAATGTATTCACATTCGCATTCAATTTGAATATTGTTTACTTGGCACTCAGTTTCATTTATTTATTTTCTAGCTTTGCGACTTTTACTTGCGATCAGCGATCGCTGACCTAAAAAGCTACAAAGCTGATTGAATGCGCTCCGAGAGAGAGAGTCAATGTGACTCGCTCTCTCTCTCCCTCTCTCTCTCTCTGTCTCTCTTTCTCAATACATTAACAAACATTTTGCAAGTGTCACGCTACCCACTTTGCTTCATTAGCGACCGACTGCCATCTATCTGTCTCTTTCTCTGTGTCAGTATTGTTGCTATTTTATTACAATGCTTTTGAAGGGCATTCACAATGTTGTTGTAGTTGAGTTGTTGTTGGTTTTGCTGGGCTTATAGCGTACGCAATGCGCAAAAAGATAGAAAAACGCGTGTGGAATGTATTGAAGCTAAAAGTAATTTACTAATATTATCGCTTAGAATACCTTAAACGTTATCTAAACTCAAACGAAGACGACGACAAAATGTAGACAGTCAACAACAAAAAATAAAGGGAAGATAGAGAGGAAAGAAACGAATGAATTCCATAACTAAACCAAAGATAAAATGGCAAAGAAAACAAAGTACATGCAAACAACAAATCTATAAAAATATGTACATAAATTAAAACGAAAGCAAGAACAATAAATTATAATCGAAATAAACAACAACAAAAAGAACTACAACAAATCAATTTGCAAATGAATAAAACGAAAGCAAAACAAAAGCAAAATCACAAACAATACGAAGAAATTCAACTCGAGTCAAAGTCAAACAAACAGACAAACAAAACCTACGAAAAGTGAAGGCGAAAGTGTAGCCACGCCCCCTGCCCCCTGCCTTCTGTCCCCTACCGCGTCAATATATTGTAACAGTTTTTCAATTGTGAATTGTGAAACGCAACGAATGCGAGAGAAACAACGTCGCTGTTTCACTCTTCCATCTCGTTCCAACGATCATGTCCAAGACCAGCAAAAGCTGCAGCAACCACCACCACAACAACAACAACCACAACCACAACAATCGGAGGCATCTCCCCGTGCCCGCCAACCTTGAGGATAGCGGTGGGGAATCCTTTTTGCAGTACGACAGCGATAAGAAACCACCGCCGATTGTTGTTGTTGTCGGCGATGGTCGGAGTCGTGTGCGTCGTGTCGTGCGCACTGCCACACGACACGTGACCGTCGTCAGTCTCTCGACGCGCCACAAGGAGACGCAGACACACACCTCGCACCATGTGACGGCCGTCAGGTAAGCGCCACAATCCCCATGGCCAACCAATAACTTAACAACTTAAAAAACACAACAACTAAGGGGAAGCCGTCAACGCTTATCGTTATCTTTTGGATTTGTCTCGAAAAGTGTTAAATAAATGTATTTATGGTGGTGTTATAATTGGCCTGCATAGAAAAAAATACAATCTATAGCTGCAAAATACGTTTTAAACTGTTATCGTCGTGACTCTTTTATGATAGTTTCATTTCCACTGCGTTTCATAAACAGTGGAACTTGTTTTGTATTTTGTTTGCTGCTATGGTGAATTTGTATTGCATAACTTTGATTTGAAGCATTGCATACTTTTGGGCTGCATCAGTAAATGTTAAGCTGCTGTTAAACTAACAGTGGTGTTACTAGACAAAGGGTAAAATTTTATTCCGGCAATATTCAACAAATATTTATACATTTAAAGCAGTGGTCGGCACCAACACATTCATATGTTTGATGACGCTAGTGTGCGAATTAACAGAACGTTAACAGACATCAAGCATCTGACGTTTGCTGCCGATTCATTTTGCTTCGTCTCTACAGGCGCATTACAGCGTAATAGCGCTATAACAGCGACACGACAGCGACTTAACAGCAACATGTCGTAGCAGCGACGCCACACGAACGTTTACGCTGTACATGTGCAGGCAGCGCTGCGGCAGAGCAAATGCCTATACGCGGCGTATAGGCCGTGCCGACCACTGATTTAAAGCTAGTGCTGTCCAAAAGCAGACCAAAATTAGTTGTTATATGCATAAAACTTTAACAATAATGTTAACTGAAAAAAAATTAAGTTAAAATGTTATTTTATCCCTTTTTATCAACCATCTTAACAGATACTTGAAAGCAAACGTAGTTGAAGTTTATATAAATCTGTGAAACTAAATGTAATGTCTTATTCTCCTACCTATTCCTTATGGTGTGAATTAGATATTAGAATTAAAATTAAAAATCTCACATGTTGGGCCCTTCTTTAGACTGGGTTTCCCTGTCATTTTGTCTGTCAGCTGTCTGTCAATTTATTTGTTTGTTTGCTGCTTGATGTGGCACACTCCATAAAGCATAAGACCTCAAAAAGAACACTAATGTAAAATCAATAACAATTACGGGTGCGCTTTGGTTAAAGGCGGTCGACGCCGCCGTCGGCGAAGTCTTCAGGTTGTCTTCAGGTCACGCAAGTCGCCAGGGGCCGCTGTCGAAGCCGCCAAACGTCGGACGGAGGCGACACTTGTTGCATATCAAGTAGCCAGCAAGGAAGTGAGTGAGGAAATGGTCGGGGGCACAAAACTTTGGCTCGCGAGCAAAGCACAGTGTGTCAGTGACGTCGACGGCCGCAAGATACAATCATGTGTGTATCCAACAGATACAGCTACAGATACGCCGCAGGCAAATAAACAGCTGGACACATGTGCAACGGCAAACAATTAGTGGAGACGTGTGGCAGATGTTTTTTACTCGGACTCAATTTTCAAGCAGGACTTAAATCGTTGCACCACCAAAGAAGCAGGCAGAAAGAGATAGAGTGATGGAAAGAGATGGAAAACGCGTCAAGTTGCTTAGCTGGTAACAATAACAACATGAACAAGTTGTTGTTGTTGTTGTTGTTGTTGTTGTTGTCAGGCAACTACCTGCCGAAAGGACAACAAAAATTGTACGCCAGGTGCTTTGAAAACTGGCAAAAAAGGAGGAGACAAAGAAGAAGAAGAAGTGTAGGAAGGGAAAACAATCGGACAAGGATGATTTTAATTCTCCCTATAGAAAATCGTATTGTGCGTGTTCCTGTCCTGTCCTCCATCTCTGGTTATCCTTCAATCCTGTTTTTGCCTCTCGCTGGGTGCAAAATGCAGCTGCTCATTGTTCAATTTAGTTTTTTTTTTAATTTTTGAAATCTTTTTAAGGAATGTAGCAAACTCAGTAGATGCCCTAGCTGAATGCGTTTTAGCCACGGCTAGCAACCTATTAGGCCACCAACTGAGCCATGATTCAAATTGTTGCAGAGCTATACGAATCACATAATCAATTATTAAGGCATTTGAAGGGATTTCTTGGCCCAGGAAATAATTTTAGAAATGTAATTGAAAGTAAATTCAAATATACGAGAAGAATATTAACTTTAAAGAAATGTAGAAACTTAACAAAGTAGATGTTTTAAAAGAATTTTTGAATATTAATTAACTATATTTTATGTGAATTATACTTATATATAAGATTATATCTCTTGATCATTATATCAATATGCAACCCTATATTATGATCTTTATTGACTACAAATTTCTTTTATTACTCATTTTATTATATTTTCTATGAAAAGTTTCATTTTGTTAATAATCAGCTCCTTATGATCTTTTCCGCTGAAAGATCCTTTTCCTATACATTATTTCAATCTACAATTTTATATATTCAATCAATTGCAGTTCAGTGTATTCTCCCTTTAATTGCCACAAGAAATTCCTGCAGTCCTGTCTCCGATCTTCAATGTTTGTGTCAATCTCTAGGGGAATTTGGTGTGTTTGTCATCGTTAGCTAATCATTTCCTACGATTTTCGAAGCCTTTGTAGATCATCCATGCTCGCCATATGGCATATTACACTGTGATCTTCTACCCCAACACGTTGTCACTCTCCCTCTCCTTTTTTTGATTTTTTTTTCTTGGTTTCATTTTGTATAATGGATCCTTTTACGCTTAGGATCTTCTCTTTTCTCACTCATTGTATTGTCTATGGCTTCGTAAGGGTAGCAATTGTTGAGCTCATAACAAAACAGATGCATTTCTCGATGCGTAGGCAGCTGACACACCAACAAACACACACACACAACACAACACACACACACACAGAAACAACCATACATATACAAATGCAAAACACGTTTTAGGCCTTCAATTGAGCAGCTTGTCGAGCTCTAACCGATGTCTCGGTTTAGTTGAAACGCGAGCGTTGCTGGGCGACGACGTCGAGTCTTCCGCTTGAGAATTGAGAATTGAAGCAGTCGCTTCTTAAGTGCTTCCTGTGATCGGTCAAACCGTACACAAAAACGACAAACTGAACTCGACATTTCGATTTAAATTTGAATAATATTAAAATTAACGATCTATGAATTTTTTGTTTGTGTTTATTGTGATTAACTTTAACCATAACTGTAGCTGTCACACATGAGTGTGTTTCTGTGTGTGCGTGTGTGTGTTTTATTAAAATAAACTTTAGCTTAAAGAATAGTCAAAATGATCATTTGCATTTCGGGTTTTATAATTGGCGAAAGGTATGCATATTGCAAGCGAAAGTTCACTCTCTTTTAATATCCTGCATAAACTAAAAATAATATAAATAAGTAAATTAATTAAGATATTTGATCTATTAATGTCCCAACAATGTTTCAAAAATGTATACTACCAATCTTATGGATAAAGATTGGGCAAATAATTATTATAAAAAAATTGATAACTTTTTGGAAATTTAGTTATTATTACCACCAATCTTATGGATTGCGATTGAGTAATTAATTCAGCATATTTAATAATATGTGATTGTGATTCGAATTAATTGATTAAATGACAAATACTCATTTCTATCTTCTATTTCTCTCTTGCAGCTTTCCACAGAAGAGCATTGAGCGCAGTGGCTCCACACAGTATGATCTGGCGGGTGCGCCAGTGTCAGTGGGTCATGGATCGACTTCAACCACAGACAGTGTCGGTGGCTATGTTTATCTGCAGAATCATTATGCGGGGGGCGGTCACAACTCTGCCGCAACCATAAACTATCCCGCGCCACAGCATCCGCAGATGATCTACCAGATACAACAGTATCCCACGTGCCATCAGCAGCAACAACAACAGCAGCAGCAGCAACAACAACAGCACCTGCAACAACATTATATGCAAGTACAGGCAGCACCAGCAGGCAGTGGACATTATCATCATCATAATCATCACCTGCTGCACAGTCATGGACATCATCATCATCATGGTGGTGCTGTGGTTATGGCGGGCAGCGGTGTCGGCACTGGAGCCGGTGGTGTTGGTGTTGGTGTTGCAGGTGGCGTTGTCATGCAACAGCAACAATTGCAGCAGCAACAACAACAAAATATGCACAAAAAGAACTCCATACGGAATGGAGGCGATGTTCTCAAACGAACGCGCGCCCAATCAGCGTAAGTTGCCCAATAAACAATTACAATTATCAATTTAAATAGACCTCATCCAGCTGTCACTGTTAATTAGTTTGGACCTTGCACCCTGCGCCAACTTTGCTGATAAAAATAAATAAAACAACACTCAAATATCCAAGATTAAAAACTGACGCACGATAAGAACAACCTGTCACTGAAACATGCAAATATTTAGTTAATAGAGTGCGCCAATGCAGCCAGACAGAGAATCATCTGACAACTGATTTTTACGAGCATAACATACATTATGAGGAGTGTACTTTTATATTCTCCTTATTTCTCTTTCTCATTCACTTACAGGTGAACTACTTGAGAAACAGAAATGAAATCTCAGCTGTTGGCAGCTGTTTTTCTTTAAAACGGAACTTCCTCCTGGAACTCTACAATTGAGCATTGTGTATTTAAGCAATTGAGTTTCAGCTGAAAGTGAAACAGGTCCTTAAGAGGAAATGATAAAACAGTTAGCAGAGGGGATGATCATGCTTCTTTTTTTTACAGAGGATTTCTGTCAGTTTGGAAATTATAGACAAAGCTGATAGTACTCTCTTTATTTTAATAAATCTATCTATCTTTAGCTCTGATTAGAATTTGATTCCCTTACACAGTTAGTTTTAAAAGAAGTTCCCAGTAATAATTCTCAGTTTGTAACTTTCCTTGTTTATCAGCAATTTATCATGCAAATATGATTCTCTAAAATCTTTCCAAGAATATTTTTTTTTTAAGTCTACCATACACATGATAAACTGTTTTGTCATTGACCTTATCCCAGAGACAGTGAGAGATTGTCAACTCACGCTGACTGTATACTCTAGAGAATACTTCTCTTTTTCATTCTTTCCCTCTCTTGATTTAAATTATATCTTTAGTTCGATCTGTCTAACTGCTAATTAATAGCACTCACATCTGACTTCCAGGTGTTTGCTATCTGCGTTGAATCGAAATGCGCAAAATTAAAAACTGGGGAAACTGTTTATGACAATAAGCAAATTTAGTTGCCTTTCCCTTTTGCCCCCTCCTATGTGAGACTGTTATTGTTGCTCGTGGCAACATTTTAATCAGGTCGAAATGTGTGAGTTTGAGTATTTCAAAGATACTCATACGACGCCCAAATAGACGATATCTTATCAAAAGGCGGCGGCGGCGAGTTGCGAGCGATTCGCGAGTTGAAACTGGAGACTTGGAACAGTTATGCGCATATTTCACGGGGGGTAACGACTCACGGAACAGCGCAATTTCATTTCTATATTTTTTTTTATTTCGTGAAAATCATAAAAGTGACGTGCGAATTTTCTATTCTTTCTCTTTCGCTCTCTACATTTATAGCTACGAGCTATCACAGGATCTGCTGGATAAACAGATCGAGCTGCTGGAACGCAAGTACGGCGGAGTGCGGGCACGTAATGCAGCCGTGACCATACAACGCGCCTTCCGACACTACATGATGGTCAAAAAGTTCGCCTCGATTACAGCCATGGCCAAAGCCGAGAAGCGCCTCAGTCGTCGCATGGTTGTAACCGCATCCAGCATGACTTTGGCTGAGGAGAACGCCTCAGCGAATGCCTCGTTATCATCTGCCTACGGCAGTACCACAGAATCTCAGCTCGAGCAGCAGCAGCAACAACAACTACAACAACAACAGCAGCAGGCAGCGGGAGCACAACCACAACCACGTGTGACCATCATGGCGGGTCCAGCAGGAGCTGCCTCGCCAGGATTATCGAGGACACCGCCAACACGTTCGCTGTCCATGCGAGAAAGGCGCCAACTGGACTGCAGTCCCATACCACGAAGTCAGTCAGGTGAGTCTATTAGGCGAATATTGTATTTAAGGCAGTTGATAAAAGAATTTATTTAAACCATTAAAATAAAGAAACAAGTTTTGAAGTTTAGATAAAAATTAAAATTTCACAATAAAAATTAAAAGTTGTCAAAATTAAATTCAAAAATAATAATTATAAACGAAGAAAATAATGCATAAAAAATCAAAGGAAGAAACAATTAAAAACAAAATAAATTAGTGATAAAGAAAATAATTTTATCTTTGAAAATACCAATTGTGGGTAGAACTAATCAAAATAGTATTGGTAATATTTAGAAAAGAAGAATCAGTGTCGCATATTCGAGAAGTAAGTGATACCTGACGTAAATTACAGTCATTTTAGAAGACATTTCGAAATTAATTTTTTTTTTTATAAATACAAACCCTCGAGAATTAAATGAGTAGCTGTAAAGGAAGATAAATTAAGCAGAGATCTTTGAGTTCTTTTATGGAAATGTCTGCCTTGCTATGTGTAAACAGCAGTATTTTAATAAATACTTACCTCTAACTTAACGCCAACGATTATTTCTTATCTGCTGCTGAGTCATTATTTGTTTCTTTGTTTTGGTGTGGAATTCGAAGCAGCAACAACTTGAATTGCCTTCGTTTGAAAATTGTAAATACTTTTGAATTTTAACTAGAATACAATTAAGGATTAAGCTTATCGCAAGCAAGGCCATTTGTTAACCCTTTGTTGTTGTTTTTGTTCTTCAGGCGCCTCACCCGTGTCCATTGCCAGCTCCACAACCTCCGTCTCCGGCCTGGCCTCGCATCCCCACGTCAATTTGTTGCACGCTGCGGAATCGCATTATTACAATGCCCAGGCGATGCCGACAGCTGCGTATTATACGAGCTATCATGGATCGCCGCATGATCTGAGCTTTGCCAGTTCGGCGGACACCTCATTGAATGCCTCGTGGGTTAATACGAGTGGACACTCACCGCACACGCCGTATTATTCGGCGGCACAAATCTATATGCGACCCAAGGGGGGCAGCACAACGCCCACGCCCAGCTGTGGCAGCCAGGGCAGCGGCAGTGGCAAGAAGGTGCCGCCTGAGGTGCCCAAGCGCACCTCCTCCATCACCGCACAGCAGCAGAGTCAACTGCTGATGATGCAACGTCAAACGCCGCCGCCTCCGTCGCTGCTGCGCACCAATGGACTCTGCAAGACGGCGGAGAATGGCAGTCTCACGTCCGTGCAGAGTTCCGGCTCGGATTCGAGTGTCACCTCGGCGGAGCGCAACATGAACAGCGATCTGGGTTCCGATCGCAGCAACTCGCCGCACACCTGGAAACGTGGCACGGCCCTCAACAGTTCGCAACAGTTCTCCACACACTCGGCGGACTCAACTGGTGTCCAGTTGCAGGTGGCAGTGGCAGCTGTGACAACAGCTGGTGGCGTGCCTCCGACTGATGATCATGCCATCTCATCGCACACAAGTGCCGCACAGTACGAGCAACACGAGCAGCAGCAGCACGAACAGCAACAGTTGCAGGCAGCGGCCTCTGCGGCAGGTGTGGCACAGAACTACAAGATGTCCGAGACAATAAGAAAGCGTCAGTATCGTGTCGGTCTCAATCTGTTCAACAAGAAGCCGGAGAAGGGCATCACGTACTTGATTCGACGGGGATTCCTCGAGAATACGCCACAGGGTGTGGCACGTTTCCTCATCACACGCAAGGGTCTCTCCCGCCAGATGATTGGCGAGTATCTTGGCAATCTGCAGAATCAGTTCAACATGGCCGTGCTCAGCTGCTTTGCTATGGAATTGGATCTATCCGGGCGACAAGTTGATGTGGCGTTGCGCAAATTCCAGGCGTACTTCCGGATGCCTGGCGAGGCTCAGAAAATTGAGCGACTCATGGAGATATTCTCCCAGCGCTACTGTGAATGCAATTCGGACATAGTTGGTCGTCTGAGATCATCCGATACGGTAAGAAAAGAATCTTGAATGCCATTCAACTTCAGTATTTTAAAATGTTTTCTCTTTGTAGATCTTTGTGCTGGCATTTGCCATCATCATGTTGAACACGGATCTGCATACGCCCAATCTGAAGCCGGAGCGTCGCATGCGCGTCGAGGATTTCATTAAGAATCTGCGTGGCATCGATGATTGCCATGACATTGATAAGGATATGCTGAGTGGCATCTTTGAGCGCGTCAAGTCCGATGAATTCAAGCCGGGCAGCGATCATGTCACCCAAGTGATGAAAGTCCAGGCCACCATTGTGGGCAAGAAACCGAATCTTGCGCTGCCACATCGTCGATTGGTCTGCTATTGTCGATTGTACGAGATACCCGATGTTAATAAGAAGGAACGTCCTGGCGTCCATCAGCGGGAGGTGTTCCTCTTCAACGATCTGCTGGTCATCACCAAAATCTTTAGCAAGAAGAAAACCTCTGTGACGTACACGTTCCGCAACAGTTTCCCGCTTTGCGGCACCGTTGTCACCCTGCTCGATTTACCAAATTATCCATTCTGCATTCAATTGTCGCAAAAAGTCGACGGCAAGATTCTGATTACGTTCAATGCACGCAACGAGCACGATCGCTGCAAGTTTGCCGAGGATCTTAAGGAGTCCATCAGCGAAATGGATGAGATGGAATCCTTACGCATTGAGGCTGAATTGGAACGACAGAAATCCGCACGCAATCGCGCCACGGGAAACGCCGATAATCGTGACAGTGGCGTTGCCGATGTCGAGGTCTGTCCCTGTCCCTATCCGCCGGGCAACCAGGCCGCTGGAGAGCAGGCGCCCAACTCCGCAGACTCCTCACAGCTGAAGCGCAGCGCGCTCAGCAACAGTCTGCTGGACATGCACGAGCAATGTGAGTTCTATTTATTTGCCTAACAAATAGAATCTGTTGCTAATGGGCCTTTCTTTTCCTCCCTCTAGTTGGCAATGAAAAGCCGCAGCGGCGTGGCAGCGTGGGCTCCCTGGACAGCGGCATGAGCATCTCGTTTCAGTCAACCACCACGTCGAGCGCATCGCGGGAGAATGCGGCAGCAATTGCAGCGGCAGCTAATGCGGCGAATGCCGCATCCAAGATACGTTTCAATCTGCAAGCCACGCCTAACAATGTGTATGCAGCGCCCGGAATGCAGGCATATACACATGCCAACTTTGTGCAGCAGTCGCAGGCGGCATATATGTTGCAACAACAGCAGATGCTGCAACAGCAACAGGTGGCCGCTGCTCAAATGCAGGCCCAAGCCCAAGCTCACGCCCAGGCACAAGCACAAGCACAGGCCCAGGCTCAGATTCAGGCACAGGCACAAGCTCAAGCGCAGGCTCAGGGAGGCGCTGTTGTCATGGGCAGAATACCGGGACGTGAACGGAAGGCTTCACGCTCGGATGACTCACGCTCCACGGAGGTCTAAATACGGCTCAATTATTTGTATATTCAGTTATTTAGTATAAAACGCATCTATTCTATTTAACATACGAGTCAAAAACCACACCCGAAACGAATTAAAAACGAACCGAACGCCATTTATTCAAACATCCCTCCCCCCGCGTAATCCGTAACACGTAACACCAGCAGCAAGCTATATTAAAATATTCTTAAATGTTCCTTCGTTCTCTCTGCTAATAATTAATTAATTAATTGTAATATTAATGTACATAAATTACACTTTTCGTCTATTCTACGCGATTTATAATTAACCATTTAAGTAAGTTTTCAAAACTAATTGTACATATACATATATATATATACTACACATACATGATATATCTTTATCTATATCTACTGTATCCATAAGATACATATGGAAATTACCCTCTATGATAATCAATCGCATATTCGTAACAGCCACAGGCTTGGCAACCAAAACTCTTGGTATACCCCTTGGGCAGTTCGTAACTTTGCTAGCATTTTTCTTTTCTTTTGTATCTAATCCCCCTTTCTATAAACATATATATTTAAACGCGACATAGTTCTATTACTTTGTATATTATATATTATGTATTTCTTATCACCACAATAATTATGTTTGTTTAACTAAATACCGATCAATCGGAAGTTCGATTATATATCTATATATCTCTCAATCTATGTGTGAGTGTATATACCATGAATATTAACTTAAAAGCAATTAGCTATAATTATTCATATTTATAGAGCCAAAACTACCCAAAACCTAAAATATTGATAAATTATAATAATAATAATAATGATAATAATAAACAAAAACGCAAAGTGTATGGAAAAGAAAACAACCGATATGTATATGAAAAAGAAAAAGACTTAAAAATTTAAATAAATGAAAAGATATAATACCAATGTTTCACTCTATTTTTTCTCAACTGTGCTTAGGATCTAAAAAAACCCTGGTAAGACCCCATGTAATGGATCTTTTAAATATTGAAAAAAACATTTTCACATTTTGTTTGTATAAATTTTTATATATTTTATTAGTGATTTTAACTTATATATTATTATTGCTGACTCTACTAATTAAGGCCTTGTACAAAATTATTGTATATATTTCTGTTGTGTGCTAAATTCTATATTCGCAATGTGTGTGTTGTTTTGAGTGTGTGTCTATGTATGAGTGTGTGGCGTGTTTTGTGTGTGTCGTTCGTGGTTAAGGTTACATTTATCAGCATGTTAGTCTAAACGATTATTTCTTTAAAAACAAATATACAAAAACTATGAATTAAACACGGTTTCTAAGCAGAGGTAAAGAATAAAAACTTTACATAAAATTATGGGAACTGCTCTCTCTCCCTTTCTCTCACTCTCTCTCTCTCTCTACTTAAAAATAAATTGCACTTGCAAACTCTTTCAGATGCATTCGGATGATTCGCGAGTGTATTGTTTGGGATTGTTGTTGTTGGAAAAACAATATTCATTCGACTTGCCCACACAAAGTATATAAACATTATAATTAAACTAAACATATTTTGGCACTGTAAATAATAAAAATTGCTTCCGATATTTAAAGAAAATGTAAATACACAATAAGACAAAAAAAAAAAAATTAATTGTTGCTACAAAACGGAAACGATCAGATCGATTTTCGATAAAAATAAATTACAGAGTTTGCAATTAAATTTACTTGCCAAATGCATTTCGATATCCACTATTTTTCCTGCTCTTTCTACATTTTCTCTTTCGTCTACATTTTCGTTTGATTATGCTAAGGATGAAGCGGCATCCGGAGCCAACAGAGCTGCTCTGTTGGCTGGAGGCGCCTCCAACTACTGATTAGACCATGCCAAAATCTGTGCACACGGACGCAGCTGTTGTTGCCGCTGCCGTCGTTGCCGTCTGGTTGTTTTGTTGCTTCTCCTGGGCACTGCTAGCCGCCACTGCAGCAGCCGCCGCTGCCGCCATGTTCAGCTCGACGAGCGTATCGATGCTATTTAAGCTGACGCCTTGCAGGATTTTACGAGCTGCCAGTGATGTGAAGTTGAAGGACAGATCTGTGAGACTGGGAAAATTGTAGAGCTCCTCATTGCCAGCGGAAAGGACATTGCCCATGCCCTGTTCCAGGGATTCCTTGGTGAGACTAAGTCTTCTGTCCATGGCCTCCTTGTCAATTGCCTTGTCATTCGCATGATCCTTCAGTGCTAGATTTGGTTCACTGCCCAGAGGATTGCTCGACTTGTGCAGGAGATGCGCCAGTGCGAGTTCATCGCCATTCATGGAACACTTTTGCAGCTGACAGACAGACTCATAGCAGAGATTCTTCAGATCGCTGCTGCTGTTGTTCATCAGTTTGTCCTTTGAATGCTTCTCATAGAAATGCAGATTACCTACAGATCCGGCAATCTCAAAGTCCTGATTCGCTAAGGCGGCCAATTTAAGAGGCTGTTGTTGCTCTCCACATGGTGAATTTGGCTGGGATTCATTCTTCAACACGTTGTTCTTGTAGGCAATCCCATTGGTCAGCTGCAGACACAACTTGCGACTGTTGTTCATCGTTGCGTCATTGTTGGTATTCTTGGCATACTTGCCCCCATCATAAGAGGGTGTCTCAGTCGCTGTGTTCTCGGGCGAACTTTCGCTGATAAAGGAAATGGAATCGCCGGTCTCGGAATTCGCTTCCGTTTCGCTCAGCGGCTGCTCCGGCACCGACTCCGGCCTGAGTGGCGTCGATGTGGCCATGGGCACAGCCGTGGATGCTGTTGTTGCTGCTGGAGTTGTCTGCTTTGACAGCGTCTTCTTGATGATCTCCCCCTTCTCGTTCGTCAACGTTTCATTGTTAATGATAAACACATTCGAGTTCTCCAACATTTTGCCATTCTCCAAGGTGATCACACTCCTCACCGGCGAATTCTGCACAAAGATCTTGGTGCTGGGAATGCTCTGACCACTTCCATTTGAGCTCGTGGTCACCTGCAACGTTATCGAGTTGTTGCTACTCGAATTGGGCACTCCATTCGTCGTGGGATACGACAGCTCCTCCAGGATGCGACTCGGCGTGCTCGAACGTTGCCGCTGCGCCTGCGCCTCTGCCACACGTGCCCGCATCGCCTGATGACGCGGAGTGCCACGTGGGGAGCCATTCAAGAGGAGAATGGAGCGAGAGCTACCATTGGAGGAGTTGGGCGCCACGACAGCAGTGTTCGTGGAGCATTGGGAGTCGAGACTAGAGTGACCGCTGGTCTTCTGGCTAAAGGATACCTTGCCGCTGTCAATGCTCGAGGGGCCGCTCGTCAGCATCGATGTCTTACAGGACTCCAAACTGGATGGACCGCTGCTCTGCAGACTCCGATACGTCGTCTTGTTGTCCGTGCAGCCATTGATGACCATCAGACCATCCGTTTGCCGTTTCACTGGTGACGCCGACGACTTTAGCGTGGAGGAGCGTGCCGGCGAACTCTCAAAGATGTGCTTGCCAATCACCGACTTTTGTGCTGTTTTCTGTGGCGTGGGCGTGGCCGCATGTAGGCGTGACAACGTCGCCGACGAATGATTCATTTTGATGTGATTGACGACGGCGCCGCTGCTGCTGCTGCTGGCCGGTATGGACTGCGTGGAGCGAGGTAGCGAGCTGCTGCAGTAGACGGGCGATCGTCTCCTGATCGGCGAGCAGTCCCTCGACGATATCAGGAACGTCGACTCGCTGGACATGTGACGGCGATGACGGCGCGGCAGCGTCGACGAACGTTGGCTCAGCTCAGAGCCATCGTAGAACGTCGAATTGGACAGCGTATGAACAGCGGGCATGTCCTGCAAAGTTAAATAGTGGGATTAGACAGAACAATTAATGAGGATTGTATAAAAATCGCAGAATACATCCAGAGGGAACATTTTTTTTTTTTTTTTACAAAATGAATTAAATTTGAATGCAGAATGAATTAAAAGGCCAAACCAAGTTCAAAATGACATTCCGATTGAAAATCGGTTCAGTTTTAACAAAGTTATGAAAGCTTGAAGTTGGTCGTACCTGTGACCTAGCAACTTTACAAGTCAAAATATTTGTTCAATTTTCCATGATTTTTTACAGAAAAATGAAACTTCTCAGAAACAAATTTAAAGTGTTGTTTTATAGTAATTACGATATAAAGAGTCAATTAAAAGTGAAAACTTGAAAATAAAAATTTTAAATTTTCAAAATTTCAAAGGGGGGACCCTTATCATCGAATCCATGATTTTAAGAAAAATAATTTTTTTTACAAAATGAATTAAATTTGAATGCAGAATGAATTAAGAGGCCAAACCAAATTCAAAATGACATTCCACTTGAAAATCGGTTCCGTTTTAACAAAGTTACGAAAGTTTGAAGTTGGTAGTACCTGTGACCTAGCAACTTTACAAGTCAAAATATTTGTTCAATTTTCCATGATTTTTTACAGAAAATTGAAACTTCTCAGAAACAAATATAAAGTGTTGTTTTATAGTAATAACGATATAAGAAGTCGATTAAAAGTGAAAACTTGAAAATTAAATTTTTCAAATTTCAAAATTTCAAAGGGGGGACCCTTAGCATCGAATCCATGATTTTGGGGAAACAAATTTTTTTTTCAAAATGAATTAAATTTGAATGCAGAATGAATTAAAAGGCCAAACCAAGTTCAAAATGACATTCCGATTGAAAATCGGTTCAGTTTTGTTAAAGTTATGAAAGTTTAAAGTTGGTAGTACCTGTGACCTAGCAACTTTACAAGGTAAGGTATTTATTTGATTTACTTACGTGATCTGCAGTTTGGGTGCCCACACTATGCAGATGGACAGCACGAGTATTGAACCACTCGGCAGGTGGAAACTGTGCCGAGTAGGTCTCAATCTGACGCTGTTTGGCGCGTCCGCTGCGTCGGAAAAGTCGTGAGAGCAAAGATCCTTTTTCTAAAGTTAATAAAAATAAATAAATATAGTTTGGTTTTAGAGATTCAATCTTTCTTTTACTTACTGGGTGATGACGAATCTGTGCTTTGGTATTCCGAACTGCTGCTGTCCGTGGTGTTGAGCGTCTGGGCATAGGTCTTGGACAGGCTGCGTGTGGAGGCGCAGCGTTGCAGGCGCTTCGATGAGCCAAAGAGCCGCAAACTGTGCCGACGTTCCAAGCTGCGCGGTGTCGGAAATGATGCACTGCGTCGCTTGGCCGCACGCGGATAAATGATCTTATCATTGGGATTACCTAAGCGCAAAATGAAGCCAGAATTTAGTATATAGATAGGATAGCATGAAGCAAGTTTCTTACCCCCACAGATGACATCCGCCAAATTGGTTTGTATACATTGATGCGTTAGATCGCCATCTCGTTCCGTGGATATTTCACCGTAGAGTGAGTGCAATGCCTCGGCATTTGACATCAGCATGGTGCGTGCCTCTGGCGGCACCACATCCTGCTGATGCTCCTCCTCCGTCAGCTGGGAATAGGCCAGGCTGCCATTGTTGCTGTGTCCGCCATTCAGCTGGTGATGATTGCTACGAGGTCTCGAGCGACTGCGACGACGTCTGGCAGAGATTTTAGAAAAAATGATAGTGTTTAATAAAATTGAATCTTTTTTTAAATCAAAAAACTTAAATAAAGTTTACAGATACTTAAAAAAGTAATCTTCATATAAAAAAATATTTTAAAATATAAATTTAATAGTTTAATTAAAAAAATTAGTTATATAAATAGCAGATTTTAAGCTAAGACAAACGTTAAAATTTTGCAGTCATAATCAAAAAATATTTCGAGACTCTACAATTTTAATAGTTAGCGTCAATTTATGTATTAATTTATAGTAATGTGTCGATTTTATAATAAATTATATATTTTTTAGGAATTTCAATTTAAAATCTAAAATTTTTATCAAAGTAAAATCAAATTAAATTAAACTTGAACAGATTTAGGTGAGGATTGTACTCACTCTGGCGTAAAGATGAAATAACCCTTTGCGGTCTGGTAGATCTTCTGCTCCTGCATCAACTGTGCCAGTGTATCGTAGATGACCTCCGTGGCGGGTGTGGTCATGTGGGGAAATCTCACTCCCAGCTTGCTGCGCACATGCTCAATGGTCGCCGACTGACCCTCGGCGGTCAGATCCATGATGACGTCACAGAGTGCCTCGGGCAGCGGAGTGAACTGTCCCTGAACCGTTGGCGTCACAATGCAATCGTCAATGTCACCTGCAATTAGTCGAAAACGAAACCAAGGAGAAGCGGTCAGACCATGTCTAAATTGTCGAACTTATATGGCCAAATCATAGGCCGGACAACTGCCAACTCAGCCAACCAGCTGCCACATTTGGTGTCCAAATAAAACATGCTCGCATTTTTCCAACGATAACAAAATGGATTGGCATTTCGGGTGACCACCCAACAGATGCTCTTGGCCAGCTTGGTCAGTGAATGGTCAAAACCTTGACTCTGCAGTTTGGCATTTGGGCATTTTGGCATTTAATGTCTGATGTTACATGTTCGAGTAATTAAGCGGAGTGCCACACGCACAGTGCAACCAACGGAGGGGGAGGCTGAGGGGAATGGGAGGTGTGACTAAGTGGTTTGATCTACTTTCAATTGATTTGCAGTTTTGTCATTCATTTGTTTCGTTTATTTTTTAAGTAGCTGTTTAATTTGTATCTATTTTGCTTATGGACTTTTGATTTATTTAATTTTTGAAATATTTTTTGTAGTCTTTTTATTAGTTTTCTGAATATTATTTTTATTTGTTGTATATCTATTTTTCTTGTTAATTCTGTCTCTTTTGTTTTATTACTGTCCAATCTTTCTTTGTCTCACTCTTCTGCTTATTTTCCCTCATTTAAATCTTGCTCTCTCTCTCTTCACCATACTTAAAGCTGTCGCTCCCCTTTTATTTATCTATCAATCACACCTCGCATACATAGCATGTACTTGTCAACTTGTCGTTTGTCTTACATACATCCTCCTCCCTTCCCCTCCACCTGCAGCTTTCCTCTGCCTCAACTGCAACATCTCGAGGAGCGTTCAACAGCCACACAAGTTGCACATGCGCAGTTTGTGGCAAGCGAATACCTAATAAGGCATTTGGTATATTATTTTTATAAAAATATATATTTTTTTGCAGTGTTCACGCGTCGTATACTTAATTAAAATGCGCACCCAACAGCAACAATAACAACAACAATTGCAACAACAGCAATTATGAACATCAATTTGGGCTGCAGTCTCATGTCTCATGTGTCATGGGTTTGAATCTTAGTTGGCTGCCGCATTGTCGCCATCAATTTGTGGAGGCGCCTCCACAATGCTTCCTACTTGCCAGCTTTTAACCTCCAAAAAGCAGCGACAACAGCAAAAGCAACAACTACAACGACATGCAACAACACGCCCCCGAAGCAAGCATCAATGTTGCAACACACAACAGCAAGTGGAGAGAGAGAAAGAGAGTAGTATGAGAGAGAGAGAGGGCAGCGGGGGCAGACAGCAAAATGAGACCAAGTGTGTGACGACCTCCGTTGTTGATAAAATACCCTAGCAAAAGGTTATTTTAATTTTGTCACCAAATGTGTAATGCATTTTTGACGAAAATGTAAAGCCTATAAAGAACAGATATAAATATTCTTAATAAGCAGGACATCCTGAGTCTATATAAACATGTAAGTCTGTTTAGCATATAATTTCCATAGGAATAATTGTCTGAAAATCAGGCTTTAATAATAAAAATTTCATTATTTCTAGAGATATTTTAGCAAAACTCGCAGATTGTGTATTTGGCATGATTTTATAAATCCTGACTAAATTTATTTAAGAACCGATTGATATATTTTAGAGTTATCATAAAAAGTATCAGTCGAAAGTTCACTTTTAGTACAAAAAAACTTAGTTGTTTCTTAAGACATCGATCCCACAGAACGATAATTGAATACAATGGAAAAAGTGTATTAAATCTTCGGCTAGTCGAAAATAACCTTTCTTTTTGCTTGTTGCAGTTGTGTTCGAACTCTGCCATAGTCTCAGTCTCAGTCTATAGCCTCGTGGCAACAACGTCCTTGCGGCAATTGCATAATTTTTCAAGTTTTCACTTTCTGTTGCAGTTGCAGCTGTTGTTGTTGTTGTTGTGGTTTATCCGGCAGCAATTTGCGCAAACGCAACATCAAAATGCCATGTGGGATGGCACCATCGTCAAGGACAATTAGCGCCATTTGATGGGCGACTGCAAAATGCGGCAAAATGTGCAATTCGTAAAAGTCAAGCTCCTTCAGCTGCGATTACTTCCCTGGCCTCCCCTTCTTTTCATCCCACCCTCTTGGCAATAACACCTGCTGCATTCGCACTTTCACATTGCCAGAAACAACGACGACGACAAAAAATTTGTTTGCCGTTTTAATCGTTCACTTTGGTGGAAACTGCAATTGAAATTGCACTCAATCTCAATCTGAATGCCAAGGCGCCACTCGGCAGCATTGAAACATTGCCACATTGGAACTGCAACTGCAACACTGCAATTTATTTGCCTTGGCTTATCAACTGCCACATTTGCCTTTTTTCTGTTTCTTTGGAGTCTTGGCAACGCCTGTTCAGCACATAAATTGCCCAAACAGCAGCCAAATTGAACTGCATACCAAATCATCCTTATAAAACAAATATCCTATATTAAGTCGTATATTATATGATGCATGATTGTAGGCATATGCCAAATATCTGACAGCTGTTGTTGTTTTTCTTCAATTTGAAAAAGCGTCATGCATAATAAAGCAGCTTAAAAAAGTTGGCATGCAAAGAGTATCATATTTTTGTGTTTTAGGCCAGAAACATTTACAGTTTATGGGCAATGGCCGAATATATCATGGAGTCAGGACCTGAAGCCTTGACTGTGTTATGCAATGCAGCCTTGACTGTTTGAATAGAAATATTGGTAGCTGCTGTTTTAAACAGAGATCTCAATTATATATAAATATGGTCAAATTTAATTAAAAATGACAATATAAATTTTTTTTTTTATAGCAATAGTGCTTTGTTTTCAAGATATTTTACGAAATTGAAAGCAAACAGCTAAATTTTTTATAAAGAGCTATATCTATATTAAATCCATAGTGTGCCGATAACTTTTCTTTCTTCTCAATATTGTTAACATTTTTTAGCTTTAAAATAATCTATATTATTAATCTTGAATAAAATTTATTTTTCAGCAATTTAAATTTTATTTTAATAATGATCTTGTTTTGTATTTATACTTTGCATTTTAGTTGAAACAGTCCAAATCTTTCGAGTTCCCTTTTCAAGTGGCGTTCAAACGTTTACGCCGTAACTAAAGTCGCTATTAAATTGATTGTTTGATTGATCAACCCGCAATTGGAGGACTTGTGTTCATGCAAATGATAATCTTTGCAACTTCAACTTGGAGTTGCATGTTGCTGCTGCTGTAATAAATATCGAGAGCGGTAACAAAGGGGAAAAAAGGGGGACAGAGAGTGAGGGGTTGATAGATAGAGAGGGACTTGGCAAAACGATTGCTGCATTTTCCCACCAACGCGATCTTGTCTCACAGTCTCTCCCCCTCCCCCCTCCCACATCCCCCTCCCACTGTGTTACCTCCTTGCCACACTCCAGGTTGCTGCTCCTCCCTCCATCGCCTCATCCGTCTTAAGTAGAGTGAAAGTGTTGCGTTTTGTCTCAAATTGTGTACGTTGCCATTGTTGTTGTTGTTGTTATTGTTGTTGATCTGCGTTGCTGTCAGTGTTGTTGTTTTTGTTATTGCAGTTGACTTGACTGCTCTTTGGTTTATGTTGCAGTTGTTGTTGTTGTTGTTGTTGTTGCCGGCGGACACATATCCTTGTGTTCAATCAAACCAAAGCGACGTCAACGCTGCCGACGCCACGAACTGGAGTCAAGTGTTTTGTAGCTTGAAGGTTGTTTCGTCTACCTCCCACTACCAGCAACCCCCTTCCCTCTCCCGCTTCCTTCCCCCTCCCCTCTCCACCACTGTTCCCTCGTCATGCTGCGAAACATGCGGCAAACATTTTTAGCGCTTGTAGTTTTTGCCATGCATTTTTATGCAAATGAAAAATGTTTCTTGCGATTTCCATTTTTTTGCCAGACGATTTGCAGCCTCTGATGTTGTTATTGTTGCTGTTGTTGTTGTTGTTCGCTGGCCATTACTGTGATGCAATTGCCGCGAGTTACAATAATCTTGATGTATGATTTTTTCTCTCCCTCGTTATTGTTGTTGTTGTTATTGTTGTTTGTTACTTGTATTATTATTAGAAAAAGCCAAGCAACAAAAATAAAAAGAGAAGTAAAGAAAAGAAACCGATTCGCAGAGACTTTAAAATAAAAGAGGAAATCTGCGCACCTATCGTGTTGTTGGCACATTTTCGCGTTGTTTTGTTTGATCTCATAACCGCCAGCGATTTAAGCAACAACAACAAACAACAACCAGTCAGAGGCAACAACAATGAATCAACAACGACGACTGCGGACACCATAAACATTTAAACGCTGTCCATTTCGAAATAATCAATAATTTTTAGCTATCAGTGGCAATTTATTATTATTTTTACTATTTCTCACCTCTTCCCCCCATCCTCATCTTTTCTCTGGGGAATCTCGACAATCGATGTGGAGTCCAAGAGAAGAAGCAAATAAATTAACACTTCCTTAAACGATAAACACAAGATTACCGAAAAAAAAATAATAATAGCAAAAAAAATAAAACAAGTTGAAATCAACAATCAACAAAAAAAATGCCGCATTACAATTGCAATTGATAATAGTCGTAATTGCCGATTGTGGATTCGTTTGATTTTCGTTTATTAATTTTAATTGCATTAGCCGACAAATGGTAAATGGCAATTGGCAAAACGGCAATAACCAATTGGTAAATGGGGAGGTGCCAAAGACAACGCCTTGAAGGCGTTTACGAGCTCTACAATTGAGAAAGCACATATTCCCCCCAAAAACAAAGCTAAGCTTATCTCTCTTTCATTCTTCTCCCCGCTCTCTTCGTTGAATAAGCTATAAAGTAAAGTTGACTTTTACATTAAAACTGCGGTACTCAAAGAACTGCAATAAAAATGCAGAGAAACTTTCGCTTAAAGCGCTTTTGGATTACTTAAAAGCTCTCCAGAAAGTTTGATTAAAATCTTTCCATTGTATAAAGATTGTAGTAGGATTAATCGCTTAATCTATTGTTATATTTCTTGTACACCAGAAAAATTTAATTTTGGCAAAAATGTCTGTCTAAATTTTGCAATACAATTAACAAGTCATTACAGATTATATCTACATTAATTATTGCAAATTTCTTTCATTGTATTTGGGATTTTAAGTAACTAGATGCGATCGTATAACTCACGCATTAAAATTTTTAAACTATTTATATAAATCATTTCACAAATCATTTATATCTTTATTCTTTATTAAAGACGTTTTCTAATTTATTTCTCTCTCTCTCTCTTTCTACCTTAAAATCTTAAATCTTTCTCTCATCCTCCTTACTCCCTTTTCTTAATTCCTTCCGGCCTAGACTCTTTGGTTTGCCAAAAGCTTTATTTAAAAAAGTGATGAGAATGTATTAACAGTATACAAAAATAAATGCAGGGTATCTTCTAGTCTTGCATCCTTAGACATCATTTTCGTATTTGTTTATTATATTGTTACGGCTGCGGTTGCTTTTGCAAATTGGTTTAAGAACGTGACGATAAAATGATAAAGTAATTATATATACATGACAAACTTGGCATTAACTTTTGTTAAATAGTGTTGTTGTTATTCTAGTGCTGTTGACACTTGTTAACTTGAATGGGTTTCTTTTATATTGCAGCTAACGGTATTTGTTATGTTATTCTCAAGATTTCTTTAAATGAAACTGGTTGCTTCGTCAGTCAACAACACTTGATAGAAGTCGTTTCTCAGTCATGAGATCTTCATGGTGGCTTAATCTCAAGGCAAACCATTGGGAGGAAACACCTTCCTCACCTTCCTCCCCCACCACTTCCCCATCGACATTTACATAAGTTGCCGCCCACACAGCAGACACTGCTATCGGTTGGACAGCTTCAAGTGGGTATCGATATCTCTTTGGGATTTGGCCTCCACCTCGCCACAATGTGGCAGACATGTAGAGCATAAGCAGGAGTAGGAGTAGGAGTAGGAGAAAGAGGAGTTGCCGTTGCCATTGCAGTTGCACTCAAAAAATGTCTAGCGGCAAACGACAATCACGATTTTGTGTCTGAAATGTTTTTTGCGCGTTTTCAATTTCCACTTTTTGTTGCCGTTGTTTCTTTAGTGCAGGAGGTTGGGGGAAAAGGCCACGCAGCGCCCCATAAAGGCAATGATACGCCTGTCCAGCCAATATGCATACCTCCAATTTTTTATTTAGTCTACACAATATGTTTCTCCTTGTTTTTTACAGTTTTTTACTATTTTAAAAACGTTGCGAAGCGACGCTAATTGTTTCCGTCGGTTAATAAAAATATTTCAGGCCAGTTACAAATTGAAAACAAGGCGATTGCAACTGCAACTGCAACGGAGGCTGCTGTTTATGCAACGCTTCAGTTTTCAGCACGACGGAGGCACAACAAAATGCAAATTGACATTTTACGTGGTTGCAACACCACCAAAACAGCAGCCCAACGTTGCTGGCAAATAAGGAGCAACACGACGACGACGACGACGACAATGATGGCTAACAAAAAATTAAGGCCCACAAAAAAATATACTCTTGGCGACACTTTTTGCCTCCAAAAAAAAATCTCTTGCCAAGATTCGATGCCGTTGCCGCAGTTGCCGCCGGCTGTGTTAAAGGTCAATGAGCTTTGTGGGGTTGCAGGGCACTGGACCTGAACCTGGAACTGACTGTCGATACTCGTTGCCAACAAAAATAGCTCCTTTTATTGTTGCTGTTGTCGTTGGAGTTGGAGTTGTCGTTGTTTTTGTTGGCCCGTTGTGCAATAATCCCAATTGCAAAGTCGAGCAATTTCATAGACATTTCAGCTTATGTTAGAGTCAATAACTTCACTGATGTCTGATATTGTCAGCACTCAGCATAATGTGGCACCGATGTTGCCTTCTGTCTGCTGTCGTTGTGTTTTTTTGTGAAAGCGTGGCAACGCCTGGTCAATAAGTTGAGACAGCCTATTCAATAAAAAGGGTAACGCCTCAGTTAAATGTGGGAAAACTAACAAAATAAATTGAAACTATTTTTATCCAACAATTTAATGTTTGTATCAGGTGCCAATACTATATATTTATTCTTATCGCAACCTTAATAAAGTTAAATGTGGAAAAACGGATTATTAATATAGTCAAAATTATATTTTGCTAACCATCTATTGAACACTGTCAAGTTATTCTTATGCAAAATGTTTAACATGTAGATTTCAAATTAATTTATCAATTTAACCATTCTCTAGTTGGCAATATTGTCAGTTTATCCTTACTACAAACATTTACGAAGTTGTTAAAATGCTTGTTACAACTTTTACTGGTATATGAACATAATTAAATGAATTGGATACATGGAAAACTACACTGGAAAGTTGCCATGCACATGAGAAAATTGGAAAACTTATTGTGTGAAATTGTTGGCTATGCAATTTGTAAAAGACAATGCAGACTCAACTTGAAGTGGGAGTTGGATGAGAATGAGAATGAAGAGTTGAAGATGGAGATGGAAAGAGAAGTAAAGTAACATTAGCGGGCGAGAACACTTTCCCGTCGAATGGCAAAGCTCTGAAGCGTAACCACTTTGAAGAGTCCAAGTCCAGGCCCAAAGTACAGACCCAATGTTGAACGGGTTGACCTCATTAAAGGCAGTCAACGGGCGGCAATCAGCGGGTAGTTATAGCAAAAAAAAATTCATAGTCAGAGTCTGGAAGCGGCTTTTCGAGAACAACGAGAACAATAAAATTACAATAATCGCTTTGGCAACGCTCGACGTGAAGAATTTGTGGAGTGGCTCCACACCAAAGAGACACATGGACATAGGGACACATTTTTATTTTTTTATTTGGGGTGTTCAAGCGAGCATGATGAACTTGCAACGACAACGACAACGACAACTATGACGTGTTGATATAGCAACGATAACTTGAGATTTAACTTTAACATTCAGTTGAGTTATGGCGAATCTGGCGTTGCTCTGTTTACGCTTTAGCGAATTCTTTAACGATGAGTTTGTTAACCTTGGCCTGTCAGCGTGAAATTGACTTGAGGAATTTGAGAATCGCCTAACGGCATATTTCATTCTCCAAAAATTAAATGGCATTATTTTTTTGGGGGCAAGTAGTGTGGGAAACGGCGCACAACTTGTGTTGTTGCTGTTGTTGTTGTTGACGTTGCAACTGTTGTTGCCAACGATTTGTTTAGTTAATGGCATAAATATTAAATTGCGATTATCAGCCAGCTAAAGACAGACGATCAACAGTAATAACAACAACAATAACAACAACAACAATGGTCGATACGTCTTTGGCCACTGTCATGGCCACATTTCACTTTCAACGGGGCAACATCTCAACGAGAAATCGTGATGAAATTGATTTGCGGCTCTTAACATTTTGTCTTTATATTCACAATCATAGTTACCGACAGCTGGAGGGGTTAGGGGTAAACAGCCCCTCTCTGTTGCCCCTCCCCCCTGTTTGCCACATTACAAGCAATGGCTGCATCATTTTCTCGCTTTCCAGCTATTTTGCATTTTGCAACTAAACAACATCAAAGCAACAGAAACAAATGATCATTTGTCTGTTTTGTTATTTTGATATTCCACTGTCAAATTGGCAATGTTTTCCCTCCTCCCCCCTTCCCAGTCGTCCCTTTTGCATTTGCCACTTTAACACGAAATTGAATTTAATTTCGTTTTTTTTTTTCTCTTTTTCGTTAGTTTGTTTCTTTTCCATTTGGCATGTTTGTTGTCTAATTGAGCGAGAAATTGCCGTTGATTGATTGTTTTGCATGCAATTTGTTATTGTTGTAGTTTTGCTGTCAGGCCAAAATCGATAAACTTTGATAAATTTACAGCAAACATTAAACAAATCAAAGTCATTAAAATGCATATGTAAAAATGATGCTAAGGCGGGAAATGTTGCTAAGCAGAGAAGGGACAAATTAGGTGATATTGGCATAAGTGGCATACAAATTAAAATTTAGAAATTAGAAAAAATGAAGGTAAACATTTTTATGAAGATTTGAAGTTTTTTTGCCCTCGGGAAGAGAAGTTAGAAAATGTAATTCTGAAAAAAAAATTATATCGAAAAATTAAAAAAATTCTCAAAATAAAAAAACAGTCCGAACATGGGTACAAAAATGAAAGTGCGTTTAACTAATTTTTTAATTTAAAATTTATTGAAAACAGAGTGAATTTAGGACTTTTATCTTGTAACCGCATAAAGAAAAGATTCTTTTGCGAGCCTTTTCTGAGATATTTTTCGGCCCTAAAACGTGCAAAACGATCAGTTCATGTCCGTTTTCAGCGCGCTGATGTGCTTGCTGGCGAGTGTTGAGCGGAACTTCAGTTTATGAACCGTTTACCGACCGTTCTTAAGCTCTAAAACGAGAGTTTTGCGGAACTTCAGCCATCGCTCATTCAATGTCCGCAACTTGTCCGATTCTAAGATCATTTTCAAACACTTTACGACTTGCTCGTTCAACGTCCGCACTTTGGTCCATTGGGATGGAATTGTCATGTTTATGGTAATTAAGAGCTAATGGGTTCTACGCCATTGCAAGCGTTAATTAACAACATGGAAAATTCTGCATGCCTTGCAGCAAACTTTGTGGCAACTTAACATTTGTATCTATACATGTATGTGTATGTGTGCAACTGCAAACTACAAAACTCTCTTTGTTGGGACTTGTAATATATATTTCCTCAATTGAATTTTACAAAGATAAACCGCCAGACAGCAACGAACTGGGCGCCCCCTTGAGGCTGCCAAATCGATACTTATTAATTTTCAAACGAGTTCGCCAAAGGCCGCCAATGAAAAACCAAGTGAAACAAGCGAAGCAAAACGACAACAACAACAAATAACAACAGCAGCAACAACAACAACAACAACAGTCAATGGTCCATCGATGTCGATGTTGATGTTGATGTCGATGCCGACTGCGATCTTTGGTTGGCCATTTATCAATTCAAGAGCTTGGTAGCCATGGTTAACGACAAGGTTCAGGCAGCTCAACGTTTCCAATTGGCAAGTGTGAAAAAAGCGCCAAATGTTGTTGCATGGAAAAAAAAAAGCTTGGGAGACAGTGTCGCATTAGGCGTGCAGGTGTCCATTTAATTGACAGTTAACGACACACAACGGACTGTCCAGAGCGAGCTGAGCCATCAAAATGTGATTAAGTATCCAGCCAAGACCTTAAAAGGAGTCACATCGTTCATCTTGCCTTTACCTTTGTCTGATCTTTGATCTTTTTACAATTAATAATCCGAAATACTTGAACTTTGGCAATCGCAAGTTGGATTTCGACGTTGTTGCATTAGCTCCAAGTTGGATGTCAGATTATAAGCAAAGGGAGCATTAAGTTCTTCTTGAATTTTCGTTTCACTTGTCTGTGAACTTTGCTCCAAATACGGAGCGAATAACGTATCCATAATCCAATCGCAACGTGCTGTGGATTCTTTAATCTTTTGCAACTCGAGATGAATATCGAAATCTTCTTGCAAGTCATAAAGGCTCATCTCTGAGCTCAAATCGCTTAAGCTGCTCTCAGGGCAGCAACATTGTAGTAGCTCCACATTCTCAACTTGCTCCTCCAATTCTTCTTCATTGTCAGTGCTCTCTTCCATCGTTAGTTGTTTCTCCCTTTCATATAGAGCATCTGTAAATGGCGTAAGGGTCTTTCGCTTATATTCCCTCAATTGATTAATTGGTTTTAATTTCAGATTGTTACTTAATCCAGTCAATACAGATTTCAATGGCTTTAGTCTATCATCGGTCTCACATTCCGGCACCATGACAGACATGGGTGAGGGAAACCGCTGGCAATCTCCACGCAGATCATCCAACTGCAGCTCCTCCTCCAGTTTGTCTTGCTCCAAGGCCAAAATACGCCAAATGGAGACACCTATTGCGTCCTTGCCATGTTTCTCATTGAATTCACGCTGCACCTCGTACATTAGCCAACGCAGCTCACAGAGATTCTGCCAGCGTTTAAACTGTTCCAAGCGAAGCTCCTGTGCCTGCTCAGCCTGCTCCACGAGCAGCAGACGACATTGCAGCTCCTGTGGCGTCAGCTGCTGCACGTCATCGGGCCTTAGGGACAGACGACGGGTCCAGTAAAGCACACGTTTCATCTCTAGATCCCGCAAGCGATCGGGATCAGAGTCCTCCGATTTATCCTCTTCATCGTACATTATTTCTCACCTTTTCTCAATTAAAAACTCCTTCACTCAACCAATTTTTAAATTTCATTTTCAAAATGATCATATTTTAATCTTATGTCTACTAGGATCTGTTATTTACTCACCCACGGAGCTGATGATGTAGGTAGCTGGCGGTTTGAGCACACTGCGCGCAAAGGCGCCACGTAGCACCTCCAGAGCACAGGGTTCAGCGGTGACCAGCAACATCCCAGGCGCCACATGTCCGGCATATTTGAGCGCACGTGTTGCAGCTGTCAGTGGGGCATTCCACCAGCATTGCGCATTGGCCGCCAGGAAGTTCTGCAAAAGGCAAAGAGGAAACGTGTTAAAAATTGAACAAGTTAAACCAAACGAAAGCAGGAAAGGAAAGCAAACACAAAGTGGCAATGAGGAAGGATTTAAAGAGTTTCTTTCTCTGGAATATGAAGTTAGACAACTTTTCATTTACTACTATTCAAATCAACTTTTCTACCGACCAACAAGAGATTAGCATATTCTGGGAGTTAGGAGAATATCAGGTTTCTAAAAGAATATTTATGTTTCCTCACTGTTTATTTCTTTTACTTACTTTCCCCTTGACGGTCTTACAGAAAATTTCAGCTGTCATAACTTTTTCAAATCTTTACCAAATTCCATGCGGAGTGTCAATTTTATCATTTTGATTCTGCATCAAAATGGAATTCCATTTTTTCCTTCCTCATTGTCCTTTTTTTTACATTTTTCAATAAATAAAATGTCCCAGCTACAATTTCCCTGTTAAATTTGTATTCTATCAAACCGAAACTGAACAGCTTGGGTTCTTGACTTTGGTAAAATCAGAAAGACTGGAAGACAATCAACATCTGGAAGTCTCTCATTTGCTCAATCAATCTTCTATTAATAAGGAAACTGAATTGAACAATTAACTTTCAATAGAATCGAACAAAAAAATCAGTTGCCAGGAAGGAGAATTAAGCTGAGTTGAGCTACTTGTGTGTTGCCGTTGCACTAATTGACAAATTGCAGAGCTGCAAGTGGCATAATTGAGTTAAGCCGCCCCTGTTGCCACTGCCTCATGCCTCATACCTCATGCCACATGCCCCCTCTGCCACTACCACCTGGCTGCTTAAAGAGTTATCCATCTGTAGGCGTATTGTATACCCCAAACCAGTTGGCAGCCGTCAATTAGCTAAGCGGATCGTAGCACGCCCCTCAACAACTGAACAACAACACCAACTAGTGGCAACTACTGGTAACGGCAACATATTTGTTGAGGAGGCGCCACAAAGTCGCTGCATCATTGCTTCAATTGTTATACTGGCTGCTGTTGTTGTTATTGCTCCTTTTCTGGTTATGTTATTGTTGCAAATGAAATGCCAAATCGTCAACAAGTTCTGGCCCATATAATTCCACAGCGCTGAATTTATTTATTGCTATTTCTATTTTTTTTTTACTTTGCCTACTTTTGTCTGTGTGTTTGTTCCCAACACTTTTCAAAACTTTTGTCCGCGGGCAGCAAATAAATGTCCAATTTGTGCGGTGACAGGAACACTTGAGGCACGTTTCTGATGTAAACATGGGCCCAGGGATCGAGCTAAAAGTCACACAAAACGCCAGACTAGGACAGCAAAAAAAATAAAGCCCATAGAGGGGAACAAGGAACGGAGGAATGTGCTTAGATATAGAGAATATACAGGGGTTGGGGGGTGCAGATCTTAGGAAATGCAAGTTTAAAGTGCAGTCAAAGGTTTATTTCCAAGTTTCTCTTTAGTTTCACTCAAAAAGAGTGCCTTTTCCGTAGCTTTTATAGTTTCACGCTAATGAACATCACCCAGTTTTTTTTTCAGTTTAGTTTTTTTTTTGTGGTCTCTGCGATTTGACCTTTTCGATGCCATTTCTCGATGTGGTCACTCCTTGGCTTTAATGTCGCCAGCACGTCGAGTGTTATACAATGTAGATGTTTGAGGCTGATGTTGCCTCTTAGGCGACTGTCTGGGTTTTCCTCCCGCCTTTGGAGTGGAGGGAAGAGGCTCAACTAATGCATGAGCTGGCGCAAAAATTAACTCGTCATTGCCTGATGAACCCGTCAGTTCAGAGTCATCTGCCTTTAACAGCAAAAAAGGGGCGTGTTCGGCTGTCACGCGCCGACGTCAGATGACAACGTCCAAGCTGCATTATCTATGCAATCATAAAAAAAACCTCCAGAGCCCTGAGCTCTCAACTCTACTCACTAATTTTCTGCTGCATCATTATGCGAAGGCGGGGAGCATCAAGTCATGGAGCTGTAGTTGTAGCTGGAACTGAAGCTGAAGTTGGACTTGGAAATGTTACTCGACTGGCATCCAAAAAAGTGTTTATGTCTGTATCGTGTCTTCAGTTTCTTATTCGATTATTTTCGGGCTTCGGAAGTAATGCAAAACTTTTAATAATCGAATTAAATGTGTACGCTATGAAAGTCATTTAACATCACATTCAAGTGATTCAACTTTAATGTTGCCTCTGCCACAGCTGCTGTTGCTGCCGTTTGGTGGCGCTTTCATTGGACTTTTACTTAATGCCATGCAACAAAACTCCCACAAAGCACACGAAATGTGAGTACAAAATATTTAAGACTCTCTGCGGTAGCTTTAAATAGACAAAACTATCACCAGACTCGACTTAAGATGGGCAAAGTTGACTGACACATGGGAGAGAGGAGGGAAGACGGGGAGAGGGCGATTCAAGGGGAATCTTTCACTGTGTGTGCTGCAATGCAACAAGATAATAACAATTTACAAACAAATGTGCAGGCATTGTGGCAACCTCTGAGATCCGGGGACGAGCTTAATAGAGTTATGATGAAGTATAATAATCCTTGACCTTACCACGAACAAACATTAACTTGCAGCAGCCACTCAAAATCAACATTAAAAACAACAACAACAGTTAATCTTGCGGTTTTATTATTGAGACAGAAATCTAACTAAAGAGAAAGAAGATACTAATTAAAAGAGAGTAGTTTTACTTCAAACCCAACTAATATTCAGAGGTTTATAAAATTGAAATTTATTGCATTAATTTGCAGAACAATTTAAATATATATAATTGTTGGCATATTTAGTATTTCAAAATATTTATAAAATGAATGATACCATTTTCAGAAATGATCAATTTGTAATTATAAACAGCATAACTATATTTAAAGTACGTGTACTATATGAAAAATAGTTGTAAGAAAGCGAATAATAAATTAATTGGCAAGCAACATCATTAGTTCAATACAATAACAATAATTATTTAAATGACTTTAATGAGTTTCTGTGAGTTGCTCATTCATTTCTATGGCCATTCACAATACTCATTCACACAATTACAAAACGTACCCATTCCCAAAGTCGATGTAGAATTAGATGTTGCCACTCGTGGCTCGTACTTCTATCTTAGGGCGTCATCATTGTTTATATGTCTGGTCATTTCATGGAGTGGTGGTCAATGGTTGTCGTTGTGCTTGAGCTCAAGATGGGATTGGGGTTGGAGTTCAGTCCATAAAACTAGGCGGCTGTCGGAAGCGGTTGCTTGCATAAATATGTGCGAGCACAATTCCAATCAATGCGTCAACTGATAAGCGCAAAAATTGCATAGCCACAGAGCAACGCCCAGTTTTTGGGGCTGGGAACCCAAACCCACCCCTGGCTGTAGGGGAGGGATGGAATGAAAGGGATTCCTTACAGCGTCTTCAGCAATTTGCACTACACTTAAAATGCCAACTGCCAACTGTTCGACATGATTTGGTCAGTCGGGCGTAGCCCTGGGAATGCCTAAGGCATTGACTGTGGTTCGGCACTCAACGCGACGGAGGCGAGGGTTGGTATTAGAATTGGGATTGAGAAGTTCATTGACCACCGAAAGAAATCTACGAAATATCAACTCTTGGCCTGCTGCACATGCGATTTGTTTTATTAGTTTTTGTAGAGCTTAAGCAATGTTTGTATTTGCCAAAACAAATTGCAATGGCAGCTGGCAAATGGCAAGAATAACTAACAACTAAAAACTCCTTGCCAGCACACAGGATACACATAAAATTGTATCTCCCTGACAGGGTAACGTATCTTTTGGCAACCCTTTTGCGGCCCTAGCTCAATGCAATTAATAACAAATATCAACTCAACCCAAACCAACTTCATTCAATTCCATTCCATTCCAATTCAATTCGCTTCAACTTCAACTTAAATCTTTAAGCTGCAACTTTTTTTTCCGGCTCTATCTTCTGTCGGTCCTGTCAGTTTGTCGTTTGCAAAACTTTTTCGAATTGCAAAACTTCTGGCAAATAAAACGAGAAACTGCACAAAATAAATATACTATACATATATAGGTATATAGACTTTTGTATATGTATATCAGCTGCTAAAAATCAGCGCCTCAATTTAAAACCGAAGCGTGAAAAGTCTATTAGGTTGAAGCTGACTGCAAAGTTCGAAATACTGTGGGAACAATGAAGTCTGCTGCAGTCAGCTCCAATTTCAACCGACTTGCCAACCCTGCCCTGACACCCTACCTTACCGCATACCCCTACTTAACTACATGGATCCCATTGGAGCTGCCACCTCATGGCACCTGCTCAGTTGTGTTCTGACGCTGCTTTTGAATTTGATTTGTTGACGTTGTTGTTGTCGTTGTTTGCTGGAATTGTTATACCCTGTACCACAGCACAAAAGGGATATAATGAACTTTAGATAATATTCATAGCTGCATATTAAAAATAGTGTCATTTTCATGTGAGTGTCTGGCGAGAGCTGGCACAAATTGTTTGGCATCGATTTAATTAACTTGATACAAAGTATTTCATAGTCAAGCATACACTGAGTACCTTTTTTTTTTGTAATTGTTGTTATTGTTGTTGGTGCCTTTTGTATTTTGGCGTTGATGCGCAGCTGGCACTTGCTGAAATGTCTGGCCGGATTGGCTGTGGGCTCTGTCATTCATAGCAGTTAGTTAAATAGCTGCTCCATGCAGTTATGTATTCGTATCTGTATCCGTATCTGTAAATGTATCTACAGCTCTCTGTCGAGCATTTAGCACGCAACTGTCATTCAATCAATCCGACAATCATGCAATCAAACTGAGTGCTACTAAGGGCATTAAATATGAAGCAAAATCCCATTTCCCACATTACGAGTATCAACTAAAAGTTCCCTGCTCCCCTTTCCACATTTGCTTGTCAACATTTAATGGGAATAGATGATATTGCTGTCAGAAATTCTAATTGGAATGTAATACCAATGTAGATGAGAAACTATAATTAATGTAAGCTTTAAATTGAGATGCAATCGAGCTTTAATATTATATCATTCAACCACTCTATTATCTAAAATAATATTAGATATAATTGTAATATTTGAAGCCTTAACTAATAAAGACATAAATTAACAAATTTAGTAACTTCTGCGCTAGATTTATTACATAGAAAACAACCAAGATTACGAAGGTATTAAGAGATTAATAGCTTTCAAGATTTATAGTTATCAACTCTAGAAAAGTCTTCTAGCTAGTTAAAAATAGAGAAAGCGACAACAGACAGGTGAAAGAGAATATACAACTTGTACACATATGCAATCAGGTTTATATGCAGGTAAGTCATTAAAAAATATGAGCTTTAAATAGAACTGAAAACTGAGTTAAGAAATTTGAACAAGTCAACTGAAAACAAATAAACAAAGCAAAATCCCAGGTAGATCGTAACACTTGTGTTTCATAAGCCTAACTAAGTTTTCCCTTTTCTTTCCTGATCTTCGGCAACGACTTTCAAGTCATCAAAAGTTGAAGACTTTAACAGGTCGGCGCTTAAATCATTTGGCACTTATAAAGACTCGCTTTTTGCGTTGCAAACAGACAGATAAATAGTAAATCTTTTACTTTAATTGTTACAATTATAGTGTCGTTATTCGATCAACCTTTGGCGATATTCAGATCTGGTTAATGTCTATTTGAACCATGACGCTTGCAAATTCAAAAGAAACTCCTCATAAATGGACCGGGTTTAATTAACTTTTAACCAAATGGCATTTTGGCTAACACCAAGAGGCAAAACAGTCTCTTGGAGTATCTAACAGCAAACGCTGAGTGTATTGAGTGTACTCGTAAGTTTAAAATATATTTGTATTCGTATTCGTATTGCACATGTCTGTGATTTGTGATGGTGTCGATGTTGTTGTTGTTGTCGTGTGGAGCAATTATTGTCGCCGGCGTGACTTGAACTGAAGCAGTTGCCACTTGCCCACTTGGACATTGGACACTCCACACGACAGACAACAGACAGTAGACTCGACGTAATCCAAAACGACCTTGTTGTCGACTTTGGTTTTGATCGGAGTTAACTTGCATAATCCATAAACAACACTGATGCCTTTCTTCAATTGCAGCCCACACAATTCGAGATGCTCTCTTTGTTTTATCTGTTTGTTTACCAATCAAATTAGTCACTTAAAGCAATTGCAAATGCAATTGAAATTGAAATTAAAATCAATTATAAGGCGCATGCCACAACGCCAACCAATTAAAAGCATTCAACTTAAGCGAGGCGACAAAAATAAATTGAAGTTTAAATGTTGCGCCATCGTTAAAATTTCATTAAACTCAATCAGCTTAATCGAGGGGTGCCACAAAAAGATTGAGAAAGTGAAGGAGAGGAGAGGAGAGTGAAGGAGTACAATCAAAGCCCATAACAATTCGAGTTGGTTTCAGTGTGTGCCGCGTGCCGATAAATCAATTTGTTTTACTTTGCTTCTTCTTTGCTTTATTTTCATTTTGATTGCACATGAAATTGTATTTGAACAGGCCAGAAAGTTGAAATTGAAGTCAAAAAATAAAGAATGAGTGAGAGTCATTTAACAGGCTGTTTTTTTTTTTTGGGGCCTTGTCAGTGGATAGCGTCGATTGTTAACTGAAATTGAAACAGGAACAGTGCTGATGATGCAGTTTTCAATTGCCTTCAATTCTATTCTATTCTAGTCGCCAACGCATTTCACTTTTTAATTTCATTGCCAAATTTTATGCATTGGCATTGGAGCTGCGTTCTCTCCATCTCAATCTATGACATAATTTTGCACTTTTCAATAATACAAAAATAATGCTTTAAAACTTGTTGCAATCTTATTTAGTTAAGACTCTCGTCTGGCCGTAAAAGTCAAACAATAATAATAATAAAAAAAAATATCACGAAATACACGAAACAACTTGTTTTAGCTCATGTCATTTGTCTGTTGCAAACACTAAAAAAATATACACAGAGATATAAAATTAACAATGCGGTTCAGAGATCAGTTCAGGTGGGTGCAGACCCCTGGCAGCATTATGTTTTTTTGCCAATAAAATATGGGAACTTACATGCCTCAGAATTGACACTAAAACTGAAGCCTTTCATTATTCAACTGCCTCGTTAACTATCAAGAAAACAGACAGTTAAAATATTGCAAGCTTAGCAAATGTCTAACTACAAGGAAACTCAACTTTAAAGGCTTTTTTATGCTAATGAAAACCTGAATATACATAAATCCATTAAGTTTTAAAATATTGCACAAAGTAAATATAGAAAGTTTTCCGAGTTTAACCAAAATTTCTTAAGCGATTGTGGAAAATTTATCTAGTTGTGAAATTGGAATTTTTATTTAGCTATCTATCATAGGAGTCGTTTGGCTAAGCAAGAGATCATTATTTCTTCTATGGCTGTCAAGAAAAATAATTTATTTAAAAGGCATATCGCAACTAGATAAACTCTTTAACACTTCTCATTCCAACTTTTTTGTATTATGTTAACTTTAATTAGTTTTCAATGGATTGCATAAGCGCATTAATTTCGTCACACTAAAATGCGCATTTTTTCTCATCATTCTTTGGCCGGAAGCTATTTAAAAACCCAACATTAAAATAATATATATATCTCTGACAGTTTTGATATGCTCATTAAGCCCATTGTCCCTGGGAAACGCCCTTAAAATACGAAATAAACTTGAGTATACGTTATACGCTTCAAGTTCTCTCTGTGTGGAAGGTAAAGAAGCTAACGCAACATTAACTTTAGTCTTGACTCCCCAAAAGTGCCACGCCCAGCATAATTCACACTTGATTGCACATGCACAGTCACAGTCACACAAACACACACACACAGTCATAGTTTCATATTTGTGTTGTTTCTTAGCTTTAGTCACTTCCTGCCTTCTCTCACTTTAATTTTCAATAATTTGTAGACATTTTTCTTGAAGCCCATGCCCCAAATTGGCATTGTTTATTGTTTGGCCCTAAACAACATCTCTGGCCTCTTCCGATTCCCATTCAGGGCACGCTCCATTGTATGCTCTTATCTCTAGAGACGTCGCCGTACACATATGAGAAACTCTACAAACGGAGCCGAGGCACGTAATATTAATTAGCACACTGGACTGTCCGACTTGGGCTCTTTATGAATGCTTCTCGTTGGATTTTGTAATAATATATGCAGTTGCAAATACATACATAAATGTCAACGGAAACTCGATGGGATTATTTGCTTACATGAACTTGTGTATGTGCCAACTTTTTGGTATGCAAAGTGCAAAAAATCACAGCGAAAAATCCGGGCTAAAGATAAGAATGCAGTCGGCTTTTTTGAAGTGTTTTGCCGAAAAATTTACAATTGAATATAATTGAATAATAATAAATTAGTCACTTTTAAGGCAATTGCACGACATTTAATTGAGTAGTAATGAATACTAAAAAGGGAAGTTTTACGAGTAAATGAGATATTTGGAAGTTGATACACAAATTAAATTTTAATTGCAACTTGAATTACCAATTGGAAAACTATTTAATTTTAATTATTCATAAATGAAGTGGAATTATAAAAAAAATATATTTCACATAGAAAGTCAGTAACGGTTGATGTTATAGATTTGATTCAAAAGAAACTTTAAAATATAAAACAAGTCGAAAGAAAAAAAAAGTTCTACACTTCTACACTTTGTTCGAAATCACGATAATTTTAATATATATATACCAAGCTTTGCAATTCATACTATATTCTTTTCTAGATAAAATTACTGAACTAAGTGATAAAAAAAATACCCTTATTGATGACAAAATAATAATCAAGATTTTATGTTAATTTTAATCGCACTTTGCAAATAATATTAAGCAATTTTACTGAATGAGTAGGAAGTGAGGCGTATGTATCGGATTCTCTTAAAATAATCAACTTTATTTTGCGTATTTTTATTATTTTTTTAATTTTTAGTCATTTGTAGCGCTACATAAATTAACGCTTCAAACTTGAACTTGACTAGTGACGTCATGCGACAATCAAGTTGCAATAAACAATAAACAATGAACAGAACAATCAACAATAAAAACTCAGCCACCGAAAAACTGAATAAAAAAAAAAAAAAAACACTAAACTAATTTAAAATTCAAATTTGTTGTCAACGCGTCGCTAAAAATAGAGGAAGAAGGAGAGAGAGAGGTGTGGAGGGGTAGGGGCAAGTTGAATGAAACAAATGCCACATTTTCGATGGCTTTTAACGTTGCAATTTATAATGAACTTCATGAATATGAAAGCCCTGCAGTGATTTATTTGCAGTTGCGCTTATCTGTTGCAAGCTAAGCTGCAACTACCAACTTGCAACTTGGCAAAAAGAGGAGCAACTTTTTACCAAAGTCATCAATAAAAGTCGAAGATAATAAAAACAAAACTCGCACAGACAGACACGAGCTTCTACAGGGGCAAAGTACAAGTACAAGCATTAAATATCAGAGTTCTTCTTGCCAATTGCAGTTGCAAGTTGCATGTTGCTGTTGTTGTTGTTATTGTTGCTGGAATTGTCTAGTCTGAATGACGCCAGCAAATTTGCCGCTATTCAAAGTGTAAACTGGCAACTGAACAACTCCTAAGTTGAAACCTGTGCTCTCCATCGTTCCAAGTCATTTGTCGTCATGGGAAGTGCTCACAGTGCATTAAAAAAAAAGCAACGCACTGTGCGACCTTGAAATTCAGAGACAATATAATAGCGTAAAATACATACAGATGTATCTATATAAATGTACCTGAAGTACATTTCTACACTCTGAAACCTGTCTACACTATTTAGTTTTATTTATAGGCTATAGTTCGAGATAATCTTTAATCATTAACCATAATTTGTTTCTATGCACTTTTATTATGATATTGTAATCTTTACTAGCGATCTTTATAGCATTTAATTTCACAAATTTCGCGCTTAAACTATTTTTGGAAATTCAAGCTCAACTCAACTCTATTGTGAATCACTTTTTATTTCAAGTGTAGCTGGCGGGCCTCCTTCCTCCATTTCACAATACACGAACATCCTCACGCACTTTGGGGCGCTAAAGCGCCGCCTGAACATCGAGACTGTGGACAAAGGACAGTGGACAGTGGGACAGTGAACTTGCAACCAGTTGTGTCCAGAAACCAGTTCGCTCTGTCGTTGTTCTGTGTGCAACACATTTGGTTGGTCTCTCAAACTCACCTGAAATATCATATATCCCGAGTCGTACATCCAAAAGTCCTCGGGCGTGTGGCCCGGCTTGCTCAGCTGGATGGCCAGGCAGCGCTGCAGTATGAGACGGCAGCGCTGCGGACCACCGGGTGACTTGGTGCCCATTGCGTTGCGATTTTTTGTCTAAAAATACCACACGAGATCACGACGAAGACAGACACAGACACAGAGACAGAGACGCAGACTGAAGTTCAAGTTGATGCCACAACGGAGCGGCTCAATTCGTTTGTTGTTGTTGTTACTTTTTTTATTTCTTTTTTTTATAATTTTATTTTTATTTCTTTTTTTTTTGTTTTGTTGTAGTGCGTTTAAAGCTTCATTACAGCGTCACTTTTAATGGTCAACGAAAAAACAAAAGAGAAGAACTTGAAGAAGAAGCAAGAACGAAACTCGTATTAAACTGTTGGTCGATTGGTTTGGTTTGCTTTGGTTTGGCTTGCTTGTTGTTGTTACATTTTTGTTTTCGCACACTTTTATTTTCGACTTTGTTGCTCTTTTGCTTTTATGGCTTTTACTTTGACTCGCATGAACTTATGGGCTGAAGCGACGACATATTCAACCGCAGCAACATCGACGCGGCGCACGCGCAAACGAGCGAAGAGAACGCAGATACAAATGGAGACAGAGACAGCATCAATGTCTCAACGAGAACGAACACAACGCGAATTGGCAACCGAACGCACCGAGCGACACAAACAGACTGAGCGCTCTTGCTGCTGCTGCGACAGCAACTTCTGCTGCTGCTGCTGCTTCGGCTGTTGTTGCTGCTGCTGCTGCTGCTGTCGTCGCATAGCACGAGCGCCAACGAAGCGACAGCGACGCGAGCTGCTTCGGCTGCGCAAGTGGCGTTTGCATTGGCAGCGAGCTTTGCTTTTGCTTTTGTTTTTGTTTTTGTTTTTGTTTTCGTTTTCGCACACGTTTTTGGAGAGTCTCCGGCTTTGAAGTTTTGCCTGCGTGTGTGGAGACTTTGCGGCTTGCTGAAATGACAACAATAAAAAAACGAGAAGCGACATTAAAACCTTGATTATTAAATCAATTAGACGAGCCAAAAAAGAAGATAAAAAAACTAAACACAACCACAAATATTAAGGCGACGTCTTAAAGTCTACAGCTGCTCCTAATATTATTGTATTATGATCATCATCATCATCATCAGCATGAGCATTAGCAATCAAACTTAACGGTATGCCAAATTTTTGGCAACTCTCCCACCAGCAGCTCATTTCCTGTCCAAATCGCCGGATATAATAATGACTATAAATAGGTTAATTAAAATAAGACGCTTAAATTTAAGCTACAGCTAGTTTTTAGAGCATAGTAACATACTCAAATAAAATTAGTTGAACCATATTTGTAGCTAGAATTGAATTTGCATGTAGCTAGGAAATGCCAGACGCAGATTGCCTTTAATTGCGCATACGCCATGTATGACAACGCATGTCAATCAGCTTATTGCCTTTTCCTTAATGCACAACTGTCATATAAATCAGCAAATGAAAAAAAATAAGAAATGCAATCAAAAATGGCAAGAAAAGTAGCAGGTGAGAGTGCATGACTTAGAGATACCCTATAACCTGTTCTCACGCCTTCTACGTGTTTATTGAAAATTCTCGTAATTTACTTCAATTCAAAGCAAATTAAAATTAACATACCCCCTTGATAATAAATAGGGTATTCAAACTGTGCGTCAGCGTTTGAAATTTACATCAACAATTTATCAGATTACGAGTTTAGTGAGATTTACACGATTATTTGATTCGTGTCGCGTTGCCAGTCAGCCAGTCAGTCAGTCAGCCAAGTCAGTTGCCTTATCTTTTGGCATTTGTCGCACATTCATCTTCCCAATTCGGTCAACGCGCGCGCGTTGAGGCCATAAACAAAGTGTGTGAAGTGAGGGAGAGAGAGCATGTGATTGAGGGCCACACTCTCTCAGCTACTGTCAAGCTACAGGGAAGCTTTGCATTCAGTTGTAAAAGGCAAAGGCAAAGTGGCAGCCAATTAAATAACGATGATCTCATCGCCCACGGTTTTGAGCCAACATTTCGATTCTCAGCGCCTTGGCATTTTGGCCAGATCAAGTGTGTTTACGCGTATGTCTCTTAAAAATTATCTTTACCCCTACCCTTTACGCATTTTCCTTATATTATTTATTTATTATACTTTTATTTGTCGACCCATTAAGAGGCGGTCTTTGTTAGAAAACACGTTTCTTAGCCAGAAACCAAACAACCAACCAACCAACCAGACAACCAGACAACCATACAACCCAGACCCAACGTTAACCACATTCCATGAGAAAGAGAATTCGCCAGCTGCGACGCCTTGTCCACTGGCTTTTTGGCTTTTGTTTATCTCTGTTATTCTATGGTGTTTTTTTCTCTATTTGTCTTACAAATCACAAACATTATAATGGGAGAAACCAACCCAAAAAAAAAAGGTGCTAAAAAATCTACATCAATTATTACTATTAATAATAAGCTGTCCAACATTTGGATTTGCATAATGTGTTGGAACTGCCAAAGATATGTTTTCTATTTGGATTTCAATGCCCTCGGGGCCCCAGTTTATACAAACATACTTGGAGGTTGTCCAGTCGCTGAGTCAGTAATTAAATTTGCGTATGACTTCGAGTTGCGCTTCACTTTGAATATAAAAATTCGAGTTTTGAGTGTTTCTCAAGTCGAACAATTGAGAAAATCAGCAGCTGAACAATGTCCTTGTGTGACCTTCGGGGTGCTAAAAATAAAGCCTAACAGCTTCAACTAAATTTAAATGATGATGAAATTAAAAGTCGCGAGTTCAAGTTCAGTTGAGATCATGAGATCACGAATTCCTATACCACAAACAGCTACAACTGCACCCAAATAAAGATGACCTTGTTTCTTTTTGCCTATTCCAAAAAAATAACGTTAACTTTCTAATGAATATTTTTTTTTTATGCTAAAAAAGATCTGTCCATGATCTGTCGGTCATTGTCATAAGAATAAGATCTGCATATGGATAACCCTGATCTGTTATTCATTGTTTGAAATATAGATTCTTTACGCTCTATTATCTTCGCTGTAATAATGGGATCAGTCACAGATTTTGACAGAAGAAAAGAAAAGGCAAGAGAAATGAATTGCGCAAATCTTAAATAGTTACAATTTATCATTTTCGGTGACGGTTTCAACTATGGGAACACGAAAGCCACTAAAGAGTTGCCTCACACACCAATCTTACCAGTTGGCAAAGATTGTGACACCTCATTGACCAATCTGCCTTCTGTCGGCACTGTAATCATAGAAAAGCTTCTTATAAGTCAGCTTTAAAGCTGGTAAGCAGATTGTAAGCTGCTTGAAAACACATATACATGTTACATGTTCTACAAATCTCTAACAAACCAACTTTGCGTGCTGTTTAATTTAAAGAAATATGTTGAAAGATTCAAAATTTTTTAAATGTATTTAATAAAATTAAATCAATTTTCCAACTAAATAAACATGCAAGAAAAAGCATTTTTAAATTATTTTTTGTTGTACAAGTTTATTTACAATTGTGATATTTAATTTATATATATATACTGAAATTGTTGCACCCCCGCAATTTGACAATCCCGCTCTCCTCTAGTTGATACTGCAATATTGACAGCTTACTTTCAATTGCGACATCTAGTTAGCGCAAAAATTTAAGAGGCAAATAAAACGACACGATCGACTGACTGCATCGGTTGCATGAATGAATCGCTTAATGAAGCGCCGCGGCGTTGCAATTGCGGACAGGCTGTGGAGTCTGGGGTCTGTGGTCTGCTTTTGGACTGGTCAGGACTGGCGCTGGCACTGGCTCTGATTGTGGTTGTGGTTTTCGTTGTGGTCAGTTCGTCATCAGCTTTTATCCACCCGCAAAACGTCAAATGTCTTTGGTCTGCAACCACCCTGGATCTCTTTTTCTCTCTCTCTCACTCTTTCACTGTCTCTCTCTCTCTCTGCCTGTCTTTCTGTGATCCATAATTCAGTTTTACGGTTCAGCGGTTGGCGCAGGCGTTCGTTTTGTTCGCTCCACGATCCACACTGCTTGCTACATGCCGCATGCTAGCCAATTGCTGCAATGTGGCAAAGCAATCGATTTAAGCGCCGCCGCATAAATTGAAGGCAACCAAAGCTGCTGCTGCTGCTGCTGCTGCTCCAACGAGCGCTGCCAAAAAGGTTCCTCCAATCTACAACAACATGATGAATTGTTTTCTTTGTCGACTTGTTGACTGCCAACTGCAGTTGAAGTTGAAGTTGAAGCCACTGCTTGCCACAGTCGCTGCTCTCTTGCTGGTGATGTGAATGATGAAGTAGGAAAAAATTGCAAATTGTATCAAAAATTTAAATTTTCGCTTTCATTATGCGGCAGCGTCAGCATTGACGGTGGCGGTGGCGTCGTTGACTTGCATCCAATCCTCTGTCTGCCACTCAGCAGCAGCGGCATTTGCTAATGGACTGAATGCTTTTTGCTGTTGTTGCTGCTTTTGTTGTTGCTGTTAGTTGCCTATTGCCTGTTGTCTGCTGCCAGCCTGCCATTGTTTTGGTTTATTTCTTCAGCTTTTCCCTATTTTCAATTTTGACAGCCGCGTTTTTCACAAATAATGAGCTGCTTTTGTTCGCCCAGCAACTCTTACCCCCCTCCCTCCCTCCCTCTCTAGCATCTCTTTCATCTCTCAACTTCTGTTGGCTAAAAGAAAAGCTAAAGCGTTCACATAATAATTTACAGCCTTTGACCAAAGGCTGATCCGCCAGTTGATATCGCACTCGTATCGAGTTACGCAGTTGATTCTGGTGCCACGGCGCGTATACGCAATGTGTGTGGGGCACCTTCTATATATTATACTACAGGCATTCACTTTCAACTAATTACGCGCATAAATTAAATGCAAAACAAGCTGCATTACAAATATCTGCAGCAAAAGTAAAATGAGGAACAACACAACAATCGCAGCTGGAGAAAGACAAAAGACACAGCGCGAGGAGAAAATGAGACTTTTTTTTGTAGTTTTTTTTTTTTTTGTGCAGATGCCTGACTAGAGAGACAGAGACTTCAGGAATGCCAAAGATGTTTGGCGAAGCCAAGAAATGACATGCCATGCTCATGCTCAGACCCATGCTCCCATGCTCCCGTGCAGTCCGTGCACCCGGACAACCCCCACACCCCTCGGCTGTGCCATGCTCCTTGCAACTTACAACCAATCCAAACGAATGGCAGCCACAGCGGAGACAACGGCGTCTGCCAAGCGGAGACATTGCGGCAGACGTTGCAATAACAATCACAACAACAATAACCACAAATCAAGAAATTTATAATAAGCAATTGCAAAAGGTAAAGCATAGATACTCTATCAATTGGCTAACTGATAGAGCTAGAAGTATATTTTATTGAAGCAGAATAAGCTGTATTTTGGTTATCAAATAGACTACACCTTTTTGATCAACAATGAGCTAGTTTTTCCTTTGAAACTAAAATAATAATAATAAATTAATTACTTATTAAAAAAAATGTTAATTTATTGCTTCAATGTTATTAATCATGGTTTTTATAACTATGTTCTTATCAATAAAATATTTCAAAAGTTTCAGATAAAAAAGCGATTAAATTAAAAATCTTTTAAATTATTTTCTCACATTATTTCTGTGATTTTTAACACAATGCTTAATGTATTTTAAATATAAATTTATTACACTTAAATAATTTTTCAAATATTTTTTCACTATATATGTATTTAAACAATACACAAATATTTCTGACCTTTTAAAGTAAATTTGACCATAAGCATAATGTACTTTTAACTCAAATTAATTGCTCAAGAGTTGCAAATTATGCTTTGATCAATACGCGAGATTAATTGGTGTTCATCATAAATCTGCAAAAGTAATAAAAGACATTCAATTTGATGGACACAAAATGTGGCAAGCTGCATGGCAGCAACATGATGACCCGCATATTCGCAAGGGCATTCAAATATATGACAACAACAGCAGCAACAACAACTGCAGCTACCACAGGAGCTGTGACAATGCCGTTGATAACAACGATGAACAACAAATTGTTGCGTGTGTGTGTGTGTGTGTGTGTGTGTGAGTTTTTGTTGTGGCGTCTTCAATTTCAGCATTCTTTTGGTAGTCTGCATATTTGAAGCTGTCGTTGCAAGCATTATTATTGTTGTTGTATTTGCTGTTGTCGTTGTTGCAGCTATTCGCATCGATCGTTTGAGTAAATTGAGTGAGCTCACGTGTCGTATGCGTAATCTGACCGCTGCAATGAATTGTTTGGCGCATTGCTTTTGCGGCACGGCCAATTTGGCGTTGTCAGCGTCAAACAATTTCGGGAAGTTGTTATCACAACATTTTGTGTCAACGTTGTTGCAGCCGTGGCTGTTGTTGTTTTTATAGTTGTTATTGTTGCAGCGGTTGCTATTGTTGCTTTTGTTGTTAATGCAATATGAGCAGCGTTTGCTTTTGGTTTACCAATGAGCATATTCATTTAGGCCGTCTTTCTCTCTAACTTAGTTGCTATATATCAAATGTTGTTGTTGTTGTTGTCATTGCAATGTCTGTTGTTGTTGTTTTGTCTGTGTGTAGTTTTTGTCTTTTCCTTGTCTCGTTTGTCAGACATTTGACAGTTGTTTGTTATTTTTGCACGTTGACTTTTGTTGCTGTCTGTCTCTGTCTCTATCTCCATCTCTATCTATCTGTGGCTGTGGCATATTTTCCATACCCCCACTGTTGGCAGTTGCCTAACAGCCGCCCACTTCATCAGGCAACCACCCACCCACCCCCCCTGTCCCCTCCCTTGGCCATGTTTTAGATTTCAATTTTTATGGCAAGTCAAATTTCTGTGATGCCTCGTTTCGTTTGTTGCCATTTTTTGGTGTGTGCAACATTTTCGAGGAAGTTAAAATTTGCATAGAAAAATGGAAATTAACAAGACCATTTGACTGGCTGTCTGTCCTCCTTCCCCCTCTCTATCCCCTTTCCCCTCTGCACCTTCTCCTTCTACAATTCACAGAGTTCGTCCTGTTTGTACATTTGTCTCGCTGTGTCTATATTTAGGCTGTGGTAACATGTTTGACCAACTGAACTGACTGAATGACTGACTGCCACAGTTGGTGGAAGTTGCATAGCCTATTTCCCCCCCCCCCCCCACTCCCTCACTCCCCACTCATAGATATATCTGCAGTGATGTAATCAACGTAATGCATGCGACAAACTTTCAGCTCAAATTTCAATTTCAGAGCCAAGTTGGAAAAAAGAGATCAAAGATCGCAAACGATTGCATCGCATTGCATGCATAATCGAATAATCGAATAATTAATAATTAATATTTAATAGTATTGTTGTTGGGCAAAAGTTTCACTTGAGAGTATCAAGAAAATGTTTACATAAATGCAATTTTATGTTATTGTTGCTTTCGGTTTCAACTTAATCTCACAGTCCTGAGTTGTATGCTGTTGTTGTTGTTATTATTGTTTTTTTTTTCTCTCACTTGACCTCCAAGGCAAACCTCACGTACAAGGATTTTATGATCAACCCACGGCACTTACATAAAAATAAATATATTAGTATCTCTTATATCTTTTGTGTGTATCTCATGTATCTTTTTCATATCTTTGGAAAAGTGAAAATTGATGCATGCCCAGCCATAAAGGAAGCGACACTGTCGTTTGCCCCACCCACTCCCACTCTCTTTACCCCTTCTGCAGGCTTCAGCTTTATGAACATCCCCGCCTCGCATCAATTTCCTTATGGATTTTAATATTTTTTTATAAGCCAGTCACGGAAATTCGTTTAAAAACTTAATGAAAATGAGGCAGGCGCCAAAAGACGTGCACATCCACTGAGAGGGAGGCAGCAATAGAGAGGGGTAAGGGAGGCTGGAGAAGCTGCAGATTTAGCGTGACAACAATTGATCGGGAGATAGAGAGATTTCCCACATTGAAATCGCAAAATGTTAATTGAGTTTTGAGTCTTGAGTCGCATTTCTGAGAAATATGTTTTCAGCATACTAAATGTTATTTAGTTATTTAGTTTGTTAATGGCAAATACAAGCAAACCAAACAGCATCCATTGCCAAGAAAATGATGTCATAATAAACTGGCAAATAAAAGAGGCAAGAGACTCAAATCATTAATGAGAGACAGAGACAAGAGACAGAGACAGAGAAGCGCCAAAAAGTCAAATTAGTACACGTTAAACATAAAACTAAGCAAAGCAAATGCGCCAAATTGAAACACAAACTAAGAGTGAAGTGGATGAAGTAGAAACAGGAGAAGTAACAGACCAGTTGAAGGTGGTGCGGTGGTGCTGGAGGTGAAGGAGTTTGGAAGCTGAAAGTGGGAGCCAACGGAGCTGGCACGACGAATGTCTAAACAGGCTTGCCAGCCAAATGAGTGGAGGCTGTCGGCCAGTTGAGCTGGCCAACTTAAGAGAGAGAGAGAGAGAGCGCGAGATAAGTGGTGGGAGCAGAAACGGAGCACAGCTTAATGACAGCACGGGGAATGGAAGGGGGTACAGCATTTGCTGTAGGAGGCACAACTCTGCTGGCAACTGCTGGCAAAAAACGGACAGCAAATACAATAATTAGATCACAAACAGACAGGCGACTCAGCAGCAGGAGCAACGTGACTGACAGGGGAAGGGGAGGCACAGGGAGTAGGAGCAAAAGTAGCAGGAGGAAGTGAAGTGGAAGTGAGGAGTAGCTAAACATGGACTAGGCAGGCACTTCGATTATAGCTTGTTCTTGTTGATTCACAGCAGGGCGAGCAACTAACTAAGTTGTTAATATTATGATTTTCAAACAGTGCCTGCACCTTGTATACCCACTAAATAAAATACAAGTGGGGTATATATACTACAATATTTATTACATGATTCCATTTTAACTATCAATACAGTTTACGATTACTGGAAATGTACTGAATGAAATCTGGACGAGAATTCTCCACGTCGAACACGTGATTTTTTTTGTAGAGTCTTGAGTTCCGTCAATTAGCGTTAAGTCAATAATTTTGTTAGCTTTACAAATGGGCTTTTAGGGTGTTGCTCTCACATTTAGCTATTTGCCTAATGAACTTTTATTTAGCTTTTAGGGAGAAGTTTAAGCCGATCTTTGTGCTTAATTACAGTGTATTTTTATTCTGCTAAAACATTCTTATAAAAACATTTTTAATAAAAATTTATAGTCTTATGATTTTTTAATATAATAAATTAATGACTATTTATTGCACTTTTAAATGTTTTTTGAATTAAAAAAAAAACAGAGAGCTTATAGTATTTTAACTTTTGCTGTAAACTTCCTTCCCTCCTTCATTCTGTCACATAAATAACTACAGTATTTCACAGGGTATATAACCAGATTCTCTTTTAAGATAAAAATGCAATTCTCAAGTGTTGTTAGGGCCTCTGTCGATTCGGTGACCGACTGTGTGGCAGCAGCAGCTGTTGTTGGGGTCGCATTTTGTGAGACAAGCGTGTTGCTTGTTGTGTCTTAAGACATGCAAAATTGTTGCCAAGTTGCATGTGCAGCAGCTTCCTACAACTACAACTACAACTACAACTACAACTACAACAGGCACACACTCGTGTGTGAAAAACTAAACTCAATTACTCAACAAACATAGTAACCTACTTCATAAAACCAACAACAACAACAAAGCGCTGTTAACAACTACAACAAACAACAAGAAAAGCAACAAATTCATTTTCGCTTTTTATTTCTTTTTTTATGAAAGAGTCCTTCAAGCGTGACAATCACATGGAACAGTTGTTGTTGTTGTTGCTGTTGCTGATTTATAGTTTTCATTTTGCAGAGCTTGTGCAGCTTGTTGGATGTTGTAAAAGGAAATGTCAATTCTGTTGCCCGTTTGCCAAAAACAATGCAACACGAAACATTTGCGGCATCGTTGGCCAATGTGTAATGTAAGCAGGGGGAGGGCTAAGCAGGGAGGGGGTTGGGTAGGGTGGCATGTAGTTTTGTGTAGAGATAACTGAGCGCTCGCTAATGTAAGTCATATAACAAATTTTGCAACTGGATTTGCTCAACAGCTGTGTCCAAAAAATGGGAGAGAAGGAGAGTGAGTGAGAGAGCGAGAGAGAAAGAGCAGAGATTTGGGAGTTGAGAATCTGTTTCTATGCGAAACAAGAATCAAATCGTATGAAATGGAATGGCATCTCTTGCACAGAATTCTCATGCTGGGCACAGGCTTTCTCCTTATGCGGTCAGCGCCAGGCGGTGGGCCCAAAAACCGGCTGACAACGAAGGCAACAACAACAATGAAGACTCCTTCGCGTGCTGGCCAACACTTTGCTGAAATATGTGCCCAAGCCAGTTTTTTTCTTATTTTTGGGCCTAAATGGCCGCCTTGCCAGAATTTGTTAGCTCAAGAGCAACAAACTAAGAAGAAGAAGGGGAAGATGGAGAAAAATAAGAAACACAAAGCGAAGCGCCCATCGCAGACTGGGCATAAGAATGGGAATAAGACCTGGGGACCTGGAAGTCGAACTCAAACTGGGACTGAGACTCAGACTCGAACTAAGACTCGATCGTGAGTCAGCAAAGCCAAAAGCGCAAAAAAAAATAACTAAAAATCAATGTTGATTTATTGCAGGCTTATTAGAATGAGAATGTGCGAAAAACAGAGAGAGAGAAAGAGAGAGTGAGAGAGAGAATGATGAGAAGAATGTGAAAGAATCATGTTATGCAGAGTTCTTAGAAGAAGCACCACGCAGACAAATGCACAATACTTTTACGGCCTTTTACGGTAAAGCACTAAAAACATGTATTTCTAATAATACACTGAGAGAAATGTATAACAATTTTAAGAAGATTTTATCGAACTATATATTTGATCTAATTCTGATACAGCAATAAATCTTGGTATTTTGCATTTTTTTATAAATAAATTAATTAATTTATATTACATTTTCATTGAGTTTTATTTTAATTTCTTTTACACAAAGAAATTCTTGTATTTCCTAGATAATATCCATAAAAATATTTCAAGTGTTTTATTTTCTCAGAAATCGACGATCACATTGCAATAAATTATTTAATTTCTTTATTATTTGCCGCATTAGACTTTCTATCGGCTAATTAATTAGTTTCACCATAATCAAAGTGCATTTAATGTTCGTTATGGCCATATTCGTTTTGGCTTTGCATTCTTTCTGCCAAGTAACAGACGCTTGTTGGCCTTTGGTTTTATTACTTGGAACTCTTTTGATTCGTATTCAATAACATAAGAGAATACACATGTATAGACATATGTATGAACATCTGTATGTATGTATGTATATTGGGGTATTTATGTATTGGTCATGGCAATCTAATATAAAGCACAATAAAAACTTGAATATTGCTATTTGCAACACGTCAACAACAGCAATAACAACAACAATCACGCCAAGGCAATGAACGAAACGTGCCAACGGCTGACGATCTCTGATAAGCCGCAACACACAAAAAACTCCAGAGCTGGATAGGAATGAAGCCGGAGTCGAAGCCGAAGTCAAAGCCGGAGCTGGAGCTAAAGTTGGTGGCAGAGTCCATGCAAAGAAAGTATATTTTTTTCTTCTATTTTTGTTTTGGTTTTTTGTCAGGACGAGAGCTTTGGGCTGCTCATGCAGATAACTGTTGAGCGCGAGTCTCGTGTTGACCATTTTTATGGCTATTGCAATTTTGTTTTATATTTTTTTTCTTTTGATCAGTCGCTTTTCTTTTCGCTAGCTGCCATTACCAATTAATAGTCGTCGCGAGAAATTTGCATGGCCAAAAGGAAAGTGACAAAAAGACAACAACAAACTGCCGTTTTGGTAGTCAAACTTACGGTATAAATGGCCAAAAGATTGCAGGCGTCAAACGACGCGATAATTTGCGTCTACACAGCTTCGCATTGCGGCCTAAACACGAAATGCTAATTGTTATGTATATAGGGTAACGCACGAGTAGAGAAGAGAAGAGGAGAGGAGAGGAGAGAGAGAGAGAGAGAGAGGGGGACAGCAAATTGGAGTCTGACGCCTTGAAAGTGAGAGTGACACCTGTTGTGAGACTGCTGCGTGCGTGAATTATGCACTTGGTTAGCCATCAAAATGTGGCAACATCATCTGGCAAACGTGCCGCATCACAACAACGCAACGCAACGCAACGCAACTTAGCCGCTGGCTATGATCGATAAGCCAGATTCGAGACGGGTCAACAGGGTATATACTGGGTATACTGCAGACGAAACGCATTAAGTTTCATATGCCGATCATTATTTTAAATTATGCGCACGAGCGATCGCCGAACTGAGCTCAACTCAACACAAGTCAAGTCAGAGTTGGGGCCAATGAGGCAGCAAAAACATAAGTCAAAGGCCCATTCAATGGGTTCATTTGCATAGCATGTGAGGAAAACTGATTTATAAAGATACAAAGAGAAGAAAAATAACACTTTTGCTTTTCAATTCGTTTTGATGGATTGGCAGCTCGAGCAGTTGATGATTTCATTACCAACAACAAAATATGATCAAAGAACCGCAGTTTGGCAGGTGTTGTCAGAACTAAAGACCTGAAATTAACTATAAACCAACTAAAAAGGGCTAGAATAATAATTTAATTAAAAGCGAACAATGCTTAATAGCTCGTTGAAAATAAAGCAAGCAATTCTTATTCTCTGCCACCAACAAACTCATCTAGATGCATTTCTGAATGAACAACATTCTCGAGTCTAGACTCTAGACCACAAAAAAACACCCACAACTCAGAGAGAGCTAGAGCTTCATTAGAAAACATTTCCACTGATGACACATTACTGTCAGTCCGCATTATGAGCTAAATTTATTGACGATGCCTAAAAAGAATATTTTCGTGTCAGCGCATGCCAAGTACTCGTTTCGTTTATTTTCGAGAGGGACCCATTTGAGAATGTCACATGCATCTTGTTGCAGGCATTTGAGCATTTGATTTGTGTGTGGCACCAAAGCAGAAAAAAAGACAAGCGCAACAAGAGAAGAAACCTACTGCTGTATGATGAGGCATAAATACCCTTGCTGACAAGAGAAAATATACTTTTCTTTAAAATAAGTCTTTTCATATTAAAGAAAAGGTAATTTGAAAAATAAAACAAGGAAAAATACAAGTGAAATTATAATAGAATATTTATAATAAAAAATCTAAATTTTAAGATAATAGAAAAAATCTAATAATAGTAATAATGATATTTTTAATAATAATAATAATGCAATACTGTAAATCAAATTACAATTTTTAATGAGACAAAAATATATAATATAAGAATTCAGATTTAGTGATTATAAATGTAGGTATGATTCTGTATAACTTTTATTATAACAATTCTCCTATATGCATCTATTTATTTCACATAGATGGGATGGTATCATAGATAAGTATAGACACAGATAAGTACCATAAGTCATCAGTCATTAGATATTATTGAACTGGAGAGACAGCTAACTCGTCTTATGCTGCATATAAATAAATATAATTTGGTTTGTCACCGGGTTACAGATGCCACATTTTGTGGCAAGCGCGGCAAACTATATGAAAAAATGATCAGAACCAGAGACACAACAATTTGAATGCGTTAAGTATAAAAGAAGATCTCAAAGTGGGAGGCGAAAGATCATTTCGTAATGCTGTTGACGCCCGAGTTGTTGCCGCCTTGGGCGGAATGAAAGAAAACTGAATGGGAAAATAAAGAAAAAATAAAGGAAAAGCGTTGACATCTTGGCTAACAACAAACAACTGCAGACCAGAAATTTATTGTAAAAATTCCAATGGAATTTATGTGCGGAATTTGGTAAATCGTTGGGCTTCGCTTGTCGTGACATAAATTAACGCAAAGAGTGTGGCTCGAGGTGTTCGTGGGTTAGTGGTGCAGTGTTGCAGTGTTGCAGTGGTGCAGTGTTGCTGCTGTGGTGCAGCGATGCGAGTGCTGATGCAACCGCCCGCGCAATGTATTTATTATTATTTTAATTACCATAATTATTACTAATTATTCAACATTTTGTTTGAGCGCGTGCAATTAATTGCTAAGCACTATCTCTTTCACTCGCACTCTCCCACTCTCTCTCTTTCTCGCCAGCTCTTTCGCTTTCTTCTGTTGGTAATAGTTAGTACAAGAAGTAGTGAAAGAAAAACCTTCAATAAGTTTGCTCAGCGATGCGTTGGCTGCTGCTGTAATCATTTAATTTAAAATCAGCGGCTTTTGTTTTTATGTAATTGCTGCTTAATTACAAGCAATTAAAATGCGACGCATTAAAATTCGTTTTGAGGCGGGCGGAGTTGTTTCTACTTCTTAGTTTTATGTGGCATTTAAAATTTATGTATTTATGTTGAAGTTTACGAGCAAACGCCTCGTGAATGGGGTCAAGAGCTGACAGGAGTCGTCGCCACAAGTCGATTCTCCACTTTATTGATGATGGCTTTTCTTGCCTTGCTTTCCATTGCATAATAATAATCATAATCATCATCATTGTCGTCATTATCATCATCATAATTTGTTGTCCACTTGGCGCCCCAAGCTTCAACTGTCCACTTGAACTGCATTAAGGTTCGTTTGGGTTTTTTTTTTCTTACTTCTTGTGTTCCACTCAGTTGACCAAGTGCAGGCAGTAAAGGTTGAAGACAGCTCCACTTCCATATGCACATAAGTAATTAAAGTTTAATGCCCTATTTAAAAGAAAAGGTGTTACGACTATATCACACAGCTTCACACAGGGAAGTAAATGCAATGTCCAAAATGACAAGTCAACAGTTGAGGGCAGCTTGAAATAATAGTTTTGTAAAGCAATTAAACATTTCAAATGATTTAATATGATTAGAGAAGTGTATTTAAGTTTCGAGGTTGCATTTATCGATTGTAATGCATTTCTTTCCTTTCCTATTATCGCTGAAGTTTGTGTTTGTTTTTCACAACTGGCGGGCATTTAAATTGTCTTCAATTGCGCCCATTGCATAATTAAGACAGCACTTCCAACAGGCCACAATGTCTGAATGTCTACCTATCTGTCTGCCCATTTGACTGACTGACTAACTGACTAACTGACAGCCCATCAACAACAACAAAATGCTCAACACCAAAACGGACAGCAACAGCGCGATGTTGGCTTTCCCGTTGTGCTTTAACCGGCCGGACTTTGCGCTAATCCGTTGCAAGTTTTTCGATGCATCATCGCATAATCAAAGAGCCATAAAAACCAATAATCATTATTAAGCAAAACAAGCCAATTAATGCTGCAGCAACAAAACAGCAACAACACCAACTGCAACAGTAATTAAATGAAAATAAAACACCAAGATTCGGTCAACTCACAGCCGACTTGTCGATTGGAAACAGTAAAAAAAAAAAACTAAAACAGGTCTACCCTGGGGAGTCGCAGCCTATGTTGGAACTGCTCTCGGGGAGGGGAATGACGTACAGCGGGGTATCTATAATTGCAGCTGGCCAGCTTGCTGCTAATTTTGCCATTTGCGTGCAATAATAAAGCGATAAATTGTGGCAGCAACAATAATACAATACAAAAACCAAAAAAAAACTAAATAAAAATAAATAAAACTAAAGCTGAAACTAAAAAATGGGAAGAATATTCAAGTCATGCCGGCAATTAGCGTTGAAAATTCACTACAAAACTGGCAAATAATACCCATATATTGAGTTTATTTTAACAAATATTAATCATACGCAATGTTGTGAACGATGACATTGATGTTCAAGGGTTGCTGAATCAAAGTGCGTCCTTTTAAACAATTTAAAAACTTGTATTTACAGTGAAAGTTGTGCCCAGGCAATTGTTGTTGTTGTAGCTACTGTAAAACAACAACACACAGCAACAAAATGAAGCCCAACCTAGGGCAATATCGTGTTGGCGATCGTTTGCATTGATAAAAAACACAACAACAGCAACAACAACAACAAAAAATTGAGGCAGGAAAAAACTGAGTTGCTGCCAGCGGGGGATTTGGAAAATAGTTTCGGCTCGCCTCATTGGGCTGCGGCTATTAATGCGAGCTGGGGGAAACACTTGGGGTCAACGCTAATTGATTTGGAAAGGCTTTCAGGTCGGTCAGTGGCTGCCACTAAAAACATAAATTGCCATAGCTAAGTCTACACAATTATCAAAATGATACGCCTTAGGCGACTACAAATTCAATTTCCGCAAAGAACTCGAATCCATCAACTGTAATTAATAGCAAATTAACAATCAACTTGAGCAGTCTAATAATCAACGCAGGTAAGAAACATTAGAAGTGATATACGAATCTCTTAAATAGCAAAAAAAAACTCAGTCAATTTCAAAAATACCATAGTAATAAACACTAAAGATCCTTAATAGTTCATTTGAATCCGTAACTGAACTGACTTTTATAAGAAATACCAGTCTTAATAAGCAAAAGAAAAAGTCGGAAAATCCAATAACATCACTAAAAATCCTTAATAGTCTATTTACAGCCACAACCTGCAATTTGAATCCATAGCATAATATATTTCTTCAAGAAATACCTTTTTTAATGGTGGTTCGTTTACTAGCTTGGTTCAGCAGCTTAATTTCATAGTTTTTTTTTCTGTGTAAAAAAATCCGTTAAACTACTCAATCAGTTAATGCCTCTATTTTGATTTGTGAATCATACAAATAACTATTAAATTCAACAACCGTTGTAAATTCTCTCAACAAATGAAGAATAGGCCAACAAATTAAAGTTCATTTCATCGATTAATTTGACATTTAAAATTGATATAGTAGGTCATTAAACAAATAAAAAATATTAATAATGTTGACCTGTAGTTTATATCATGATCTGTAACTTTTATAAGTAAAACCTTTCTGCTTATGTTCCTTTAATGGTTTGGCATCTAAATTTATATTAATTCCCCTCCAATTATACTCTTTGTCGGCTAACTACCATAGTCAAACATTTCAACATTTTTGCAGACGATTGGATGCTACTTATTTCGATTAGTTGCGGCTAAATGTGGATGTTTCCCATGGCCACCAAAGTGAACCCCATTATCGGTAGCGACTCTTTTATTTTCACTTGGTAAAATTTTCTGTGATTTTCATGTACATTTTAAATTTGAAATATTTCTCAGTGCGTTTCATTTACGAGTTAAAGTTTTTGGTTTTGTTGTCTTTTGGCTGGCATTTGGAACTGTCCGGCGGTCGAATTGTCCGGTTTTTGCCATTTGAAGTGCTGAATTTTTCATGTGCATTTAATTAGTTGAATTATGGCTGTGAAATGTGGCAACGACTGGCAACTGGCAACTGCCAAGTGGCAAGTGGCAAGTGGGCAGCAGCGGACAGTGGAGCATATAAACCAAACAATCTAATAGTAAAAGAAACTAACTGAAAAATAATAATAAAGTAAACACTTTTGCCATATTATGCGACAACTTTCGCGAAATTATTTTATAGACTGCCGGACAGTCGGCAGTCGTACAAGTAGTTGATAGTTTTTTTCTGTTTTCTGCTTATTTTCTTTTCTGATGGCAATCAATTGGACAATTGTCACCTTTCGAATTTTAACGGAAAGTGGTCAAAATATTTGGCCAGTTGAGCCGAGGTTCAAGCATATGCAAAGTGGCAAAGTTGCAGCTGCAAGGACGTGACACACAAGTGGTACATGCCCCACTGCCCCTGCCCCCTGTTGCTGCCCCCAAACTAGACGCCAACACTTGTCGTGCACTAAATTGAGCTTAATTTCAATTTGTATCTCTATGGAAGGGCCGCCCGTGAGCTCAGCAACCTCCAAGCTCAACTGAAATAAAACCGCAGATAAAAATCTTGAGTTTTTCCACAATTTTTCTGTACGTACATAGGTATATATTTTTTTTATTATTTATTTTTTTCATTTTCGTCAGTCCGACGGCGACTTGACCCAGTTACATTTGTTGATGTTTTTTCGGTTATTTTTCTCGTTTTTATTTGTTCTTCCACATTGTAATTAGTGACGAGAATTGTTTATAATGAGACTGAAACTGAAACTGAGAGACAGCGAGGTATGAAAAACTACATTTGTGGGTCGCCTTTAGTTTGTTTTCGGAGCTTTGTATTTTTCCAAATTGCGGGGCATAATTAAAAGATTGCCGACATAATTAGCCTGTTACTTGAGAATGGTATCTTTATCTTAATCTCTCTTTGTATCTTAGAAAAGTTCAAAGTTTAAATTGTCTAGAGTAAAAAGTTGAAGGACATTTAAAAAATGGCTTACAAGACTGCCAACAATCAAAGTTTTAAAGGAGTTTCGCTTCTTAATAAAACTGTTTTAAAGAATCTTACTTAAGATAATGTGTTAGTATTATTTTTAACATTGTTTTTTAATAATTTTAAATTAAATTGACTATTTATTTTTATTTTTGAAACTTAAAGCTTATAGATTCTATGGCAGCTGCAGACTCAATGATTGGCGTCGATACACAAACATTTCCGGTCAACGTGAGCTAACAGATATTTAAGGGGTTGAGCGGGGAGGGGAGAGGGTTGATTGAGGGTCGATTGTTTATGGGCACGTGCTTAGAGATAACTCAATGGAAATCTGAGCTCGTTAACAGAAAGTGAACGAAAGTGAAAACGCAGATATATCAACAAAAGTCTAATCAGTGCAACTAAGTAAAAGAAAGAAGAAAAAAAACTGGGCAACAAGCAAAGTACACACAGCAATAACAACAACAACAACAATAACAACAACAACAAGCCACATATCATGCTTGAAACTCTCTTTCTGTGTCATTGACAGACGTTGGGTCGTTTATTCGTTTGCCTTTTCGACTGACTGACAAATGAAAACTCAATTGGCTATCGCAAGACAATCAAAAGACGCGAACGAAGACGAAGACAACGATGACAACGATGCTGTCCCACTGTTTGTTGTGATTGTTGTTGCTGTTGTTGTTGTTGTTGTTGTTGTTGTTGTTGTTGTTGTTGGCGTTGCAAACATTACACATTACAACTAGGCAAAAGAAATGACAACAACTGCAACAACAACATACGAAAATTCACTTTCACTCATCGCTCTTTTAATTTCTGAAAACGTCATCTTGTCGTTTGTGACGGTGCCACACAAACCAACAGCAACACCACTAACAACAACAACAAACAACCACCACACACAACACAAATAACAACAAACAATAAACATTTAAATGATGTCGCTGATTGATGCACCCAACAGCAACTGAACGCCAGAGGGCGCTTTAAAGTAGAACAAACGAAATTTGTCAACGCCTACCCCTTTTATATTTTGACACGCCCCTCTTGCCCATCCCTCCCCTTGTAGCACCATCTACTCCTCCTTCTGCTGGCTGTCCAATTAAATGCAAATTTTTTTTAGAAATCGTTTGCCAACGGCGCTGCAACTGCAGCCAAAAGATGCAAATGTCAGGGGAAAAAGAGGGAGAGAGAGAGAGCGAATAGATAGAGTGTGAGAGAAAGAGTGAGACTTGTTGTCTTTGGGTCCAGTTCCACTGGCTGACCACCCACATGGACGTTGGCGCTACAAACGTCTCACTTCGGGCCGCGTCAGTTGTTGAAATTTATGTGCATTTTGATGAAAGCGCCAACATTGTGTGGGCGTGGAACGATGCACAAGCCCCCTTCCCCTTCCCCAATATCCCCTAAAGCATTTGTTTTTATTTCTCTTTAAAGTTTGGCAGGAGATCTCTTCAATATTTATAAATCTTTATTGCTTGTCTTTTATATTTGGCGATTTCTCGCATTGGTAACGCTCTGGCATTGGAAATGCAAATGAATATTTCGTTTAGGAAGGGTGGGGAAAGGGGCTGGGGAAGTGGAAGGGAAAGCGGAACTTGGGCTTGTTGTTGTTGTAGTTGAAGCTGGAACAGCGAAAGCAATTGAAGAATCGCGATAGCGCAAGTTTCCACAGCGAACTTGAATTTGTTGCTTATGTAAGATTAGCTATAAATGATTCAAAAAGAAAGAAATAACTATAAAAAATATAATAATAATAGAGAAGAATGGACAGAATTAATAAAGAATGAAAGAAGAATCTCTTTAGATTCGATTTTGGAAAATATATCTCAAACTTTTAGAATGAAAATATACATTGGAAATTTTAATAGGTTTCATAAATAAAAAATATCCATAATTACAAGAATTTTATTTCTATAGAGCATGATATTGGAAAAATGTTATTATTGCGGACATTTATAAAATAAAACCAATAGACCCCTGTACTTTTTTTAAAGTACAGTAAAGTTAGTCTAAAAAAGAACAGATACAATTAAAAAGGAAATAAGCTATCCGAACATAAAACTTGGCCAGTTTTACTTTTCGCTTGGCTACATTGAATTTTAGCGAAAAATCTTAGCATGTTGCATGCCTCATTCCGTTGCAACAACAACGACAACAACCGTTTGCTTGCCCTAAGTCAGCATAGCATTAAAAATAGACGAACAATTTATGAGCGAAGCAAAAGATCTCGAGAGTCCAAGTTGAAGTTGAAATTGAAGTCCAAGTCATTTTGGCTTGCAGTTTTTGGCTTGTTTGACTGCAACAGCATCGTCATCATCATCATTGTCATTGTGGTCATTATTATTTAGCAAACTGTTCGTTTTCTTTTGATTTATTTTGCTACTTTTTGGGTCTGACCAGTGCTAATAATGTGGCTCATTTCAATTGTTCGAAATTAATTTGTTTCCGTTTGTAATTAAATTGCAAACTTTGCTTTTCTCATTGTTGTAGCTGTTCTTGTTGTTGGCCAAATCGGGTCAAGCTGCTGAACTGACCTTAATCGCAACTTGTGCGCAATTTAAAGTTTTTGTTTTTTGTTGGCTCTATTTTTTTTTTTTGTTGGAGTCGCTTGAGTTACCTTCAAACCTATTCAACTTGGCCCATAGAGATAAATATGTTTCTCGACTTGAAATACTGGCAAATCATGGCATAAGTTATTGCTAGCATTTCTTCTAGAGAATGTGAAATCCGAGCCGTTTCAATCCACCAGCCTCACCCACCTGGCCATGTGCCGTATACCTTGTGGTTCGTTTGTCTTTTTTTTCGCATAATTGCGGCTGATTTTTATTGTAAATTTCTTGTCAATTCATGAAGTTTAATTGCAAGTTGTTATGAGCGGCTTAGACTCAGACCTAGAGCTCCATCTGCCGCCCCTCAATGGCCAAGACTCTGCATGATATATACGTGTTTATTGGCCTGCGGCAAATGTTCCTCCCTCTTCCCCTACTTCTGGTCCGTCACAATGACTATATCCCCAACTCTCACTGGCGGTCTGTCTGGTCCAACGATTGATGTGCTTATGCAATGCAACCCTTGCCCCAGACTTTAGTCTTTAGTCTCTAGCTTTCTGTATTCAGTTTTCAGTTTTGCAACCTTATCGGCCTTATGCGCATCGCTGGCTTTGAAGTTCAGTTCCAGGCACGCAAATATCAAAAAAGCCATGCGGACTAAATAACAACAACAATTATGAATGCCATAAACGGCTATGCTAGACTATAAGATATCCTTATAGATTGCAAATTGAATATACTGAGAAATACGAGTAAGAGCTCAGACCAAGATCAAACGACATTCCGTGTAAAAATCGGTGCAGTTTTGACAAAGTTACGAAAGTTTGAAGTTGGTCGTATCTGAGACCTAGCAACTTTACAAGTCAAAATATTTGTCCAATTTTCCATGATTTTTTACAGAAAAATGAAACTTCTCAGAAACAAATTTAAAGTGTTGTTTTATAGTAATTACGATATATAGAGTCGATTAAAAGTGAAAACTTGAAAATAAAAATTTTAAATTTTCAAAATTTCAAAGGGGGGACCCTTATCATCGAATCCATGATTTTAAGAAAAATAATTTTTTTTACAAAATGAATTAAATTTGAATGCAGAATGAATTAAGAGGCCAAACCAAGTTCAGAATGACATTCCACTTGAAAATCGGTTCAGTTTTAACAAAGTTACGAAAGTTTGAAGTTGGTAGTACCTATGACCTAGCAACTTTACAAGTCAAAATTTTTGTCCAATTTTCCATGATTTTTTACAGAAAAATGAAACTTCTCAGAAACAAATTTAAAGTGTTGTTTTATAGTAATTACGATATATAGAGTCGATTAAAAGTGAAAACTTGAAAATAAAAATTTTTAATTTTCAAAATTTCAAAGGGGGGACCCTTATCATCGAATCCATGATTTTAAGAAAAATAATTTTTTTTACAAAATGAATTAAATTTGAATGCAGAATGAATTAAGAGGCCAAACCAAATTCAAAATGACATTCCACTTGAAAATCGGTTCAGTTTTAACAAAGTTACGAAAATTTGAAGTTGGTCGTACCTGTGACCTAGCAACTTTACAAGTCAAAATATTTGTTCAATAAATTAAATTTGTAAATCAAGCATTATATTAGAACAGTATTATTTAAGCTACAAGTTAAACACAATAACAGGGTATCAGGGTTGTAAGTTTTGCCCCACACAAAAGAAAAGTCAACCAACAACTGCAGTCAGAGTTGACGCAAAAATCCGCTTTCAAATAAAATTAAAAATTTTATCATTTTGGCTAATTTTTGCTACATGCAAAAGGAAAACAAAAGTCGAAAGCCGACAACCAACAACCAACAACCGACAATCGAAACGACCAACAACCAACAACGAGACACGCAAAAATAAAGTGCAAAATGTCACGGCGCGATAAATTGTAACGCCCGGAGCGGAAATGAACCTTATGAAGGTCCTTAAGCGCCCTCAGGAACTGACGTGTTCCTTTTTGGCCAAAAACGAAACACAACAAAACTCACTTTTCAAAACCAAAACATGAATAAAAACAACATAGAAAAAAGTTCATTTGCCGCAGTCTAGACAAGAATGTTCAACTGCAATGGCCAAATGTTAAGACGGGAGGGGAGATAGTTATCAAGGGTTCAGGGTTGAGAATTAGGTGTGACTGCCAAAAAGGACATTAAATCATTCAGCACGTAAAAGCCAGACCCTGGCCAAAGCCTGGCACAGTACTGTATTGTACAACGGTCGAGGCCAGACATACAAGGCTAGCAAATTCGAGTGTATCTATAAGTATGTGTATCTATGTAGGCATCTATGGGTGTGTATGTGTGTAGATTGTATCTGTGTGTGCGCTGCGCCAAATAATAGTAATTTGGCTAATTCAAAAATTGCAGCTATCGACACGTTGTTGTTGTTTTTGTTGTTACTGTTGTTATTTTTCATGTTGTTATTGTTGTTCGTTTGCTTCTAGCCATGAACTTGAAAATGAAAATGTTGAAATTGGTTTTTTACTTCAACTTTTGCTTCTCCACCATTTTCGGGCTGACAAAGTGAAAATTAACAACTATTCTTGTTATTGTTTCACTTGTTATTATTGTTGCTGCCGTTGTTGTCGTTGTAACAAAAAACCATTTTCAATGCACCGAAACGTTAATGCCCTTGAATATTGTACTTAAATATAAACAAAAAAGTTTGGTTACAATGCAACAAAATTGTTAAACTGATTGTTGCCATGGCATTCACATGATATTATGACGTTTTCATTGTTGTTGTCGATTTGTTTGGCTGATAAAATGAATTATGTTTAAAGCCATGCAAGAGTCAACAGAGTTCAGGCGATTATGCTTATAATATAAATAAATTTGCAATAAATTATGCATTAATAAATAATATACTAAACTTAAAGATAGAATTCCTTGACTACATAAAGCATTCACATAATTGTTTTTAATTTTGAAACATGGTTAAACCCAATGGACCTCTTTATTTAACTTGTTTTAAAATCATAAGTAAATATTGTAAAATTTATAAAATAAAATAAAAATAATGTCAAGGTAAAAAAATGTTTTAATACCACTTCAACACTAAACACTAACACTAAAAGAGTAAAAGATTATTTGTCTAATTGTTTTTATTAGAAATATTAATAAATTTGGTGTAATTATTATTAACAAAGTAATATTAAACTAAACTTATGGCTAGAATATCCACGGGAAACTGACACAAAGTGTAAATTATTTGAATTCAGGCGTTGCCGAAGGGGCGTATGAGTAATTTACAGACATTGCTTACATATAACTCATGCGCCGGGTGTGCTGGCTAGACAAACAGATAGACAGGCAGACAGAGAGACAGACAGATAGACGTAGACCGACGGCTAGAAGAGGTAAATGAACAGTAGCTGGGGACCACTTATAAAGTGTTTTTAATGACCAAATCGACGGGGCCAATGCAAACAATGTTTGGTTTGGCTTTAATTAAAGAGCAAATGCAGCAAAGGAAACAAAAATTTGCATTACCAAAGAGCCCAAACAGAAATTGTGTAATTGAATTGAATGCAGATGCAGATGAGGCAGCAGCGACAGCAACAGCAACAACAGCAACAAAAACAACAACAGTTGAGGCAAAGTTGAAGCAGCGGCTACTTAACAACGCGGAAATGTGGCTGACTAGTCACTAACTAAGACAGCAGTTGGTTCAATTGAATTATTATGCAATTAGCAATTAGCATAAATTGAATCAATGAGCGATAGACAGAGACAGAAAGTGGGAGATGGAGGGGAGCTACTTAAGAATACCAAAAGCAGCAAACACTTGACTAGGTCAACCATTTATTCATTCATTCATTCATTCATTCATTTATTCGTCATACAACCAATTGCACAACGGGGTGCGTTGCCAGAGCGGAAGAGAGAAGGCAGGAGGAGAAGGAGGGTAAATCAACCAAGGTAACATCCAACAAGTCAACGCTTTGTTTACACATTTGCTGCAACATTTTGTCAGGCAAATAATGAAAATTTGTTTCATTGTTGATATTTGCATTTTGCAATTGAGACCACATGGCACAATAAGAACAGAAGACCAACCACCTCCATCTTCACTTCCATTGCCAACTCCTCTATCGTACAGCAATCTCAAGTGGCTGTTGCTTTTGCTGGGATTTCGTCATCATTTGTTGGATGCGGGCACGAGCTTCTTCCATGCTTTGGCATTAAACAATGCTTGAACTTAGCCAACAGCTACTCGAGTGCATTTCGTATGATGTAAATCGTAACAGCAATCAAAAAAATAAAATTTAAAAAAAACACCAAAACCATATCCAAATCGAGTGCCAAAGGCGCTGCGTCATGGGCCCATAGTTCTTAGCCTAGCAGAGAATGAGAAGGAGAGAGAGTCAAAGTCCAAATGTGCTATAAATAGGCAAACACAACTGCAGGCAACACAAACTGAGGCTGAAGAACTCAAGACAACACACAACTCAGCTGAAAAGCTGAAGATGCGGCTGCAGAGTCAACCTCAACAAGCTGTAAGCAATCTGGCTTAATCATGTGAGAAACGTTCAAAGCAACCAAGTCAAACAACAATCAACCAAAAACAAAACAAAACAAAACAAAATAAAGTGCAACTTGCAACAACTTTACACACACACTAAAATCAAGTTTCTGCAATAAAGATGACGAAGACGACAATGCGCAGAGTGTTCTGGCCATATGACTCAACCAACTCTTAAAGCCATATACAAACAATAACAGCAAAGCCAAGTTAAAAGAAGAGACGAGATTAACAAGTCGAAGTTTTGATACACTTGAGAAGTTACAAGTTAAAATGGTATCTAAATGAATTAATTCCATTTAATTTAAATACTATTGAAATTATTAATAAATCTATATAATATGAAATTGAAAATTACATAACTTTCCCTTAAATTCTATTAACTCATATAGGCAGTTTGCATCCAAAGTAATCCCAATATTATTCAGTAAGGCAATCTGTGGATTTGATAACTTGTGGAGTCTAGCATGGCGTACAGATTGCAGTCTGGCAACTGGCAGAAGGAGAAGGAGACTTAGAGCAGGCAACTGAGTCTGCTGGGAGGAAACGTCATTTCCAGGAAATACGCTGAGCTGAATCTGAGCTGCATTTGAAGGCAAAAGTTGAGCGGATCAGGAGCAATAACAGCAGCAGCATCAGGATGGCTCAAACTCTAATGTTGTGGATGTGCGTCAAAGACCGGAAACACAGTTCCGAATAAGCACATGTGGATGTGAAAATCTTTGAAAATTCGTTGACTGTTTACGGGTGAGAACGAAAGCGAAATAAGCGAGGCAAAGACCTTACAACTGCTCCTACAGCCCTCGGCTAATTAAGCGACTCGCATGAGTTAAGCGGAGAATGGGGAGGGTGGAGAGTGGAGAAAAGAGGGCTGAAACGGTAAAACAACAATGAAAAATCGCCGGCTTCCTGGCCTGAAGAAAAGCACCGACAAAACTAAAAAAGAAAAACAAACTTGTTCATCTTCAGCTAACGAGCGGCAGTTGAGCAGTTGAGCAGTCGAGAAATTGAGGTGGGAGGTGGAAAGATTGGACAGGTAACAGTTGGTGGCAAGTGCAAGTGTAACAACAGCTGCTGGGGTGGGTGTAGGCCGGGCCAAGACAATAAACAAATAAATTACATGAAAGCGGGCTGCCACAGTTTTTCTTTCTATTTTTTCTGTTGCTCGCTAAGAAAAATGTGCAACGCCAAACGAGATAGATAATCACAATGAAGCGGCACGAACTCTCTGCTGCAATGTGCAGCAATGTGGCATCCTCATTAACCCAGACTGCAATACACTCTGTCTCTCAGTCTCCCTGTCCGTTGGTAACCCCTGCACAGCTCCTGTGCTAAAAGTGAAAGTCATGGCGCAAATTTAAAACCCCCCTCCCTCCAGCCGCATCATAGCACAATCCACAAGCCAAGTTAAAGTAATTGGCCAGTTGAGCTCATGGGTTAATTAAAACGCCAGCCACGCACTTTTATTTTTTTTTTTTTTTCTCAAAGTCTCAATAAATCTATCGAGTGTATCTCTCAATATGTGTTCACAATATATATGTAAATATTTGTGTAACCGCAAAAGCCGCAAAACGTCGCGACGCATCCGTGAGATGCCTTTGAAATGTTTTCTTAAGAGTTTCGTGGCAGAGCAAAAGATTTGCATTGGTTTTTGTGTATGATTTGATTTAACTTGGCTTTGGCGCACTTTTCACTTCCATCTTCCGCATCAAGCGCACTGAGAAAGTCTATAGAAAGCTGCTCCCAATGAGATTCAATAAATTTACCAACAGCAGTCACTGCTGTGTGGCTGTGGCAGCCACTTAAAGCTGATAGCTATATTTAAGTCCACTTGGGACACCAGAACGGGCAGTCAGTCGGGGGGAGGAGGGAGTAGTCACTCTGGCCAGTGGCAAGGCTCTTTTGTGGGTCAGTTTTGTATATTCATGTGGCATGTAGGAGGCCGTTCAGGTGTATGGCGGGAGGTGGGCAGCCAATTGGGTCAAATCAGTTGCCCAGCTCATTACCAAGTATTGATATATGTATGCAACAACAGCAACAACAAGCATTGCTTCCGCTCGGTCTGCCACTTGAGGCTGCAACACGAAATTGAAATTTAATCAGCGACACTTGGGAGACAATGCAAAAACAACAACCAGAATGAGAATGAGAGGGGAAAAATATATGAATTGCCACTTGGACAGTTGGCCACTTGGCCACTTGGCTGCTCCGGCTGCCTGGCCTCGTCACGTGGGCATGACAGTTAACAAACCCTCCTAGACGACTCAATAAACTAGGCACTGGCCTATTGACAGAGCACACACACACTCACACACACATAGAAAAGTATAAGTTGCACTGAGATTGAGATTGTGCAATGGGTGGGCAAAGAATCTGAACCAAAGACCCAGCTGCTCTGGACTATCAGACCTTGCCAAACGGTAAATGTTGTACTCACTTGTGACTATATCACGTATGTGTATGTGTGTGTGTGTGTGTGTCGTGTGGGAGTGGAAGGGGAATTACAGCTGCCGGCAGGGGTGGGCTGGCTAACATTACCATAGCCCACATATTTAAGTATCTACATACAAACTCATATGTAAGTAGTATGAGATAGCTGCATTGACATGCTCTGAATACTAGCCGCTCATTGTGAATGCTACCTATACCCTATACAAACTGTATACATAAGGTATAAGCAAGTAAAGTTCAATAAGAAAATGATTTGTTAATAAAACTAATTAATAATCAAATTAATTAATTGTAAATACCACAAAAATTTTAGAGTTAAATGTTGTAAAAACTTTTAACAGAAAAATATGTATTATACTTTTAATTAATGTGAAACTTAATTATGTTTTTTTCAATTCATTTATTTTTTATTCATTAATTTTTTTATTGAAATTAAAATGAAATTAATATTGGAATTATTAAATAAGTAATTTAAAATAACAGCTAAACGCATTACTATTATTATTGAAAATGTATCGATAAAACTAAACTAATTTTAATTGTTCAGTTTGCCTCTTAATTGAAATTTAATCATTATTTTAATGACTATAATCTAACAAATTCCATTAGGGCTTTCTGCTATATTATTTCAAGAATTTGTTCTAAAATTATCTGAATATACATTTATCTAATCTTGGATTATTGGCAACTTGTATTGCTTATAGTTTCTTAGAACTTCTTAGCCGTCAGCTTTAAGCTTTCAGTCAAACCTTTAAGCTTCTAGGGTATCTAATAGTCTGACTTCCCCTTATTATGCTGTGGCACTTGCAGCAGCCGTGGTTGCCGCTGGCTTGAGAATGGCATTTTGATTTATTGGCTTGTTTTTGCGCTCAGTTTCGGCTGTGACTTGGCTGAATTATGCAACCCGGCTATAAAGTGCAGTCAGCCAGCCAGCCAGGCGCTATAAATTCTCGAAATGCGTTTTTTGGCTCACTGATTTTTCCCACAATTTGCAAACAATAATGAAAACTGCTGAGCGGTTTGTTGTTGCTCTGGCTGCCTAATTAAATGAAATAAGCGCAGTCAATAAAAGTAAAAACAATAACAAATGCACAAAGTAACAAAGTTGCAGCTAAACTGAAAAATTGCTGCATGCCACAAGTGGCCGGCCGGCAACGAACAACGACCGATAACAGCGGCACAAGCAACAGCAACAACAACAACAACAGCAACAACAACAGCAAAATTGGCAGCAAAAAGGCAGCCAATTAAGGCCAATTTAGTTGCTGCAACGCCGTGCGGCGACACAAAAAATAATCAGTAGTGGAAAAGCAGCAACAACATCAAATGCAAATGCCAACAACAATTTTTGCATGCAAATGAGAGCAGAAAAGAGCCAAACAACAACCAAAAGTAACTCGATACAACCAACAACAACAACGACAACAACGACAACAAAATGACAACAACAACGACAACGGTGGCAAAAATTATGTATAGCCAGATATTTGTTCAAATTTTAACATTTTTTTCAGGCGTCTTTTGCGGGCTGTGAGAAAAATGTAAAGCAACAGCAAAACTTTATATGATTTTTGTTGTTTTTATTTTTTTTTATGTTGTTGTTATTGCCATGCTTGAGATCTTTGTATGCAAACGAGGAAGCTAGAGAGATAGAGATATAGAGAGATCGAGTGCGATAGAGATATAAGAGCAAAAGCTTTGATATCGATAACGCGCGGTAGTTGCTGCAATCGATTGCAATCGAAGCGCTTTTGATTAATGTGACCAGGCGTTGACAAGAGCTGCAACAACAACAACAACAACAACTACAAGTGTGTCAGCGTCAAGTGCAGTTGCCGCAGTGAAATCTTTGTAGTTGTTACTGTTGTTGTTGTTGTTGTTGTTGGTGCTGCTCTTTTCAATAACAATTGTTAAATGCGACTGCGCAGCGTTGCAAGCCCAAGGCGGAGTGCGGCTTTGAAGCTGGAATAACCAACAAAAAAAACAACAATAACGGGTCGGTAACGAGCGGCGGCCTGAGATTTTTTTATACCCTTACCAGCTGAGAGTATTCTAATTTTGTACATATGTAAAAGTGTAAGGCATTAAAGTAGGCGTGGCAGATCCCACAAAGTACATAAAGTAATTGCTTTTATATTTAAAAAAAAATGCATAAGTTTGCTTTACACATTAAAAAAATTAATCTGAATGAATCTCATTATATTTTGTTTCACTTGTTTTAAGAAAAAAAAAAACAATTACTTATAATGAAATAAAAGAAAATAAATTTAAAGAAAACACCTAGATGTAGATTTTTAAAATAAATACATGTCGCTCCTTTACAAGAAGAGTGACATATCTCATTACTGCATCAATAACTCAAAATTCGTGATTTTTGACTTATGTCAGTTTTCTAGTAAATGAACAATATCTTAAGATACATATCTCAACCTGAATATCTTACAGATTGGGTAATTATACATTCTGAACAAATTTGGCTACAACTGGTGTACTATCATATATAAATCATATAGAAATTAAATACAGGGTATCAAAACATCAACGTGACGAATATAAACTTTTTTTTCTGTTGTCTCGTTTATATAGTACTTTTTTGGCTTGTAAAAGGCCTCGCGCTGCGCCCATTAAGCTTTGACTGAGGCCTAAGCCAGAAAAAGAAGAAGACGAAGAAGAAGAAGAAGACGGCAAGTGGTTGTCGATGACCTTTTCGTTTTAATTTCAATTCTGAGCGTTTCTTTTGTTGTGGTTGGTTTTTTTTTTTTGTTGGTGTGTGCGCGCAGAGCCGAATCTAATTGTAAGTGCAATCAGTTCAAAAACTCAAGTGCTTAAGAAAAGCTGCTCAGCTTCATGCACTGTTGGTGTTAACAGGCGGCCAGACATAATCATCATAACAAAATGAACAATCAATTTGAGCAGGCAACACACACACACACATACACAGATAAATACACATACGCACACCCACGCACGCTGACACTGTCATTTCTGCAGGTGGCAAAGCTGCAACTGCAACTTCAACCCGTTTTGGTCAGGTAGTTGCTGTTGTTGTTGTTGCTGCTGCCGCTGTTGCTGCTGCTGCACAAGAAGCAGAAACATTCGCACACACTTGTTCACTTTCTTCTTCAGCTTCTTCGCTTGGCAGCATGTACAGTGGCTCCCAGCTGATTTGACCCACTAGTCTAACATATTACACATTTGAAATGCATTTAACTTTTTATGGGACACAGATAAAATTAAAATATAAATGCAGTTTTTATTATTATTATTGTTTGAATTGAAACTAAAACCTTTTTAATTTGTATACATTTTTGCATTAAGCAATAAAAACAACAGTTTAAAATGTAGTTGATCAAATAAGCTGTGAGCCACTGTACATATGAGTATTATGTGTCTATGTGTGTGTGTGTATCTTTGAGCATCCCAACAACAACAACAATATGCTGAAAGTAACTGTATCTCGTTGCAGCTTTAGCTTACCTGTCCAGCGAATTAGCAATATGGCCGCTAAAAGATGTGTCGCTTTCAATTGCAATTGCAATTGCAATCTAATCGAACTTCAGCCCAGACTCACAAAAACACACACAGTTCGAAACACGCGCGGCGCGAACGCATCCACAAAACACTTGCACAAATATTAAGTTCGTTTACCAAAAAAAAATAATAATAATGTCAAGACAGTTGCCGTTACGTACGTTTGTGGCAGCGTGCTGCGTGCGTTCTATGCAAAATGTATGCGGCGCGCGGTTAAATGCAGCGCCAAACGAAAGCAACAACAAAATGCAACGCGAGCGCTCTCCGCTCAACGAGACGGCTGATTGACAAATGTAGAGCTGCCAACTTGTTTTAACAGACAAGACGCAGCTAAAAACGCGTTGGCAGGCTAGTCTGATTGGACTTCTGTTTTTTGAGATCCGGCAACGCCGATTGTAACTGAATTTTGCGTCGGCGCAGAAAGTTGACTTTTGTCTGCTTTTTTTTCTCAGCACAAGTTTTTTTCAGCTTTGCAGTAAAATTGAAACGAAAATATGTTAAAGTCGGAAGTACAACACCAATACTGGATAACCAAAAAGGTAGTGCAGCGCAAGCTGGGCAGCAAGGAGGACAAGCACATCATATCCTCCGATGCGGACCTGGATGCCAAAATCGAGGTGTTCAAATCGATAAGCGACACCAGCTCGGAGCTATGTAAAATCATTGACCAGTACCAGGAGCGTCTGTGCATATTGTCGCAGGAGGAGTGCGTGTTCGGGCGCTTTCTCAAGGAGGCGGGCAAGCGCAGTAAAACCACTGGTGGCAGCATCACCAACACAGGCAAAGCCATGTCCTTTGCAGGACAACAACGTATGTGCGTCCGTGTGCCGTTATTGCGTCTGCAGCACGAGGTGGATGTGTATCGCTGTCGCGCTGTCAAGGACACGGAACTCACATTGCAGACAATGGAAAAGGAACGCACCGAATATCGTGCTGCCTTGTCCTGGATGAAGCATACGGCCAGTCAGGACATGGATCCGGACACGGGCAAAGGACTCGACAAATTCCGCACGGCTCAGGCGCATGTTCGTGCCGCCAAGCATAATTTCGATGGCTACTCCATGGACTCCATACAGAAGATTGATCTGCTGGCCGCCGCACGTTGCAATATGTATTCCCATGCTCTGGTCGCCTATCTGGCGGAGCTGAAGACCTTTGCCCAGAAAGCCGCCTCCACATTCCAGACCATTTCCAATGCTCTTGTGATGAAACCCAAGTACGACTTCTGTGTGCTCAAGGAACTGTCCCAGAACGAAGGTGTCGCCGCCGACGACGAAGATCCCAAGGATGTGGCGCCCATTGAAGCAGTCGATAAAGATCAATCCTTGTTCTTTGCGGTACATTGTTAATAATTATATCAATTGCATATATTTTTAAAAAGTTGTTTCGTTGCTTGCAGGATGAGTATCAGGATAAACCCGAGTACAAATCGCAGCCGCCCACTGAAACCACGCCCATGTCACCCGCGTCTCCTGCCTGTGGTGACAACGAGTCCTTGCTCATTGAGCTGTCCAAGCAGCTGGAGGAGAGTCCGCTCATTGAGGCGCCACTGACGGATGCCCCATTGCTGGACACCGCCAGCAGCAACAACAACAACAAATTCTGGGCACGCATGTTTACCCAACAATCGCAACAACAACAACAAACGCCGATGCCAAGCAGCATGACACCCACTGCTGCCGCTCCAGCATCGGCTCCTGCTCCAGCCAAAGCGAATAGCAATAATCCCTGGCTGGAGCTATTCGCAGACCTTGATCCTCTGGCCAATCCTCAAGCGTTTGACTTGAAATTGAGCGGAGGACGACGCGTTGCAGAGCAAACATAAAACTGGACACTTGTCGTGGTCAGACTTGAGGTTTCCAGTGTGAATCATCTACAACTACAGCAACCAGAACTAGAGTCGTATTAATAGTTTAATTTTCCAGTCACACTATTGAAAGAATGTCTTAGCTTTTCCACGTCAGGGATCGTAACGATTATGATTTTAAACATAATTATTCTTTTTATTTGAAAGAGAATCAAGTTTTATTTCTCAATAAAATTGTAAAAGCTCTAAAATAATTTAATTTCAATTTTTATAAAAATTTCAATTTAATCATTTATTTTTTAAATTTAGTTTGAAAAATAAAACTGACTTTTAAATTGGAAATAAAATTTATTGAAGGTACCAGAGTCTGTCGGTTATATGATTACTTTAAACTATTATTTGCGATCCCTGGTTTACGTAAATAAATTAAGAGCATTTTAATTGTTAAGCTGGTTCTATTGGCCAAATTAGGAAAATTGAAAACTCGTTTGGATGTAACTTTTCGCTAAACGTTCAAAACTTTGTATCTTTTATTTAAATAAAATGTATATTGGACACAGCAGCTGAGGCAGAAGAGGAGAACGAGCAGGAAGAGGATGTGGAGGTGTAGGTGGAGCAAGTGCAACAACAGTGTGTGTAGTGCCTCTCATTTAACAGCCGCCTGTGCCTCCTTCTTGGAGTTGACCAGCTCGACCAGCTCCTTGACGCGACGCAAGCAATCCTTTTTACTGCGATTCGGAATGCAGGCTGCAATGCAATCCCAGCGATCAGGCGTCGTGGTTGGATACGTTTTCATAGCCTGCTCCAGCAGAGCCTGCTCCTCCTTAGTCCATGTCTTGGAGGCAACTCCATTGGTGGTCGGTGCGGATGCGACACCATTCTGCTTGGGTTCTGCCTGCTGCGGCTGCTGTGGTTGCTGCTGCTGCTGTTGATTGTTGACATGTACTCCACCATTCTGCTTGACATTCTCTTTACTTTCCGCCGGAGTATCTCCCAGCGTAATATCGTTCGATGTCTGGACTTCCTTTTTGGATTTCTCAAAGCTCTGGAAGGCCGCCTCATTGGCATGCGTTTTGAGCGTGCTCTTGGAGTGATCGCTGTTCTGCAAGGCCTTTGCCTTGTTCAGGACATCGCGAGCAGTGACCACACCAGCTCCTCCATTACTATGCTGATTGATAAACGTGGCAATGACATCCCAGCGTTGTGCAGTGCCAGCGGGAAACAGATTGACCGCTTTAATCAACAGCTGCACATTCTCATTGCTCCACACTTCGCCCTTTTTCACTTCCTTGACGCCCGTTTTGGGCGTGTTATTAGCCTGCTTCTTTTGTGCCATATTGAGCTCCTCCAGCTCAGCGGCAATCTTTTGATCTGCAGTTTGCAGTGCGGCAATAAAGGACTCTCTGCCCTTAGTTTCCATGGCCTTGTTTAGTGCCTGCAACTCGGACAAACTAAATGTTTCACATATCTTTTCGGTGCCCTCCATGTGCTTCAATTGATCCTTATCGTTTTTGGCATAATATTTGCAATCCTTAACTTTGTCACGCAACGTTTTGCGCTCCTTTTTGAGCACCTTCTTCTGCTGTTCGCGCTCAATGCGAATCTGCTCGATACGCTTCTGTTCGGCCTTTTCGGCCTTCTCTTTGGCTAGCGCCGCTTCTCGCACCGCTCGCTCCTGCTCGGCCTTTTGGGCCTGGGCGGCATCCATTTTAGCACGCTTGGCCGCCGCCTTGCGATCCTTCTCCTCCTGCTTGAATCTTTGGATGCGCTTATCATTATTGTAGGCCAAGTCGACAAGTGCACGTATACGAGTCATTTCCTCCTTCTTGCGCTTAATACGCGCCACTTTGTTCTCCTTTTCGATCCAACGACGCTCGTCACGATCTTGACCCTTCTCCTTGTCCTCCTCATCGAGGTAGCTGAATTCGCGCCATGACTTGAAATCATACCAGAAGTTATAAAAGCGTTCCACCTCCTCGCGTTTGGCATCCACCTCGCCAAATGGCGGCACCTGCGGCTTTTCGCTCCAGCGCGCATTCAAATTAAAATACTTATTAAATGAGTTGAAGTAGTTGCTCTCGATATCCGTCTGTGTGGGAAATGCGTCGTCGAACTCGGGATCCACGGAATCATAGCTGCGACGCAACTTCGAAGTTCCTAAGAAATGGAGAAAATAAATACAGATTGAAGTTAAAACATGTATAAAATAAAATATATAGAGTTCTCTACTATGAGATATACTTTACTCAAATGCAATATGAATATCTATATATCTATAACTCACTGTCCTGACTCACACACTGACTGATAATTGCCAAGCATAAACCATTAGACCTAGGAGGCTGAAATTTCCACACAACATTGCTGAGACAATTTTATCGTGCAATAATATTATATACATTACTGGACAGTTTTAAGCACTGCATAAAGACTTGGAGTAGCTATGACTAGCATGATATTTATACGATTGTGACGAGAATTATTATTAACAGATACAAAGTTCCAAATGGCTACTAAAATACGTTAAGTTAGGGCGCCAAATATCGACTACGATATATAGTAAATTATATAGGATGAAGCAAAGTGTAATCTATTAATTAACAGATCTTATGAACAATACAAATTACAAAAGACTTTGAACTGTAAACAACTTTATAGATATATCATTAAGAATATGTGAAATGATCAGTTAAAGTTTGGATAGCTTACCGAGTATTTCGTAGGCCTTTGTTATGCATGTAAAGTAGTCGTCATCAGTAATAACCTCCTCGCCTTTGGCTTTTCGCTTATCCGGATGATGCTGCAGCACCATGCGTCTGTATGCCCGACGTATATCATCATCGCTGGCTTCGTATCTGTATTCAATAAAGACCGCTCAGTTTTAATACACGTGCACACCCTCACAAACATATTACAGAGGCAGAAAGAACAAGAAACAAGAGTTTACGTCAGCAAGCCGAAGTTCTAATACCCTTACTCTTGCAGAGTCCTACATTTAATTTAATTTTTATTTATTTTATTGACTTATCCTAGTCACTAGTCACTAAAATATGTTTATAATTAACATATGAAAAATTAAGGTTACATTATTATTAGATTTCTTTTAACGTTACGTATTCAATTTTCAACTGATCGTTTTTACTATACATTTTTGGCTGGTTTGTATTTGTGGAACACCCTGTATGACAGCTGTATGATTTAGGACATACGGGACTATTTAGCATTTAGGACATAAAACAGAACTGTCATATTTTTACAATTTTCATCAATATAAACTGAGAATAATTAACAAGGAACACACATTCTCAATGCCTTACACAATTCATAACCAAATTAAATTACTCTGGCAAAGAGTATAAAAAACGTGTGTGTGTTTGAGTGTTTGTGAGTGTGTGTGTGAAATAAACGCACCTTAATTTTCCAAGGCCGAGTACGCTGTAATGGTCTTGATCCTTCCACTCTTTGGGATCGAGTGACTTGAGGTAGCTTATGTCGACATCCTCGCCAGCGCCCGCCAATTTCTCATCGGAATCACTGCGCTCAACTCCGCTCGAATCGCCAATTTGGCGGCGTGCATTGAAATATGCGCAGCCAACGCGTTCGATTTTATGACGCGCTACCTTCAACGCTGGACACTCCAACTCTAGGCTGTTTGTCATTTTGTGTGTGTGAGTGGGTGAATGGGTGCGTGCGTTTTAGCAATAACTAAATGCTTCAAATTACATAAAACACACTGCACTACCTCGAATTTTGTGTGGAAAACCCGAAAAAAATGTGTAATTAATTCACTTCACTACCGCATGCTAGAGCTCAGTGTGGGCAAGCGTCAAAAGAGGCATAGCAAAAATCCGATAGCTACAGTGTATCGATAACAGCGCAATCCTGGTAAACTTTTGCAACACTAACTTTTTCACAATTGATTACGTATCGATAATAATACAAGAATTTCTGGTAAAACACTAAAAATTCCAAAATTAAATTGCATTAGTTAAATTTTGTGACTTTAAAATAAATTCTTGATTGTATTTACAACATGAAAGATCAGATCGAAAATGTATACTTTTTAGTGCTGTCATTTCCATACGGTTGACACTTATCGAACTGGTGGTGTTGATATTTTTTTAAATAATATTATAATAATAAATAATATTATTTAATTTAAAAATATCACATTAATTGTTATCAATATTATGCGATAAAAATCGTTTGTAAAAAATTCGCTTAAAACTATATACATTTATCGATTAGTATCTTATGATCAGTCGGGAATACCCTCACTCTGTCTTTAAATTTAGATGAGTGAACATTTCAAAATGCAATAACTTTGCAACAAATTAATAATTTAAAATTCGAAATTAGATAAAATTAAGGAAAACATTTTTCGACTAAATTATGTCGAAAACGATACAAGTTGCCATATCAGGAAATTTTGCAGTTTGGCAGCACACCACACCAGTGCTGTCCAGTTTTTAGGGGCATAACAGCTGTTTCTTGCTGAAAAGCATCAAAATTTGTTTTTATGGACATTTTTTTGTATAGTTTTACCAAAAATATTAAAAGCAAAACTTAGCCGAATATATATTTAAAATAGCCAGATTTTTAGTTAAAAGCAATTCTGCAAATAGCAAACAAACTCTGTAAATAGCCAGACCTAGCTATTAAATAGCTAAGTTGGCAACAGTGACCATAAAGTAAATAAAAAATGGTGCTCGCAAAATATCTCCATCAAACATGAACAAATCTCAGGAGAGGAGCAGCAGCTCCGCAAACTCCACACCAAATGTGGCTGCCGAAGACCTGCACAATGTGAGCGACACATTCTATACGAGCCAGCGCAAGGGAAGTCACGTTTTCCGTGTTCGCCTGGACGCCTCGGGATTCACACTGCAACGCGAATCGCCGAGTGGCGTGACGATCAAAGAGCAAACAGTTAAGCTATGTGATATTGTCGGTGCTCGCTGTATGCGCTTGAAGAAGTCGTCGCGCAGTCTGGCCAGATGTGCGTGCGTCAATCCGGGAACTCCGGCTGCAGGTGGCGCTGGTCGCAAAGGTGCCACGCCCAGTAAATGCAGCACGGCCAGCAAGGAGGATTACTATGTGTGCGATGGAGGAGGCGATGCCAGCGCCTATTTGTATCTGTTTGCCTATGTGCTGAAGAAGAAAAGCCTGCGGAGCAGTCTGCATCGGGAGCGTACTGTGTTGACGCTGCGCTTCAGATCCTTTGACACCTTTGAGGATAATATGCGGGAGGCGGATCGTTGGTATCGCGCTCTTCGCTGGCAGCTGCACAACACCTTGGAGGAGATATTTGTGGAGCGCTTGGACGAGTCACGTCGTCGTCGTGCTCTGGTGCTGCTCAATCCCAAGTCGGGATCGGGAAATGCCCGTGAGGTATTCAACATGCATGTCGCACCCGTGCTGAACGAAGCCGAAGTACCCTATGAACTGTTTGTGACCAAACATTCCAATTATGCCATCGAATTTATGAGCACTCGTCGCCTAGACGATTGGTGCTCCATTATCGCCGTCGGCGGAGACGGACTCTTCCATGAGATAGTCAACGGGCTGTTGCGTCGCGAGGATTGGGCCAAGGTCCTGGACAGCATTGCCCTGGGTATTATTCCGTGCGGATCGGGCAACGGTCTGGCACGCTCCATATCACATGGCTTCAAGTGAGTGGACGATAACACGGATAACACTATCTAACCTCGCTTGCTCCACTAAAATCCATAAAATGATCATAAAAAGTTGTATAATTATCGTCATGTAAATATTGTACTTTTACCCAGTTTTATGGGTTGACAGCGAGGTCATTTGACTTGTGACTTATCCATTTCCACAACAATAACATTACTAAATCAATTCCCTCTTGCAGTGAGCCGTACTTCAGTAATCCCGTCTTGGGTGCCGCCTTGACTGTCATCAGTGGACGCAGCTCGCCAATGGATATGGTCCGTGTGCAGCTGCAGAATCGGGTCATGTTCTCGTTCCTATCCATTGGCTGGGGTCTCATCTCGGACGTGGATATTGAGAGCGAGTGCATACGCATGTTTGGCTATCAGAGATTCACCATTTGGACACTGTATCGTTGGGCCAACTTGCGTACGTACAATGGCAGAATCAGTTATCTTCTGGCGGAGGAGACTACGGAAGCAACAGAAGCCACTCAATCGGAGCAACAGCGAAAGATGCAATCGAGTCGTAGTTGTAATGTCCATATGGATAAGCTGTGCAATCCCAGCTGTCGTCGGTCCACAGAGTATCTGCCGCAGGAATTCGAGGATGTCATCTCGCTGGAAACGTCCATCAATCAATCGTTTCGTTCACGCTGCGACAGTTGGCTGTCGGGAGGATCGAGACGCAGCTGTTACTATTCCATATCAGAGAGTGTCTATCACAGTCTGGCGGATGAGAGTGAGTTCACACAGCCATCGACAGTTGGACAGTTGGAGCAAAGCCAGCAGAACTTTGGACCAAGCAGTAGTTTGCCTCCATTGGATGAGCCATTGCCGGAGTCAGCTGGTTGGCTGGTGGAGGAGGGTGAATTTGTGATGATGCACGCCATCTATCAATCACATCTCGGCATTGATTGCCACTTTGCGCCCAAGGCACAATTGAATGATGGCAAGATTTATCTCATCTTGATACGCGGCGGCATCAGTCGTCCGCATCTGCTGAGCTTCCTGTACAACATGAGCACGGGCACACATCTGCCGGAGAAGAACAATACGTATGTCAAGGTGCTGCCCGTGCGTGCGTTCCGTCTGGAGCCACATGACAATCACGGCATCATCACTGTCGACGGGGAACGTATTGAATTTGGCCCACTTCAGGCGGAAATACTTCCGGGCATTGCACGCGTCATGATACCCAAGTAAATCGGAGGGTGGTGGGAGTAGGAGGAAAAGTAAAAGCAATTCATGAATCTCAAACAACGAGCAATAATTAATCTCCAATGGGAAACTCAAGCATTTGTATATGTAGTTGTAGACAATTCCGTTGTTAGGTTTGTCGGTATCAGAATATCATATAACAAATATATGTACATGGTATACTTTTTTTTATTGTTGTACTCATGCTACAACATATTTTGTAACCTTCTTGTTAACATTTTTAAATACTATTGCAGTTATTAATAAAAATATATATATTATATGTATAATAAAAACATGTAAAACTATATTTAAATTTTCGAATTCAAAGTTTAAATTTCCAGCGGCACAGCTGCTTTTTCGTTAGAAGATGGCAACTCTGTCGCTTGATAATTTATCGATAACTGACAATTGAAGCGCAGTAAAAAAAAAGCTTGTGAAAAAATAATTTGTGGCAGAGAAATTAGATAGCAGAGCTGTTGAAAGCGTCTAATTTCAGTGTGTAAGCCAACAAGAGTGTTCTACAGATATTACCCAAGCCAAAGAGGCCTAAATAGAGTGCAGCAACAACGTACATTACCCGAATAACAGTGACAATATGTCAGAAGAGGAGCTGGCGCCAATTAACGAGCAGGACTTGAAGGATCTGAAGGAGCGAATGAAACTAATTGCTGACGCCGATCCCAGTCAGTATCATAATGAATTCTCGCTGCGTCGCTATTTGCGGGCATTCAAGACGACAGACGCCGCTTTCCAAGTGAGTCACATTCTTGATTTTCCACCCACATCTTGACATTGAGCTTATTCTGTATTGGTTGCCCACCCACTCATTTCTTGTAGGCCATACTCAAGACGAACAAGTGGCGTGAAACATATGGAGTGGCCAAGCTGAGTGAGATGGAGTGCAGTCATCTGAAGAACAAGGCGCGTGTGTTGCGGCATCGTGACTGTATTGGACGTCCAGTGATTTATATACCCTCCAAGAATCATTCCACGGCACGCGACATTGATGAGCTGACACGGTTCATTGTCCACAATCTGGAGGATGCTTGTAAGCGGTGCTTCGAGGAGGTCACCGATCGTCTGTGCATTGTCTTTGATCTGGCCGAGTTCAGCACCTCCTGCATGGACTATCAGCTGGTGCAGAATTTAATCTGGCTATTGGGCAAGCATTATCCGGAACGTCTTGGTGTTTGTTTAATCATCAATTCACCTGGTATCTTCTCTACCATTTGGCCGGGAATTCGTGTACTGCTCGACGACAATACCTCGAAGAAGGTGAAGTTTGTCAGCAATGAGACGGAACTATGTCAATACCTGATACCGGATATACTACCAACGGATATGTAATCTTCTAATCTACTTCAGCGATTTCGTTCCAATTAGTCATAGACATACACATATCTCCATATGAGGCACTTGTGACATTAAGCGACGTGTACCTATTAGAAACCAGTACCTAAGACGTTGTATTTGTATCTATGCAGAAAGATTTAACATAGTTTGTACTCCACACACACACACACACACACACAACACAACATAATTGTCTACAATATAATGAATGTCTTTAATTTGTAGCAAAGTGAAACAAACACACAGTTGATTGTAAAATTTAATGTAATTGTATTGTGCGTATGAAATATTTTAGATAAATATTTATCTAAGCCTATTAATGTTTATTTATATAGAATATATATACATAATATATATGTATGTGATTATGAGTAATCATATTGGTGTATAAATAAAGTTGTAAAACAAAATCCAACATCACTGACGCACCCTAATGCCAGTGTTCTACATTTAGAAATTCTTATCACATCCACAACTGATAAGGGTCATATAAATTCGAAAGTTATGGGTCACAATTGCCAGCAATATTGTCAAAACAAACAATTGATTACTTTGTGCATTTTCTAACGCTTATCACTTTGCCGCCTTGAACAGTGCTGCCAACTATGCAAAAAGAAAATTGCAATGTATGACAACTCTTTTAACAGAGTTGCAACAAAAAAAGGTCACACAAAGTCTTGCGCTGTGACGACGTCATGCGAGCGCTCAATTAAAATTAATTGCCGCTGCTGTTAATAAATGCATACACTTTTAACTACTTAATGTTGGCCATTTAACAATTATTATAATAAAGTAATTAGCTAAACATGTGCACTGTGTAATATGAGTGTTGAACAATCATAGCTATCTCTTATTGATTATGTCCAGTGCATTGCACAACCTTTTGATTATTTTCCATGATTGACTGGTTTGGTTTTGTATTATCTAAATTCTCGAGCGTTTGATAACCAATTCGAAACAGCAACATGAAACAAAACAAAAATAACAATAACAGCGCAGCAAACTCAGTTTGCCAGTTGTCGGCATTTGGATTTCAGTGAGAAGCGAAGCGTTCGTCGAGCAACAACGACAATGACAACAACAACAACAACAACAGCAAAAGCATCTCAATCTCATATTGCGGCGTTGGACGTTGGGACAACTTATTTGCGATGCTTTGTTCTTGATGATAGTTGTGTGGTCAAGGGGTCGGCAGCGGATACAGTGAGAGCTAATTGAGTGGCAGCGATCAAAGTAACAAATTGCATTTGAAACGTGTTATGTTTGCAGGTTGAGCTATTGAATCCACAGCCCGGTTACTTTGAGATTGAACCCGAGGGATTGTGGCGCAAGATAGTCAAGGTGATAACGGAAGCGATACGAGGTATGTGTTAATTATATTTAGTTAGACACGTTCACTTTTAATCCTAATCTCTAATTAACTTTAGATGCCAAGTTGACGCCTGCAAATATCACCTGCTTAACTATTTCCACACAACGGTGCACATTTCTCACCTGGAATCACAGAACCAAAGAATATTATCACAATTTTATTACCTGGAAAGATTTGCGTGCCGATGATCTCGTCCAGAAATGGAATTCCAGCTGCTCACTGCGCACCATGAATGGTGTATCCTATGTCATGTATCTGCTGACCCGAAATGCCCGATTTCTGGCGGGGAGTGTGCTCAAACTGATGAATGGCCAGGTGACACCGCGTCTGCTCCACGAGATGGCGCACAACAAGCGACTGCAGCAGGGATTACGGGATAAGACAGCACGTCTGGAGCTGCTCGATTCGTGGATCTTGCACAAACTGCGCTCTGGCAATGGCCTGGATCCGGATGTGGAACATATAACTGATATTAGCTCAAGTACTGCCACCGGACTGTATGATCCCTTCACTTTGACTTGGTCGCCGCTCATTCGCTTCATGTTTGGCATCGATGTATGTTGATTACTTCCATAAAGTGTCAGATTTCTTTATTTAAAAGTTTCCTCTTTATAGGTGGACATTATGCCACGCGTCGTGGACAACAGCTACAAGAACTTTGGTTACGTACATCCCGCTGTCTTTGGCCCAGACTGGGGTGACACCAAGATTCCCATTGCCGCCTCCCTCAGCGACCAGACGGCCGCCATGTGGGGCTCTCAATGCTTTGCCACTGGGGACATCAAGGTGACCATGGGCACGGGTGCGTTCCTTAACATGGTGACTGGCGTGGACTGCAAGGCTGTGATCAGCGGCATGTATCCGCTTGTGGCATGGCAGCTGAAGCAGGAGAAGCGACAACCTGATACCATTTACTGCATTGAGGGAGCAGCTCATGACTTTGGCACTGTGGTGTCCTGGGCGCAATCCTGTGAGCTGTTTGCGAATCCAGCAGATACTTCGGATATGGCTCTATCAGTGCCAGATACAAATGATGTCTACTTTATGCCCGCATTCAGTGGCTTGGGTGTGAGTAGAATTATCTTAATTCAAGTTACTTCTTCAGAGTTAAGATGTGAATCCTTTACAGCCGCCGGTGAACGATTATCGTGCTGCGAGTGGCTTTATTGGCATGACTCCGTCCACGACAAAGGCGCACATGGTGCGAGCGCTGCTGGAGAGCATTGTCTTTCGGGTGGTGCAGCTCATCGAGAGCGCCAAGAAGGAAACAAAGCAGAAACTGAAAATAATCAAGTAAGGCTTGATCCCAACTCAATTCAGCAACTCTCTAACTGATTAACCTCGTTTTACAGAGTGGATGGAGGAGTCTCGCGGAACGATTTTGTCTGTCAGTTCCTCGCCGATGCCAGCGGCTTGTGTGTGGAGCGTGCCGAGTGCTCAGAGTCAAGCATTATGGGAGCCACTTATCTGGCCGGTGTTAATCATGGCATTTGGCATACGCTCGAGGATCTCAAGAGTTTCCGCAAGGTGGAGTGCATCTTTGAGCCGCAACCAAAGCTGAAGGCAATCATTGCCAGACGAATGGAGAGATGGAGCAGAGCCATCGAACGCTTTAGCGGATGGTACTAATGAGATTACAAGCAATACCAAGTTACAGGGCTTTTATATAGTATGATATTATATTTCTTTTTGTTTATGTTTTTAAATCTGTTAAATTAAATACTAAAAGTTATGAGGACAACATGAAATAGCTGCCATGGAAAGAAAGTATCTTTCATGCCAGGTGAAATACGTTTAAGAACTACATGGATTGAGGATTCAGTCTCAGTTGAAGCGTTGCTGGAAACTTTGTTGTTGATTAAACAACATTTGTTGCTGTTGCTGCTGTTGTTGTTGTTGCTGCTGCTGCTGTTGTTGTTGTTGTTGCTGATGATGGAAATCCTGTTGATTTCCCGTGCCGGATAAACGCACTCGTTTCGCGTTGGGTTCGTTGGGATTCATTTGTTGCTGTTGTTGTTGCTGCTGCTGCTGTTGTTGTTGTTGCTGCTGTTGTTGTTGCTGCTGCTGCTGCTGTTGTTGCTGCTGTTGTCGCTTGTTATCCGACTTGTCCTCCTGGTCATCATCGGTGAGGAACTCACGCTTCGGATACGGAATGGGACAGCCCGCAAAGACGTCCTGCGTCGGCAGTGGTTCCTCTTGGAAATACTGATCCTGCATCGCCTGCTCGGAGGTAATACGTTTGTTGGGATCCATTAGCAGCAGCTTCTGCAGCAGATGGAATGCCTTGCTGTCCGGCTTGATTTTGTGCCGTTCCATGTATTTGGCCAGCGAACAGGCGGAGTACGTGGAACGCTTGAAGTCCTTGGTGAGCGTATGATGTTCAGGCATCTTTTTGATGTCCTCCCAGTCCTTGTCCTGCGGAAAGCCCATCACATTGAATATGCGATCCAGCTGATCGTGATGATACGGATTACTGGTCTTGATATCCTCCTGCCGGCAGTGAAAGATCGGCTCCGACGTCAGCAGCTCGGCAAATATACAACCAATGGCCCAAATATCAATCGCTTTGGTGTAATGCCGAGCACCCAGCAGCAGTTCCGGTGCACGATACCAAAATGTGACCACCACGGGATCCAAATCCGCCAATGGTTTCAACGGAGCATTGAAAAGTCGTGCAAAGCCCATGTCGGCAATCTTGACACGTCCCCGCTCATTGCCATCACCCATCACAAGTATGTTGGCAGGCTTCAGATCCCGATGGAGCACCCAGTTGCTGTGCAAATAATGAATCCCATCCAGAATCTGATAGAGCAGGCTCTTGACCATGCCTCGAGGCACCACCACTTGCTTCTTGGTCGCCTTGGCCGCGCGATGGAACTTGATGATGTGCCACAGATCATGCTCCGCATAATCGATCAGCAGGAACACCTTGCGATCGCTGTGCGATAGAAACACTCGAATCAGCGTTATCACATTCTGGTGCTTCAGCTCTCTCAGCAATGCGATCTCCCGACAGGCGGACATGGACAGACCAGTTCCATCAATCTGCTTCAGTGCGTACTCCTTGCCGTCACTAAGAAAACAAAGAAAATGTATCTCAATCTTCACTTGGAGCAACTTAATCCACTTACCTGGTCTCCTTCCACTTGGCCTTATACACATGTCCGTAGGTGCCCCGGCCTACTTTGCAGCCCTCGTAGTTGAACAAATCCTCCACCTTGGTGCGCTCCATTTGCGTTTTCATCTTAAAATCGTAGTCCATTTTGCCAATTTTCTTTTCATTTGCCTCTGCGGCTTTTTTTAACTCAGCTGTTTTCAGCGAAAACAATCGTAATTCTATTAGTGATGGGCGTCACTGTTGCCAACTTAGCTATTTTATAGCTAGTTCTGGCTTTTTTTTTTAAAATTTGTTTGATTGAAAATTTTTAAAATTGATATTAGCTGCAAATCTATTTTAAATATATATTCAGCTGACTTTCGCTATTCATATTTTGTAAAACTGTGCAAAAGTGGCTACAAAAACAAATTTCCTGACAGAAAGGCAGCTTGTAACATTTTAAACTGTTCACAGTAGGAACAGTCACGGTTGTCATACGATAACAGTTTAACCTGTTGCTAATATCGATAATAACAGCTGTTAAGGAACACCAATCGATTTGTGCAGCGGAATAAAAACAACGTGCGTTGAAAATAACATTGCAAAGCGCAACATTTAAACAATTAATTAAAAAGTCTACAAATGGCTAAGCGAAATATACGAGCAAAGGCCAAAAGTGCCGTTGGCGCTGTCAAGCAGAAGACGCAGGAAGTGCAGGCTAAGCTGAAGAAGGCAGCGCGTCAGGAGGAAATGCTGCACAAGACCTTGACACCAAAGAAGACAACAACAAAGAAGGAAAAATCAGCACAGAAGCACACAAAATTACTAAAACGATTTGTGGAGATCAAAAAGGAAATCAAGGAGGAGAACGCACGCAAGAATCGACAGAAGACCAAGGTAATTGGAGATTTACAACCTCTGCGAGATGCTCTCCCCTCTTTGGGAGACATCTACAACCTGGTAAAGAGTCGGAAAAAGGAATCTACAGAGAAGAGCACAACAGCAGAGCCAGAGGCACTAAGTGCCAAGAAGAAGATCAAAAAGAAACGTACCGAATATGTAAACAAAGTAAAGTCCTTTGAGAAAGTCATCAAGGACAAGAATTTCAAAAAGAATCCCCGAGAAGTGATTGGGAATCATTTGCGCAATAAATATCAGGCAATGGATGAAGACGACGTCGAGTAGAATAATAAATAAATATAATATAATAATCATATAAAAAAAGACTGTCTTTGCACTTTGATTTTATTTATTAAGAAATATCATTAATACATAATAATGTATATATATGCATTATGTATAGCTTTATCATTTAACGATGCATATATAAATATTACACAGAAGTATGTAAATTGTAAGCATTATAAAGTAAAAGGGGATTTTTAACAGAACGCAATTGGAGATAGAGCTTAGAGTATAATATAAACTTGTTAGTGATTTTTTCGGGGGTCATTCTATTTAATAAAGCAAGTGGAGAACTGTTATTTTTGTATTGTTTGTTTTAAATCTTTACGAGTCTACAGAATAGCTACTATTATCATAGCCATAGAGCATCAGAAACTCTGTTTTGGATCAGCTTGGTGTTGTTTTTCTTACAGTGTATTTATTTGCACAGACTGTGAATCCTGTGTCGACAGTTTCCTATATAGATACATATATATGTATGTGTTATTGTTAGCATTAATGTTATGGCTCGATTTCTCGCATTTCGGGGAAAATCAGCTTGTGTTTCATTCATTCATTATACCAGTGAGATCATTAAAATATTATTATTTTTATGCTCATTTCAAGTCGCACTACACGAATTCTCCAGTTGCATTAACAGCAAAGATTAACATAGTATTTATTAAAGTTATTTTAATAAGTTTCTTCAAATGGCATTTTTCGGATTTATGTAAGTATGTAAATTAGCTGTACATAATTTATATGTATTTGATTTAATTTAGGTGTGTATGGCTGTCAGTTACGGCGATAAATGGGCATTTAAACATAATCAGGGATTTTAACTAGGTTAATTAATGTCTGTCTTATATTATTAATTATATCGCATCTGTTTACGTTAGCTTCAGTAAAACCTTCATGTGAAGGGCCAAAAGTTTTTGCAATATAAAGCTTAAAACTCGACTAAAGTTAGGTTACAATTACAACCTACCGCGTTACAGTGTTACATTGTTATCGTGAATCGTGATTGTTTGTATATGTACGTTCATGTGGGAGGGTTGGGTAGGGTCATCATGTTTTATAGATAGAAAATATATATTTATATATTAACTATGTCTAGCTTTTGCACATTTATGAGTTAGAAACAACAAACTTAAACTAATTTCAAAATTCTGCACTACGTGAATTTAACGATCCATTTACTTATTCAGCAGAAACATTAATAAACTGCAATAGAGAAGGAGAATCGAAAGATTAGATATAGCTTGGAGAACGGAGAGTTATATACCCACCGGAAATTGATGCCCTTGTTTGCCAACATTCTATTGCACTCGCTAGATCCGGTGGAACCAGTTCCATCCGGCAAGGGCAGCACATAGTAATCGCTTTCAGTGCTCTACAAAAATATAAATATTAATTAATTGGTTTCATATAAGCTATGGTGCTTTAGCTGTACCGTTTCTGTGAATTCGTGTTTGTAAATCTGTGTAGAGACCTTCATGTCTGAGAAAGGACCCTTGAGGGCAAAGAAATGTATGCTCATGGGTGTGCTGGTCTTGGTTTTCAGTATGAGCTGATAGGTAATGGTTCGCTCATTCGATTGATGAGGATCGCGTTGGCTGTTGTTAATTCGGGCCTTGACCACCCACTGTTGATTGAAGGCCGAGAAACGTGCCGTCTCATAGAACAGCTTATGGACATACTCATCTGTGCGATACGGTTTCATTTGCAGATCTATAATTATATTGGAATGGATTAGATCAAGTATAAGTTATACAGAAATAAACTGTTTACCATTGAAGATGATTTTCTCGTAGCTAAGCAGATCAATCAAGGTGTTGAACATTTTCTTTTCCTCCTTGATCTTGACATCGTGCGCCTCCAGGGCGGCCATTACCTCATAGCCAGATTTCTGAGGATGTAGACAATTGCGTTCGTGTTCGGTGGCTAAAAAGGTAGTCAAGGTTATTTTTATTCTTTATGAAATGTAAGAATACTCACTCTCATGGTAGGGACCACGCCATTGACAGCCAATGCGATGATATTTGCATTTCGTAGGTCGTTCCTGACACTCGTGTTGTTCATGACGCTCCAGCGATTTGTAAGGAAACTCCTTGTTGCAAAACTGTCAAGGAAAAAAAAGGTGAAATCAAGTATAAGTTGGTGTAAATTGCTAGACATATTCAATTGAATTCACCTGACACTCGCTGGGGAGTTCGGAAGCTGCCTTTTCTACGGCCAGATTACGGGAAGCTGTACTCTTTGATATTTCCACACGGCAATTGGGACATGTGGCAATCTGATCACGAAGGCTGCATTATGAACACAATAATAAAAGAATCGAAAAATAAAAGAAAAGAAAGGAATACAAGTTATTGAATGGCTTTTAAGGTGTAAGAAATGTTTGGTCAAATCACAGTAAATAATTTTTCATGTCGTTTAATTTTCGCTTTTGAGTTTCATACCGTCCGTCCGCCAGAAGGTGGGTGAAGCAGGCGGCGCACATCAGATGACCCATTTGGCACTGCAATTAAATAGAGCAGAGTGGAAAAAAGAGGTGTATTAGTGCGGGCGCAAGTCAAACGAATATGTTAGCGAATTATATGTATAGTTAAATAATTAATTATGTAGTAGAAACTAAATAAAAAATGTGGAATACAAATAAACCTGCAATTAAAGAAAAAAGAAGAAAAAGTTGCTATTAGTCAAAATACGCCTTTTGCAAAGTTGAGAATGTTGGTATGAGGAAATTTCATGAAATTGGATGGAATCATTTATGTATTTGTGGGTGAACGGAGGACAGGAGGAACGGAGAATGTTGTTGTTGTTGTGAAATAGGAAATTCTGGAGTTGAGGTGCTAATTTATCTGAAATGGATGGAGAGGCTGTGGTTGTCGTGTAGTTGTGTGTGTGTGTGTAGCTTTGGTGATTGGTTCCTGTGGGTTCTTCAATAACTTTTTTTTTTGGTAAATAAAAACGCTTATTTTGTATTTAGTTTTGTATTAATCAATTTGCATTGCCTGCAAAATTTATTGATATCAGTTTCTTTCAGGTTCATAATTCACTATTTGTACAATTCAAAGATATTTCAACAGTTTACAGCTACTGCCTCATTAATAAAATTGGGTTTTTAATACTTAGCAATAATAGTTAATGATTACAATACTAGTGTCTGTGTGTATTCGTGTTTGAGTGTATGTGTGTGCTTACAAAAGTTAGCTAAATTGGTAAAAAGTTTTCGATTTCAATGTAGTATTTAATTGACTTAACTAGATTAATCATTAGAGAGAGAGATAGAGATAGTTAAGATAGATTGAGAATGTTAGATTCATAGGCTGGATGGAGTATGTAATGGACTCCATGATTAAAATCATAAAATAAGTTGAGAACTTTTTGTTTATTTTTTTTTCATAGCCAATTGTTGAAAATAATATTTGAAATTTATGCATGTTGCTTTGTGAATGGTTAAAATACTGATGATATCAATTTTCAGGGTTGAAAATAGTTTTTTCCAGTCAATTTAAAGATAAGCCGAAAGAAAGGTCAAGTCTGGTAATTTTCATTAAGGTTTTTCCATTTCCTTTTTTCTTTTATTTATTTTTTTTTTTTTTGTATTTTTGCAAAGAATGCGGGTGACGCGTCGCTTCGTTAATTATCGTCGCCGAAGCGTGATAAAAACGCATTTTTCGGGCTGCGGGGCTGATGTTTGTTTTTGTATCTTTTGCCTGCATTTCGAAAATTTCTATTTACGGAGTGACATGTGCGATATGTCCAATACATACACAAACACATGTGAGTGTATATTTGTATATTTATAAGTAAATATGTCCCTATTCCAAAGATAAGAGCACGTCTGTTACTTGTTGTCAGGCATCTCAGGCAATTTATAGATAGAAATGTATCTGGATCTGTGTAGATGCATGTGTATCTGTGAGTTGGACAACATACTCAATGCACCCCAAATCCCATTCCCATTCCTATTCCCAGTTCCCAGTTCCATTCTCTTTCAAGTTGAATGAACTTCTGCTGGCATTAAACATTAGGCAACACTGCAAGCGTTATTTATGACCTACAATATAAGCGCAAGGCAGCTGCGACAATTGTTTAAAACAATCGTCAACTCTTAAACAAAAATACAACAAAATTGTGAACTTGTTTTTACTCTCTTTGTTTGCTCTTATGCTCCCCATTTCTGATACGCTCACGCGGTAGACATAACAAAACCCAGCTGATGATGTTTTGGTAGATATGCACACACACACACACACACACTGGCACATTCACATGTACTGAGTGTGTGTACGTGTAAGTAGCGCTGTCAACAGCAAATGAGAAGCAGGCAAAAGAAAGAACAGTGGCTACAGTGGATACAAGACAGATAACACAACAAGAACAACAACAAGAACCACAACAGCGTCGTAGCTTAGGTAAAAGGAATAAACACAAAACACACTAGAGTAGTTTACAGGTTTCAGGTATTGGCCCAAACTGGTAAAACGAGTTTGCCTTAGAGATTACAGTTCGCTGCAAATCACAACAATAACAACAACCACAACAACAACCTGTGCATAACAAATCTTAAGTGCTGCCCTTGCACACACACATACACACAGACATACATACTTACTAGTGTAACCATGCCAATCAATGCCAATTAAATGCGACGGAAAACTTTCAAAGTGCGTAGTATTTTTTTTGTGTGTCTCTCTCTCTTGATTTTCAATTTGGGCTCCATTGGTTTTTCCTTTGCCCTCAAACAGCTGACTGTGTTACTACACACGCTGCCTGTGCGAGTGCGAGCGGGACAATACGATTGTTGACACTGACATAGCAGGGGAGAGAACAACTGGCAGCAAAAGCAAAACAATAACAGAGAGCGTGGTCCAACGAGAGTGGAAAAGAACCCACGTATGTGTGTGTGTGGAGATATGTATGTATGCAAATGCAAAATTATTCATATACTTTGGTTAATTCATATACATATATATATTTAGTTAATGTAAATAAACTTAATATTGAGGATGGGTCAATGCAATGACGCAGTTACATATATTTAACTATGCAAGAAGCATAGTGTGTATGTGTGACTGTTAGAGAGGCTAAACATGAAAGAGAGAGAGAATGAAAGAAAGTCAAATACAACGCAGCACTATTGGAAAAGGCAATAGAAGCGAAAAAGGCTTTAAAAGAAAACAACAAGAATAAAGATACATGTACAAATGTTTATAATTTAAAGTATATATGTGTTACGTAAGGCGTTAATTGTTTATAAATTGGCTCAATAATTTATTAAATTGACAAATAAAGCAACCAAATTGATGACGAACGTGTGCATCAATGAATGCTAGAAGTAAAAAAAATTGTATACAGACACACACACTTACACATGTGAACAAATGGCTGAATAAGGCTTAAAAGCGAATTGAATGAAAGAGGAAATGACAGACGGGCAGACAGACAATTGAACGTAAGTGTGTGTGTGTGTGTGAGTGAACAAAGCAAACAAACACTGACGTTGCGTTGTTAGCATATTTTTATTTTATTTATTTTTTGATTGGGGGCGGGGCAAGTGGAGGGCGATGGCGCCGCTGCGGAGGTCGCACGGGCAAACTGCGAACTAAAAATAGGCCACGAACAGCAGAGAAGAGAAAAGAATACATACATAACATAACGGCTCCCATTTCACAATATGTAAATAACGCATCTCTGTGAGGCATTTGCAGTATTCTCAAGATATAATAGATACAAAAACGCATACATATTTACATATTTACTTGTATGTACGTATGTACTCATATTTAGTATGGAATGCACGTCGCATTTTGAAACTTATGACGCAACAGTGGAAAAACGACAGCAATTTAATCTGTTCACAAAAAAAAATAAAATAGAAGGAAATGTAACTGCGCAGATAGTTGCAAGGTGGGGGGTCAGTGGGGTGACGGAGCATCGGAAATAAAGCAGGGTTGCTTTGCTTTTGGTTTTGGTTTGCACGCCTAAAACGCAATAGAAGTGCAGCCGCATTAAGAGAGAGAACTGCATGCTACATATGTAATGCCAAGGTGTGCGAGCGAGTGCGCTATACATGTCTCTACATACTTACAACTACGATCGCGGGGTGGGAGGGAGCTAGAGGGTGGTAGGTGCCTGGCATTGTCATATTTTCAAGGCAAACGCAAAAGTAACCATAGAAAAGAAACAAAATCGCTAGTTTTTTTGTGTGTTCCTTTTGCTGTTCTGCTTTGGAGCGCCCGTCCTCTCTCTCTCTCGCTCGCTCACTCGCTCTGTGACGAGGCCAGCTGTGTGCGCTGCGCTTAAGGGGGAGGCGGGGATTGGCTGCTGCTTACAGCTGAGTTTGCGTTTTGCTTTTGCTTCATTTGTTTTGTATACAGAGAAGTGTCACAAATACACACGCACGCACAAGAGAGAGCGCACGTATGCGTGTGTACAAAATACATACATACGTTTGCGTCTCTGTGCACGCATTCTTTATAATTTATTTAAAACGAAATCAAAGTCAAAACAATTCGGTCTGCATGCTGCAATAGACTCACCTGATACATGGCCGTTTTGGGCAGATCCAGACACACGGCACAGCAAAGAGCCGTCGAGATGCGATAGGCGAGCTTCTCGTTTGTTCCGTTTCCAGTTCCAGCTGTTCCACTGCCCCCGCCCCCGCCGCCGCCACCCGACAACGAGCTCGACGAGGAGGAAGCTGCATTCGGATCAAGCATTTGCTTTTTAGCCGGCGGTTCGCCGCTGCTCTGCGTATCTAATGGTACGCTGCCCCCGACCCCGCCCCCCGCCGAGGAGGTGGAGGCCTGCATCTGCAGTTGCATTGTGGTCACCTGGTTGTCACCCAGCATTGGCAGTGTGGACGAGGGTGGCTGCTGCACCGCTGAACTGGAGGATTCTACAGTGGACATATTGTCTATTTGCCTGTTCTCCCTAATTATGTGTGTATTTTCTTCTTCGCTTCTCCTTTTGTCAATAATATCCAATTCGCTTAAAATGAAAATGTTGCTCTCTTCCTCAGCTTACATACATATACACGCACACATACACACACACACACACTAATACCAGCAGCAGCAGAAAATTCACTGCACTTTTCTGATTTTTGTATTCTCACAACTTTCTTTGCTCTCTCCACTCCCACTTTTTCCAAACTAACTTTCCGTGAAACGTCCGCTCGCTTTGAAAGTTACAGCTATATTGAAAACGAAAGAGAGATGACAGACAGACAATCAAGCAATTGAGAGAAGTTTTTCAAAAACATAACAGAATGTTAATGACACAGATGCATTAACAGAACTGTTAACATGCACAATTTTGGGGCACATGTTTCTTGCTGCAAAAACATAGATCTGTTCACAATAATTAAAATTCAATTAAACTTTGTTAGGCACACTAAGTAAAAGTCTCTTTCAGATGACAACTTTCAATAGAACAGCAGTACCTTATTTGAATTCATAAGCGCAATGCATCTTCGTTTCCATACCGAAAAGCTTATGTTATACTCAAAATGGTAATGTTATCAAAGTAGCTGCAAATCAGCTGTTTTTGTTTTGATTTTTTCATCACATTTTTTTTTTAATTTATGCATGTGAAAATCGAGCTAACTACATTAATTTCAATGTTAAATAGTTCCCTCCCGCCAATAAATATCTGTTATTCAAAAGACTTAGTTTGTTTAATATATAAACATTAATTTATTGCCTATAAAAGAGCACTTATGTAATCCATTATTTACAAGTACGGCCGGTCCATTGGCGTCTTCTTGGCCTTCTTGTCGCGTGCTCGTGGGAACCAACGATGCTTTGTGGTGTGCGTTAACTTCATCAGCTCCTGACGCGCTACCTCGGGATGCTTGTTTTTAAATGCACTCATAGCCGACTGCAGTGCCGTCTCTTTTATAACATCTGAAGTTTGCTTCTCAACGAACTGTGGCAGCGGTTTTGTATGCTCGTATGGAAACGGAGTGTCTGGATGCCAGGCAACAATAGTTTTCCCATTTTTGGTCACTGCAATGCTTTCCACAAGGATCTTGCCACCCACTGCATTCTTGTTCACAGCATTTTTAGTCACATTTGTCGAAAATAAACGGCAGGTCGAAAATAAACGTGCCGACAACATTTTTTACAAATAATGTAGGAGCAGTGCTGCCAACTTGTTCAGATCAATCAGTATTCAAAGCTGCCATATGTTCAAATTATCTGTAATATTTTCTGCCAGGTGGCAGCGTCAAACAAGACAACACAGCTGTAAAATTGAGGAAAAGAATTTACGCGCAAACAATTTTAATTAATAATATTAAAACGATTTAAAGAGCACAACTATTTCCGTAAATATAATAAAATATCAGCTACGTGCATGGGTATCGATGCAGAATAAGTAAAGGATTAACAATTGCTCCAAAATACCGCAAAAGCTGAGACAGCAAATGCGTTTGCTTGATTTGTAACATTTCTATTAATTATAAACTAGCTAAAAAGCAAGGAACTGAGGAATAAAGACAACATGAGTGGACGTGGACGCACACAGCGTAATAAACGCAGCTTACCCGTAAATAAAAATCTGCTATCTGATGATTCTGACGATCCGCTATCGATTGATGGAAGTGTTTTGGTGAAGAACGAAGTTTGCCCGGATATTATCTTGACCACCGATAATGTGGAGGCATTCGGCATGGTTGACGGTCAGGATTTGATTGCGGAACATCAGCGCATGATGTATAACACGGACATAGCAGCAAGTGCTCATGACCAACGCAACATTGTCGAACGTCTCGACAGTCTGGAGCGTAAAGTGGACTTCCTGCTAAATGTCAACTCCAAGATCTTGGCACGTGTTGATAAAATCTGCGAGGATATGCAGGGAGGTGTGGAGCAGGTTAATGAATTTCCCATACAGGATGTAGAAGGACTGGAAGAAATTGATCAAAAGATCGCAGGCAATCGAAAAAAATATGTAAGCTATTATTTATTTATCTATCTCACTCATTGTTAGAATTATAATCTAATTATTTATATTTTTAATTAAGGTCGATTTGTTCAAAACTATTCTAAGCCCACATGGTCTTTCCAAGCACATTGAACGCGTCTTTACAGCAAATTTGGTAATGAAAATGAATTACTCTGGAGTCAGTGACAAAATTGGATTGAACAACTATAATAACTTGAACATGGCTTTATATGGTAGTAGTTACTTGTTAAATCAATTTGTATATATTTAAATGCATTTGCTTTTTAACAGAATCTCAAAGAACGGAAGGCTTTACAATCAATGATCACATGAAGATTGTTCGTGAGGCTTTTGTGAAGGCCAAAAATCGGGTCTATAAGGCTGAATCTGCGAGAAAGAGGGGACGACGAGAAGGAAGAATCAAAACTTCGAGTAATAGCAAAAATCACCTCTTTAAAAGAAAAAAAATTGAACTAGAATAGGTAATAGACCTTTATGCTACTTATGTTATAAAAGAACTGTAATTAGTTATAAAAGAAAATATTAAAGTCAATATTTTGATTCTTCTAACGTAGAAATCAAAATCACAATGACATCTTGATGGCGTTACCGATATATTTAATTTTTGTAAAGCATACAATTTTGAATGAATAATATAAATTAGTCACCTTAAAAATTATTTTATTAAAAACTAATTTTTGTTTCATTCAATTTCGTTCACAATCTATTAAGTATACGTATATGTAATATAATTATAACAACCATTTTGTTCCAATTTAATTTAAATTGCGCGCCATGTAACATTTGATTTTGTCACAGTTTATTATTAAAATAATTCAGTTATTTGTTAAACATTTAAATTCAAAAATTTGTTGCATCATTTTTATAGAATTTTTTTGACTTTTTGATATAATTTGTTTTTTCTCAGAATTTCCAATTTTTTTCCCGGGGGCTGACAAACTTGAAATCTTCATTAAAATGTTAATTTGAATTTTGTCTAATTTCTAAATTTAATTTTCATCAAATTTATTAATTTTTATTGAGCTTTTTGCGTTTTTTAAATCACGCGCCACAAAAACGTAAACAAAAAACAATTTAAACAGCTGTTACCAAACTGTTGCCCATTCGGCTAAAATTTCCGATCTGGTTTGTTTTTTTTGGCAGCGGCGAAAATTTGCCGATCTGGTTTGATTTTGTACTTGAGGTTAATTTTTTCGGACTCTTTTTTTTTTGATTTTCTAGAATTTTTAAAATTTTTGAATAATTTTTTATAGAATTTTCTTGATTTTTTCATAAATTTTTTTTCTTCTCAGAATTAAATTTCCTATCTTCTCTTCCCGGAGGCTGACAAACTTGAAATCTTCATTAAAATGTTAATTTTAATTATGTCTAATTTCTAAATTTTAATTTTCATCAAATTTATTAATTTTTATTGAGTTTTTTGAGTTTTTAAATTTTACATCAAAATGACCTCTCTGTTAAATAACAGTGACAGTGTTGGGGAAGCCCAACAGTAGGCGGCAATCACTAATGCCAACTTGGACATTTTATAGCTGTTTTTTAGTCTAAAAAGTTGTCAAATTGGCGGTCAATTTGAAATTCCAAAAAATCTTCAATAATTAAATTAATTCTTCAAAAACAATCAATAATTCAATAATTCGATACGGGACGGGAAATTGGCACAAGCACATCAAGGTATGTCTCTCCCCGCCCCACACTTTTCCACTTGTTTCTCAATTTTTTTAACAATTCTTGTTGCACATCCCATCCTCACTTGGTTGACAAGTTAAAGGTTCTAAAGAAAAAAGAACAAAACAAAACTATGCTTGCCGCTGATGGAAAGACGCCGACGCCGTCGCAATAACGGCGTCGATGAAGCAGCAGAACAACAACATTTTTAGGCCATTTTTATACATTCCTATTTAGGCTCAAATTTTTTTGTGATTTATTTCTATGGCGATTTTTGCATGCTTCTCAAATGTGTGTCAAATGTCACAAAATCATATAATTAATATTCTTGCTTCACAACAGACTGTTCGCCCAAAGGCATTTGGTAAATTAAACATTTTGGCTATATCTCTGCTCGTCTAAAGCTGCTTTCAGTTTTCTACGCCACTTGACTGCCGGATTTACGTTTGCCATCCCCTTAGCTGGCTGCTAATATTTTATTGAGTGCTTCAAATTTATTTTGAATAAACAGAAAACGTCGCCGGCTTTTTGGTCGTAGTCATAGCAGCGTATCGTCGTCATCTCTGTGGATGATGATGGTGCTGCTTGTGGAAAACAAATGCTGCCAATTTCACACTTCACCCTCTGCGGCCACATAGCAAGAAAAAATTCATTGTTTGCCTGCGGCAAATGTTTATTTATGTATTCGCTTTTTTTTCTCTGTCTTTTGGTATGTGATATCAACAGCCTACATCACTTCAGCTGCCAGCAATGTGTGTGTGTGTTAAAGTTATAATCTATTTTGATTTTTATTTTTATTTAATTTGCATTCCGGACCGCAATTAATTAAGTTTGCGAATCAACGAATAAAAACCAAAAGGAATTTATCGAGGCATTGGACGGGATTAAGAAAACAAAACAAATATCTGTCATTCGGCTGTCGATGTCGTCCGTTATGGCCCATAAAAATGGAACAAAAACCAAAACCAAAGTACGGAATACACACGGACACGTTGAAATGTTGCAAATACATTGCGTATACGCACGGTTATCGCTCATACATACATTTCCATCGCAAATTTATTATACAACAAAAAACGCTACGGGGCAAAACTATGTATGTCCATGCCAGCGCCACGCCCACCTTTTGGCCATTTCATAGCGCCCTAAATGTGGGTGGCGACCATAAAAGGCGGCAGCATTGCTGCAAATTGTCCCCCATTTGTTTCGTCTGATAATGTCTCAATAAAATCTGTAAGGCATGCATAGGTGTTCACGTGTGTGCGTCTCTCTCTTTCTTTCACTCTTTCTGTCTCTTTCTCTGTGTGTATAAGCATGTTTTAGGTGTGCGTTATTGCTATATTATGTGCTTTGGGCCTCTGTAACGAAACTATTTTGTAATTACCAAAGTTGTTAAATTTAACGACAAGTGTCCTTTGTGTTGTGAATCTCTGAATCTCTTGGTCCTTCTTATTTTTCATGCTGCGCATATCCTTTGTGCAGTGCATTTACTTTACACCCGGAGAATAGCCAGCAGTTTAATTAAATAGTTTTCATTCATTTATGATTAAAACAGCATTTGTCTTTAATTACTTCGCTGGAAAAAAAGGGAAAACAAACAAATATTTTTAGTTGATCACATTCCCAATTTTTGTTTCGCCAAAAAAATGTTGACAAGTTTACTACCTTTAGATATTGAAAAAGCTAAAACGAAATAATAAAATAATGATCAACCAGAAAAAAGTGATTTTATAATTTGAATAATTTTAGTTTCCTTTTAGATTGAACTCGGAAAATTTTATGCAAATCACTTTGAGTGAATAGGTTTGTGGGAATTCTATATTTGCATATTTTCTTACCCAACATGATGTCCACAGACGACAAGTCGTTTCCAAGGTTGTTACTAGGCAATTATGCAACCAAGTGCAAAACGTTTGCCGCACTTTCTTGTCAAAGTTTTAATTGTCATGCTTTTTGATCTACAAGTAAGGACAGCGTCTGGCCGACATAGATTTTAATTATAGATAGATATACAGAAAATCTGGATTTATTACTAAAATCAAATATTGATTTTAAGATAAACGCACTTTGTTTTATGGTGCGTATGATCAATTTTTCATTAAAAATCGAGTATATAGAGTAGATATTTGAAACTACGTGACTTGTTTATTATCTTCCTTAGTCCTTTTTAATCGAAACGTATAAATTGAAAGCTAATCAATTTATGGCTTCGCACGCCGCAAATTGCCGAATGAATCCCTTGTCGAAATGTAAGCAGAAACAGAAGTAGTAAAAACATCTAAAAACAGAAGTAACCAACAAATTACATACACATTCCAGTAGACGGCAATGTTGTGTCTCCTTTTCAATTTCGATAAAGAGCTGTGTCGATTTGCACGCCTAAGCCCCCATTCAAATCATGGACAAACTCCCCACATGGCCGTAATACTCAATCGAATGTGTAAAATTTCCCTTTTCGTAGCTGAATTAAATTCCAATACGCACGCACAACACACAACACACATCCCACAACACACAAAACCATGCAATACATATATATATGCCCATTTATCTATATGTAGATATATCGCATTCGAGTACGAGTATCTAAACCTCTTCAATCGTGAGTACAGTGGGCTATCTTTGGCTGTACAAAAACCTTTTGTTCTCATTTGACATTTTAATTGGTTTTTTTTAATTTCAATTGCTTGTCCTACACATAGGAAAATTCTGTCCGAACTTTTAAATATTGTTATTTATTATTACCAATTTGTAATAAATCAAGAAAATTTTTTCTTGACTTATTCTATCCATTAATATTGCTTAGTAAAAGTTCAATTATCTCCATAGTTTCATTCAAAAAATTAATTAAATAATATTATTTAGTTTAATTTTTAAAACATTTTTTTTTAAGTTCATATTTTCAGTTTGTGACCACTGTGGCTGGATTGTTTTTGCAACGTTCAATTTGAATGCCTTTCCCTTCTAATTTCCTTTATCGAATTTACGATTTGTTGGCCATGTCATCAGCTCAACTCAGATATGTATATGTATGTATAACAACAGCAAGGCAAATATGTTTTCCTTCGCTTTGCTTTACATTTGCTTCAAACTGATTTTCCTTGGCTTTTGCAATGAAAACGATTTGTGAGGCTCTCAAGGGTTCTGACAAATTTAGCTTCATAAAAAATGTTGCATAAATCCACAAAAATGCCCAAAAACTACAAAAGAAAGAGAGACTAGAGAAAAATGTCAACGCATTGGTTGTTTGGCCCCATAACCTTTACTGGCCTTGACACTGGCATTGCCGCCATTTTCCATTTTTGGCCCACGCACTTCTGACATTTTGAAAAGCGCCGTTGCAGTCGCTGCACATTTCCCTTAACTTGGTGAGCTGTGAAAACCGAGCCAGCTAAATGCACTTGCTAAGTTCTTCTAGCCAATAATAATACAAAAAGTACTTCAACCGTAAACCGGAACCCAATCCCCGACTCTCTATCTTTTTCCCACCTTTGCACATTTCCCCCTGAACAATAACAACTCCCACACAGACAACAATAATAATAATAAAGACTTGGCAACCATGTAAATGGTCACGTATTGTGCGAAAAATTGTGTATCTTTAGTGTGTATGAGTGTAACTGTGTGTGTGTGTGTGTGAGTGTGTTTAGAGTCAACTCAGTTTGTAAAACTTGTAGTTGGCATTAAAGTTGAAGAAATTTCTAATCCTTAAAACAACTAGCTGCATAATAAGATAACGACTGGTAGCATAATAATTATGTATTAGCCATAAACAAAGTTAAGAACTACAAGTATGCTGAAAAAGTAATTTCTACAGCGTCTACGCTTCTAATTCCCAAGTGGTTTAAACGCGTATTTGCTTAAAGTTTAGAAAGATGTTTATCAAAGTTGAGTGTATACAGTTTATTTTACCTGTAGTGATATAAAATTCAATTACCACGTAATTTTAATACGACTGAAAGGGTCAAAATATAGCTACTAATCAGCATTAAGAGATAGCACATAAGCTAAGTCTATAGTCTTAAAAATGTTATATAATTTTCTCATTATGTCTTCAGAATATCAAAGCACATTTTCATTAAAACTGCCAACTACAAACATCAATTAGTCAGATATTCTATTACCACGAACTATGATTACGTTAAAAGCAGAATTCAATGGGAGTGAACTTCAATAGGATCCACGAAGTGCTCTTCTGATGAAATCTTGAATCATCAACCTCGTTCATTTCCACTTTTCGACATTTAATCCCTCTGGAGTGCATAGAAAACTGCACTTGCATAAGATTGCCAAAAAGCTGCTTTGTGGTAATTCGTAGGGTATCTCCAAAGCAATCTCGACTAGCAGCTACTTTCTGTTGTCTGTAACAATAGAATAAGTCACTTTGAAACACATTTGAAATTGTGTGATTTGCTAATATTTCAAATGATATGAGTTCACATGAAATGTTCTCACGTTTCCATTTCAAATTGAATTTCTTGCTTAACTTTTGCGTCCCATCACAGGAAAAGTGTTCATAATTCAGGAGAAATGTTCAGCAATGCACAAATATTCGCAGCCACACTCACACCAGCATTCACACTCACACTCACACTCATTCCTACATTCATACTCACACTGCATAGCTTTTAGTTCTCTGTACTTAAATTTCGTTGCTTGTGGTGTGTGGAATTTTGCTGCTGGTATATTAGCTGTACTTTTTATACCCTGCTCGCTTATATGAAATGGGTGTTACAGTTTTTTGTGAATGTATGTTACTGGCAGAAAAGGGACCCTTTAAATTACGTATGTATATTCATGTTTGTATGTATGAATATCTCTATATTAGGATTAATTTTAGTATTAAAAGCCCTTTCTATTACAAATGTTATAAATTTTGTTAAACAATAAAATAAATAAATAATAACAAATAAATTAAAAAGTATTATTTTTCATACAAATTTGAAAGGTGTACTCTTCAATACATCATCTTTGGCTTATAAACTCAGAAGTTATTCAACAAATTGTTTTATACACGTATAGTGAGAATGTCGGCGGGAAATTTAATTTATTACTTATAATTAATAATGATTTAAAGAATTTGGAAGATGTATAGCGATATATGTGAGGATATAAAACTTTACCCCGGGTATATCGTACTCAAACAAACTCTTCAAGTTGCCTTTTTCTTCTTTAAATTTTTTCCTTATGGTTGTTTGCAGTTTTTGTGTGGTTTTCTAAGTAAGTTGACTTTAAGTTGCACGTCTGTTGACACTTTTGGGCAAAACTAAAAATAGCTCTCTCAATAGATCTCAGATATGATTTTGGGTATATGCAAATTTGACTTTCATATACGTAAACGTTTCGTTGCTATCTACATTGGGACTTATGCAAAGAAGGGAAAAAAGAATCCGACAATTTGGCAGCCTTTGCCTTTGGAAATTTAGTCAAAAGAAATTTTGCTTCATCTGCTGATTCGTTGCATGCCACAACAGCAATGTGGCTAATGGTTTTGGCTTTACAAGTTTGGACAGACCAGCCGAATTTCGAGGGAGTTGCCATCAAGTTAAATCAACTAAGCTGATTGACTCAAGCGCATCGCTGTCTTTCCACTCAATGAGAGTTGCAAAGTAGCAACAAAAACAACAACAACAACAACAACAACGACAGTGTCAATGACTTGGCCACTAAGTCTTGGACATGGCTAATGGATGGAATGGAGGTTCGACGAAAAGCTGCGCTTAAGTCAATTTCATTTTTGCTCATTTCCTGAAAAAAAAGCTCAAGCAATGCACAGGGGAGACTATTAAAAAGTTGACTGAAAGGGGGAAGGGAGAGCGGAAGGTTACTAGCTGTCAAAGTAAAAGTCAGTAGAAAGAGAGAAGCGTGTTTCCGCTTCAAAGTTTGCTCGGTAAATTGATGAGTGTCGAGCAGGAACAGAAATTCACCCAGCTTGCAGCTTGTTTGTTGACTTTGCCGTGTCCTGACTAATTGCCATTTAATGACGATGACAATTTGATAAGTGAACAGTTGCATTTGGGCCATTAAACGCACTCAAAGTCAAGTGAAATGTCAGCACAATCAATGCTATCCGACGGTCAAACAAATAGAATCTTTAAATTGAATCTAAGACAACAATGCCATCACACGAGCATTTTTACAGTACACTACACAAAAGATAAGGACAGCAAGGGAGGAGAGAGATGAAGAGACAGAGCCAGACAATTGCTACAAAATAACTGAGAAATTGAACAAGAATTGAAATAAAAACAATTGTAATTGAAATTGAAAAGCGAAAAGGGAAAAGGAAATGTGACACAAACTGCCATGAAAATCAATAAGAAAATTTAGCTTTATGCTCAAAGCTAAAAGTAACAAAGTTACTGAAAATTGAAGCATGCAGCAATTGAGCAACAATAAGTAAACGGTTCTCCAATAAGATAAGGTATCTACTAGATGAGTTGAAAAATAGCTTTTTCCATAAAAAGTTATTTTGTCTGCTCAAAATATTAATTCATAAATATGTATGTGGATCTATAGCGATTCTCAGAATTATTTAAGTCGTATTTCAGTAGTTATTAATAATATTTTTTTGGTTCATAGCTCCCACAGGCTTAAATGACCGACAGTTTGATGCGGGTCAACGCAATGGATTTCTGCGTTTATTTATAATTATTATTGACAGTTTTCGAAAACCCTTTTAGGCGGGCTTATGATAACGGTCAAGTTGATTCCTGTCACATAAAGTTCAACAAAAAAATGTCGATTTCTCCGATAAATTCCCTTTAGTCAGAGCCAATAAAAACTTTATGCTATTACTCACGCTTTGAAATATTAACATTTTTATTCAAGCAGACTTTTTCTTTTACTGTTAAGTGACTTAAAATATCTATTGGATGAGAGTCAATGACTTTTTGTGTGAATTTTAAGCAGCTTTGTGTAAGTTTTTTTTAATTAGTTAAGCTGCAGTTGGAAATTAAGATCAATTAGAGTTCTGTATTTTGAGACCTCAACAGTCGATAAGCTCTATAAGTTGCTTGGCTTAAAATGTACAAAAATAAACTTTATTTTGCGACAAAAACTGCTTCAAACTGTCATAAACTGTAAATACAGACTAAAATCTAGCGATGTGAACGCTGCGGGCAACCGAACAGAGTCAGCGACAGGAGCGGTTCAGCGTGACAAAGGGGGCGTCAAAATTTGCGGGATGAGAATATATTTCATGTAAATGTGTTGTCTTTAAACTAAAAGTTACAGTATTTAATTTAATTATGCGTTTGGTAATACAATTTTCAATAATATTTAAATACAAATAAAATAACTTTCAAAATAACATTATAGATTGGAACTATTTTATTATTTTTCGCTTTAAAAGTTCGTGTAATTTTTCAAATAACAATTTTTATTTTGAGCTATGCACCTGTTAAAAATTAGCTTTCCCAAGGGAATCAATTTAGTTTAGGTAGGTACTGACTTGTGTTATCAATTGGATGATAAGTACGTCCCTGATCGAACGGTTTATGGTCGCGGAACGCACACGAAAGCGCATCCAGAACAAAATTCAGTTTTGGGAATGAGTTCAAGTGGTGTGTGAGATGTCAGGGACTCAGTCAGACAGTCAATATTCCACAGCCATCGTATATTGTCACTTGTGCACAACACATACATATGCATACACACACACACACACCAACACACATATGCTACACTCACACATGTGTGAAATTGTTCGTTTGAATAACCCTTTGGCATGACACATCAGTAGGAGGTTAGAGAAGTGCTTGTTGGGCGTTTGGGGGAATGGGGGCGTGTCATTTCAGCGCCTGTAGCTTTCATTAGTTCAATGCCAATGTTGTGTTATTGTCTACTTGTTGTTGTTGTTGTTATTATTGTTGTTATTGTTGTACCTTGGGCCAGAGCCTGAACTGTGAGCTCTGGGTCCCTGCCATTTGACATCAACAGTTCGGTTTTTTAATTTTCAGCGTCATGTAGTTTGTCACTGTCTACCTGTGAGTGTGGATGTGGGTGTCTCTCTCTCTCTCTCTCTTTCTTTTTATCTCTTTCTCTTTCTTTTTCTACCTTTCTCTCTCTGTGCCTACTCCCGTTGTGCCTTACGTCTGATTAAATGAACACCAGCTGATGCAGAGCTTGCAGTTCCAGCGAACAACATTCAGAATATGCAAATTAAAAAATGTTTGCTCTGCATGCTGTGAGCAAGTTTTTAAAGAATTTTTAATCAGTTGCTAAGTTGCTGGTTGTATTCCTGCTAGTCAACTTAGTACCTGTCGTTTAAAACATCTACATCTTAAGCAACTGAATATGCTAAGAGAACTTGAAATGTGGCGAAAATGCATTAAGCTGCAACTTGAGCAGTTTGTATTTTTTTTGGCCAACTTTGCCAGCTGTTTATCATGACCAAATGGTAGTTAATTTGCTGCCAAGCCACACGAGTGTTTTGTTTCTCTTATCCAGAATGAAGTGCCGCAAGAAGTTGGCCAATACATTAAGAGTTTGATTCCATTCTGACAATGCTTTCTGTTATATGCAAACTTTGTTAATTACTTGCCCCACAGCTTAAGTGGGTCAGTGGCTCCCAGTGGTTCAGGTGGTGCTCCCACTGTTGCTCTTCCAAAACTTTAGGTCTTTGGTACTTTTCCCATTAGCTTTGCGTGTCCAACTGAAACAAATACAGTTTTTCAATTAAGTACTCAACGATTTGTTCAACAAAAATGTTGAACAACAGGAAATTATAACTGTTGCTTGGAATTAAAAAAATGTAAATACCCTGTAAATAAAAAATTGATTTCATTAAATAATTATTTTACAGTGTTTAAACAGAATTTTAATTATTAAAAGGGACTTGACTATTTGATTTTTTTTTGTTGTCAGCGTACAGGGTATGCTTAACTCAAAAACTTTATACATTTGCCTTTTTTTGTTAGCAAACAATTTTTAATTAAAATCTGTTTGCAATTTGTACTCAAATTAAATTTATTGATTGTGTCAGAAATTTCATCAATCAGAAAAAATGTTTATAATTTTTTTGTGTAAACTTTTAAAGTTGATATAAATATTTTTGCACAATCAACAATAAGTTAAATGAAGTGCAAGTTGCACAATTCCTTTTTTTTCCAGGAATACGAATAGTTCGTGTTTTTTAATGAAGCTGCTTCCTAGAAATTGACTTTCGATTTACACGATTTGTGGTGAATGTCATACAGGTTCGTGGAATTTTAATTAATCCCATTTACTCAGTTGGCTTACCCTGTGACCTATACTCTGGCTAGAACGCCAATTTTTGCTATGAAATTGTCATCTCTGGCCTCACAGTGTGCAACTCATTGTACAAATAAAGTGCTCTTTATTTATGGCACAATTAAGTGTGGAGTGCATTAGAAATTCCGCCTGGCCACATGATGTTACTTAATGTTGTTTTGGTGGCAAGTTGGGGGGCATTTAAGTTAACTATAGCAGACATTTTAAGAGTGGCTTACTAACGTAAAAAATGAGCAAAAAAATTTATTATTCAGTTTTAAATTGTCTTGTTTTCAAAATAAAATATTTAAGACAACCCATTTCATGCATTCATAATAGACAAGCTCGTATCAAGGACTTAAAGTAGAGTTTAAGTGATGATACAATAAAGTAACTGTCAGATTGACATTTAGTATGCGCATACAAAGTGCTTATAGTATTTATAGGTCATTGTAACATATATATATATATATATATAAACGAGAGATTGGGTCATAAACTATGTGACATTAAGCAGAGCTCTACTATGCTTGTGGCATACTGTGTACAGATCCATATAAATCACCATTTAAAGGGTTTTTCCCAGTTTTTTTTTTAATTGCAAGATAAATGCACTTAGCTCATAAATTGTCTTGGTAAAGGCACTGAAACTTTGCCGATAGATGCAACCGCCTCCGTTCTATCAAGTTGCCATTAATATGCCAGGAAACTGCTCCCACTTGCAGGAAAAATTATCAACAAATGTGCGAGGGCGGGTGTTAAGGGAGAGAACTGCCCACTTTGTTTTTGACTAGTTTTAAGTGAAATATAACATGGCAATAGCAATACTTGGGACCCCTACTGTTTTTAAAATACAAGGCATATAATGCACACTGGTCGGTGCCATAGGCCAAAAATCAAAAAGTTGATTTTGAGCTATTCCAGCGAAAACCGGTTTTTCGATCAGCTGATTGTCCAAACTTTACGATGCAAAAATTTTTTTTTGACATTTCTAACGGGACTTTGCAGAAATTGACAGCAAAGAGCGAGCACGTGTTTATGCATTTGCAAGTTGCCAGCAGTGCAGTGCAACACACTGAATTTAAAAAATCAAAAAAATATATAAAACAGTGTTAAATCAAAAATAATTGAAATGGATATTGTACATAATGGTATATACTTTATTTAAACATATAAATATATTAATAATTTGTGCTGTGTTTTGTGTACATCGTAGTTAAAGAAGTGCGTCTTTTTCAGTTCGTATATGTTGTGCATTACAATGTTTAGTTAAAGTTTTAACTGCATACCCCCGCTTACCCCCCAACGAAATGTATATCATCTTATTTATCAATATTTCAAGATTCTAAAACTGTTTAGTTCAGCTGCGGAAACTTGCGGATTTGGATGTGACATTAAAAAATGCAACCTAACCTTTTAAGCTCTGATCCTTTTATTACTGGATGATGTAGGAAACCGATCTGAACCAAATTTGGCCAGGATATATATCATCAACTTAAATGCATACTCTATGAGTTTGGTTACGATATCTCGTAAAACAAGAAAGTTTTTCATACTAGAACTTAATTTTGGACCGATCGGTCCTATGACCTATATGATATAGGGGTCCGATTTGAACAAAATTTGGTCAGGATGTATAGTAACAGCCCAGATGTATATTGTGTGAGATTGGTTAAGATATCTAAAAAAATCAAGAAGTTTTTCATACTAAAACTTTATTTTCGATGTTTCGTTCCTATGAAAGCTATAGGATATAGTGGTACGATCTGGCCAATTTTTATATAATATAGTTATAATATTTTTTTTGATTTTTGGTGAAAGTTTCATAGCGATAGCTCATCTAGAAGTATTTATGGCCGCGGCTCCATACAAGCCCGACCAGTGTGTAATGTAAAGAATCTCGCTGTAAAATCTCTGTTTATGAGATATGAAAATATGAAATATGAAATTTATAATATAACTTAATCAATCTATTTAAAAATTCTTTTAAGTTGGAAAATATGTTAATCTAGAAATACAAATCGATAAATGTGATATTGACTTACCTAAAATCAGAAAAAATCTACACTCATCTTTGCTAAAGTTTTTAATACAGGACACCCTAGAGGTAGAGTGCCCAAAACTTGCATACTGCTGACAACTTTTCTTCTGTATGCAAGGAAATTGTATATAGGATAGAAGTGCAGCCAATCTGTTGAAAAATATCAGTTTACACAGGCTTAAAGCGCAGTATAAAAGAAGTATAAATATAGAGAACAAGCATAAAAGAAAACATAGTCATGTCATAAACAGCTGGTCATCCTAAGCTGACAGTGCTGCCAATCTGTGCGAAAGTTTTAAGTTTCAAAAGGTTTCAACAGAAAAGAAGGAATTGAAAATAAAGTTGCCGCATGAATGAATGGTCACCTTAAGGCGTTGCTTTGATAATGTTACCTGTTGCGGCAACCTGACTTTAACAACTTAAAGATATGAAAACAAACAATATTATAACGATTATTTCAATCCATAGATGTCTTGGGTTTGAGTTATCGCCTTGGCAAAATGTTGTCCACGTGTTGCCAATTTACTATTTGGCCAAATGAAACTCAATATGTTCGCGATATACACATATACATTTATAATATAATAGATATATAAGATAAGTTCCGTTTTCTGTTGACACTTGATCATTAATTAAATTGGTGCATGGCAGGGGGGAATGTCTTGACTTGGGAAAACTTGCGAGCAATCATATTGAAAGCGCCAAAGTTAATTGATTAACGATGATTGGTTGGAGCAGGGGGAAAATGGCCGGGAGACGGATGTGGCCACGGATGCGGATGTGCGAATTGGCTTAGACGAAAAGTGAAAGCTAAAGCTAACGTAGAAAAGACAAGGCAACAATTCGCAACAGGAGCACAATTTGCTATATTAAATTGCCATTAATGTTGGCCGTGCCTAAAACTTGAGCCTTGCCTGTTAGTTAAGTAGGTCAATACTCATACGCCATGTGGTACACGCGGTGGACTGATTAGATAGGGACTAGCATGATGTCTAAGACCAAGACCATTTAACGCAGTTGCTCTGTTCAATGGAAAAAATTGCAACTTGGCCATTTGGCGAGCCATTAAATCACAGTCTGTTGGCCAATCTCTATCCCTCTATACCTCTATGCCTCTCTTCCCCTCTTTGTATCCTGCTCCATGTGTGTGTGGCTAAAATGATTTATGGCTTGAATGAACGGCAGTTTGTGTGGCCAGTCGCCGGCGGACACGAATGCAAATGGGAATGCCAACAGAAAGCTGAAAACAGCCAGCTGAAAACAAAAGCAAATACAAAAACAAACACACACGCGTCGAGAGGGAGAAATACGGAATACAGATATGAATCCATTCCGGAGTCAATGCCAAAGCCAAAGCGGTTGCACTCACTGCACAAAAGCGGAAATTACGGCTTAAAGTTTGCTTTAGCTACGTTATAAATTACACTGATTGACGTTGCATGTTGCGGCGTGTTTTAATTGCATAATGCTCGTGTCGGTAAATATTTAAATTAAATGCGAAAGCTTTAACCTTACAATTAGTAAACAATTTAAACTGTAAGTGTAACTATCGAAAATAGGAATCGAGTAGTTAAGAAATAACATCGAGCTACAAGTATCGAATGTATGGACTGGACAGTGAGCAAAAGAATGGAACAAATTGACAGTGTAGGTAAAAAAATGATAATTTCTTATTTTGATGCAGAATTAAATAGGTGGTCAAAACAAGATAAAATTGACATTCCGCAAGGAAATCGGTTAGGATTTGACTTAGTTATGACGGTTTGAAATTCTGAAAAAGTGTCAAGGGAACATAAAATCAATATAATAACTCGATTGACCGTACAAAAAATAATCAAGATAAATTAATTGAAAATCGCTTCCGCAAAAATTTAGTTGTCAATTTTTCTATTTATTTTTACATCACTAGTTGAGAATTACCAGGAAACCTATGAGGAATTTTGAGATGCAAATTGTAATCAACTTCTCAAATGACTCAAAAACTTCTGTACATGTATTAACGGCATTTAAAATTCTTGCTAAAATTTGTTACGGCTCATATTTCGATTGAATGAATAGAAATTTAGTTGTATCCAATTTTTTCTTTAAATTCTGAAAATTTTCAAATGATGCCTGGGCTAGAAACTGAGCTTTTTCTATATAAGTAAAAATGTATTTAATATCTGGGTACAGCTGGGGAATAAGCCGACTGTTTTTTATGCAAGCCCACTTTATATAAGTGTTAAACTATGCTAATCATCCAACATGAAATATTTGTAATGCAAGAGTATTTAATATTACGTCTGCCCTTTACATAAACTATGTTTATCCGTCGATTATTACACTTTAATATGCAATCCATCAACTATAGTATGTTATGTTGGCAATCAGATATCGATTGAATGTGCTGACGCATAAAGTGCATAAAATGAATATTCATCATATTAAAAATTCTTGGAAATGCGCATATAAAAAAGAGGTGTATCTGTGTAGCAAACATTTCATATTCATGTTCACAAAAACTTCATACCTTCTAAGGAGAATAAATGATACCTGCGTTCGTCGTTTTGTATAATTTGCCATAGTTGTTGAATTAATGTGCATAAATTTCACACAATTTGCGTGCTCTTAATATGTTATAATTTGTTGTAAATGTGTTCACATTTAAGTCTAAGCTGCAAAACATCAAATGTTAAATGTGACACCCTCAAAAAGGCCATGGCTTGGCATTGGCAATGACATTGCTCATACGCAGTGGGTGTCCAGGGAATGCAATGACAAAGGAGCTGTTGCTGTGCTCGTATTTTGCATTTACCTTTTGTGAAACTACCAAAGCGCACTGATTGCTATTTAGTTGACTCAATAATGTAGGTGCTGGCAATTTTATACACTATCTAAGTGTGTAGATCGATTCTAACAGACAACATAATCAAACTTAACTTCTTAGTTGAATTTTATTCATTGTAAGGGTATTTAACGAGTGTACTATACCTTGAAATTCTTTTTTCATTGGTATTTGCTGCAGAGGGAGTTGAGTACACTTAGGTATTCGTTGACTGAAAAACATTTTAATTCTGAGAAGGACTTGCAATAAAATTGCAATATTGCAGCCATGTCTCATTGTGACCATCAGTCAATGCGGCAAACACTCTCAGAGATTGTTTACATTCGATATCACTTGAATTACGCAATAGAACAAGCATAAGGACAAGGGGCAGGACAATCATCAATGGCAGAGGCATAAGGAGAAGCCAATGTAATCTCAGTTCCAGACTGGGCAAATAATTGAAGCTTCGTTCAGCTCAAAAGAGCCAGCAGATGATGGTATCTGTCCATGATTTATGCGTAGACATTCGATAATTTAAAGTTTTTGCCATTGTGTTGGCCGCCTGCTGTCGCCAGATAATGGCAGCTGCCACAAGTGGCACATTGGCCACAGAAATCATTTAAAGACAAGCCTTAAATTCTCACTTGTAATTGACAGCGATTGTAATTGCCCAGAGCTAAGCCCTGAAACTCGGTTAAGTTGGCCCGAACTGAGTTGAGTTGCAATCCACTAATTAGCATCTAAATCAAGCAAAGTTGTTTGTGTTGTTGTACGCTTCAAGGTATTAATTAGACTTGGTGAACAACGCCACACGCGCCCTAGAAATTAACTTCGTCTTGTAAAACTTAATAAAAAAGTTTTGGTCTCTACCTCATTTCTTTGGCTTTCATGGCGTTTGGGGGCGTAACTTATTGATAACTACGCTTCGTCTGCCTTAACAACGGCAACAAACAACAACAAATAAAACAAGAGCAACAATAGACTGGAAAAAACTTTTTTTTTAATAATTCAATTTGCTACATTTTTCTTGACAATTTTTGTTGAATGACTTTATTACTTGCAACAAGAATGCATTTCATATAAACAGCTTGAAAAAGTCAAGCAAGTGGAAAATGTAAGCAATTTACATTTTCAATGAAAGTTATCAACTGCTTCTCAGTATTTGTATTTTAATATATTTTTGTAATTTACTTATTAATTCATTCATTTGGAAATAGACTTGTTTAAGTTATATGAAAAAAAATGGTAAAAAAAATTAATGTAATATAATATTTGAATGAATAATAAGCATAGTTTACTAAATAAATGATTATATTCTATAAATAGAAATCATTCATTTTATAACTTTATGTTTAAGTAATTTAATAGCTTAATTTATTGATAATTATCAAATAATTATTTGTAATGTTGAATTTAAGCTAGCAGCAAAATTTAAATGCAATTCATTCTTGCTTTTATTTAAAGCTAACTTTCATTCCGTTTTACTATGTTGGTCAACATTTTTGCTATTCCTTTGGCTAAAAGCATTTCCTTTAACTGACCGTAAAAAGTCGTGTGCCAATTTGCCTCGATGCAATGGAAAATGTTATAAAATGAAGAATTTGTGGCGGAAATGCTTTTCGACCGGATTGCTGTTGGCTTTTTGACATGTCTAAAAGAAATCCGCTAAATTGCGGCAGATTTATGCACAGTCCAAAGCCCAAAGCCAAATAGCCGTTGGACAAACACGTTTTAATGAATTTATGCCAAGGTGCGGCTGGACAAGTGTCGGATTTTAGATATGCTTAAGTATCAGTCGCGAACATTATTGTTGTTGTTGTTCGTGGCAACAAACACGACAACAACAACAAAGTCAAATGCCATTTTAATTGGCGCCACGGGTGTTGCCATTCCCCAACGTTGACAGCCATTTGAACAGGTCACAGAACACTGGAAAACTCACTGTCCGCATTCACGATTCGCCTTTCAAGTTGCCCATTTCATTGCGCTCAATTAAAAGTTGCGATTCGATGTTCAGCCAGCTAAAAAGGAGACCGTCAACCGGACCAGCCTCTGGCTTGCAATGTCCAAATAACAAATGTGCAAAGTTCAGTGATTTAAATGCGCCAACGATGTCCTTGCCTTGAGTCTAAGCTCCTGGGAAACCAATGTCAACGTCAACGGCAACAGCAACGGCAACGTTAACTTTGAAATGACTTTAACACTTCTTCTTCTCAAGATTTTCTATATATTATCGCGGATTCTGCTTGGTGTTGAGTTCTCTACAGAGAAATTACCTAATGAATTTAATTAATGATTAGCGAAAGGTTGACAATTTGGTCATTTGACAGTTATAATGGGTGTCTCGGTAATTATGTGAATTAACATTGCAGAAAAACGTTTTTCATCAAAACACTGCATTATATAAGAATCAAGATAGCTCATCCAAACATCCAATAGTTGGAATAATAAGTAAAAATAAAAATATATATATTGGTTTTGTAAAAAGTGTCACATTGCGAAATTGAAACTAAAATTGAACTGGGCTATAGAAAATTTTAAACACGTATACTTAATAAATTCATATAATTATATAAGCCATATAGAAATATATAAATTATTGCCTTTGCAGCTATGAATATGGTAATGCCTAGTACTGTGATAAAAAAGGGTGTTTGCCAATTGCTGGCGTTGAATAAGTTCAGTATACAACAATGGCTGAAGACCTTTGACTCGATCATCTTCGATGCGGATGGAGTACTCTGGCATCGAGACGAAGTTGTTCCAGGAACTCCAGAGACCTTCAATGCACTACGTGCAATGGGCAAAAATGTCTTTATCTGCACAAATCATTCAGGCTCATCGTGTCGTAATTTGTGCAACAAGGCGCAAAAGATGGGATTTCTCATAAATACAGATGAGATAATGTCATCTGCCATGGCATTGGCAAAGTATCTGAAGGATCGCAAGTTCAAGCGAAAGGTCTTCATTGTGGGAGAGCAGGGAATTGCGGATGAACTAAAGGCTGTGGGCATTGAATCACTGCCATTTGGCAAGGAACCATTGCTGGGTTCCACCTTGCGAGATCATCTCCAGCTCATGAAGTTGGATAAGGATGTGGGAGCTGTGGCCGTTGGCGTCGATAGCGGTTTCAATATGCTGAAAATGTCAAAGGCATGTTGTTACTTGAATGATCATCGTGTACTCTTTCTGGCCACCAATCGAGATCGTTCCTTTCCCGTTGTCCCTGGTCGGATTACACCTGGAGGTGGTGTTATGGTTGCTGCCATCCAGGCGGCAATAAAGCGCAAACCTTTCACTTGTGGTAAACCCAACGGGTTTATTTGCTTGCATCTCATTCGTGAGGGAATTATTAAGCCGGAACGCACTCTCATGGTGGGCGATACGTAAGTTGGAATTATAAATATTTGACTATTTTATTCTCATTTATTTATCTTTAGCACATACACTGACATTCAGTTTGGCTATAACTGTGGCTTTCAAACTCTCCTTGTGGGCACAGGCGTCAGCAGTCTGGAGGATGTGGCCAAGGTTCAAAAATCTCGCCAACCGAATATGTACCAGCAAGTGCCAGATCTCTATGTGCCCAAGCTAGCCGACTTGCTTAAGTTTCTACCATCCAGAAATGGCTAAAATGCGTTCTATAATATTTGTTAAACTCATTTAACTTAACAGACATCAAAGCTACCTATAATCAAAAGACTTGCAGACATGTTAATAAAAATGAAATAAATAAAATGAAAAAATGTCTAAGCTTTTTATAAATTTTATTTGTTGAGACATCTGATAAAAGTAATAACATTCAGCGGAAAGTATTATGCAATCCTAACGAAATTAATATATTTGATTTATTATCTTAAGCAATTTGATAACAAATTTCAGGAAACGTAGATCTTTCCCTAAGACAAAATTAAATGCAGATTTATGTATTTAAACTACCGAATTTAAAGTTATTTACCTTACAATTTCAGTATCAAAATCTAGTTAGAAATATAAATGTGAAAATACTTCATTTCGGCCATAATTGAAGTGAAAAAGTATATTTTTATGCTTTCATTGTAATTGGAATTGTGAGCAAGCCATGTTCAAGCAGACCTGCACCAATCTGACCAAATTACCGAAACAACGAGTTCGTCAATGGTTAAGCACATTCGAGACCATCATCTGTGATGCAGATGGTGTCCTGTGGCACTTTGATAAAGCGATTGATGGAGCGCCGGAGACTTTTAATCTGTTGAAGTCAAGTGGAAGACGCACTTTTGTGGTAACTAACAATTCGGCTGTAACGAGCGATGTTCTGGTAAAGAAAGCCAATGATTTTGGTATTGAGTTAAATGACGGATTCATGCTAACATCGTCGTTGTCGATTGCCAAATATTTGGCTGGCAAAAAGTTTACGAAAAAGGCGTATGTCGTAGGAGAACCGGGCATCCGGGAGGAGTTGGCCAAATTGGACATTTGTTCGTTTAGCGTGAGCTACGAGAAGACGGACAAGAGTATGTTAAAATATGCCAAGGAAATGAAACTGGATCCAGATGTCGGGGCAGTTATTGTTGCCAAAGACGATACCTTTACCGTACAGACCATAATGCGAGCTTGTGGCTATCTGCTTAATGAACGGGTACTGTTCTTGGGCACCTGTCTGGACGGAGCCTATCCAATTGGCGATAATCGTGTTCTTGTCGGAGCGGGCGCCATGATAGCGGCCATTAAGACGATTAGTGGACGCAAACCTCTTATACTGGGCAAACCCAATCCCATGATGGTAAGAGAGGAATGCACTTCTGGCCTCATTAACCCGGAGACAACACTTATGATTGGCGACACGTAAGTGAAATCGAATTGATTAAATATACTTCCATTAATTGTTATATTATCTTTTTCAGTCTGAAGACAGATATACTGTTTGCTCATAACAGCGGCTTTCAGTCCATGTTTGTGGGTACGGGTGTTGACCAGCTGGAGATGGTGGAAAAGATACGTTGTAGTGACAACAAGAATATGTTGGCCATGATACCGGATACCTATTTGCCCAGTCTGGCACATTTGCAAGAATTTATTTGTTAGTTCAGCCTGAATAAATGGACCATCCAAGTTAAGCTACCTGACACCCTTCAGCTTCCTCTGCGTTTAACTGCATACAAATTGTAAATTGGCATTCCATAAAATCAATACTTACTCCAGAATGGAAATTCGTTTCACGTTCGTGTTCAGATTTTCAACCGACTTTTTTATTTTTGCCACTTTTGCCTGTCGTCTGAAGTGGCTCGAATCCTTGTCAAAGTTGTACAGTTGTTGTAAGTGTAGTTGCCGCATAACTCGACACATTGTCATCGCCACAACGCTGCGTCACCAATGTCACACTGTCGCCATGTGGTTGACTCCCCAATGCTCACTTTTTTCCTACTTATTTTACACCCATGCACTTAAGGTTTAGTCGAGTGCTGTAAATGCCAACAACAGACGACGCGTTTTTCAAGCGCCTTTTACCAGAGAATGTGAGAAATACAGAAATAATATCCTACAGTGACCAGTGGCTAACATTGGCGGCATCTGCACACGGCATTAAAAATGGGACAGGAAACAGTTTGTAGCATACTTTAATACGCTTTATCTCATGCATATGTTCTAAACAGTTTGGAATTTGTAACAAGAGTTGAATTCATATAAAGTTGGTTTCAAAATCAGAAACTTGGCATATATTTGTATCTTGTCGTTTTTATCATCGAAATTAAAAAGAAGTAGCATACTTTTCAGCATATCATTATTGTTGTTTATTTTTTAAACGCTTACCGTAAAGATAATCTGTTTGGAAATTTTAAAGCTCTTATTAATTTGAAACAGAATTCCTGAACTATTGACCAATTTTCTGGTTTATGCAATTATCAATATACATACTTTGTCGTTCAACATATTTGAAAGTGAGTATTTTAATTTAAATTCAATTCAAATTTTATCACATTTCTGAAACACCTTCATTTCGCTTGGTTGATGACAAAAGCAATTTTCGTCAATCGATACCTCTAGAGAAAGCACCATTAGATATGAAAACTCAAATATTTATATGAAATTCTTTGGAATTTTATAACCAATTGGATTACGATTGATTTGTTAGAGTATTCATATATTCATATGAAATTCCTTACCTTATACATTTTGCAATTTATTTGTCATTTCCGATTGTTGTTTTTGGATTGTTTTTTTTAGGCACACACGCGCCATACTTGTATATTGTGTCATTCTTTGTTTTTCCAGGCATTGTTTATATTTCGACAAAAATACCCACACTTTAAAAAACTACTCGTTTAAAGGCGGTTTAAGAAAATGTCTGTTACAGTAATTGTGACCGTTCAAAGCTAATTATATGAGTAGCACTGTGGTTGCCAGTAAGTTTTCCATTCTACTGTCCTACTTAAGTGTATAGCCGTAGGATGGTTAAGATCTTGTCTCCAGATAGTGGTAGGAAGTGCTTATGCTGTGGCGCCACATCTGCCACACCCCTTAAGGCGACTCCCTGTCATTTGGCATAAAGTAGAGCCTGGGGAATTTGTACTTATAAAGCGGAAGTTGAGTGTGTCCTCGCATGGGCTTTGTTTAAGTAGTTTACGCAAAAATGTCTTGAAAAGTTGTTGGGAACTTTGGTCCTCGGTTAAGCAAGAACATCACATGGCCAAGATTAATTAAATTTGAAGCTGTGCAGCTTCGATGTGCTTGTAACTGACAACGGCAGCTAATTAATTAGCAAACACCATGAGCGGGTCAACACTTTTCTGTGACATGGAGGGACAACTTTATGTATCATTTGTCAAAGGCAGCAACAACACCATAAACTCATCATCATCTTTCGATGCTACAGACCGATAATCCCCACGGCATTAAAAACACATCAAACTGTTTAGACTGCGCTTCTGACAACGAGGACGACAAACAGAAAGTCATCAACACTAAAAATATATATACAAGAAAAAGAAAATGTAAAAAAAATAACTCTACTGAGGGTTGCCTCTGTGTGTTGGCACTGTTGACATTATCCAAACTGATTTATAGTCTTTATCACAAAGCCAAGCGACACTCGAATGCGGCGAGCATAATAAAGTTACAACAAAAGCAAACAACGCGCTCTTTCAGCCATTTTGTCGCTATGGCAAATTTTCATAGCATACTTTTGGGAGCGTCACATAAACGTGCCAAATTGCGTGGCTCTTTCTTACTCGCTCTCTCCTTTGCTTTGTGGCACATGCATAAATTTACCAATTTTAATTAGTTGTGCATTTATTTGAATCCTTGTTTTGTCCCTCAGCTCACGCAGCATTCTCGTAATTCAATTGGGAATGCTTATAACCTGGCAGAAAGCGTTTAAATACATATCCTAAGCTTGTAAAGAACAATTTATGTAACTTGGCTTGGATTATAGTTAGGGTATTTTGTAGTCGCTCACATGATTACTTACTGTCAGTCTTGTGATTATTATAAAACTGGCTTTGTTGGTGACATAAACTCCGAGCTCTCACCACGTGCTTAGCATAGGCAAATGCGTAAAGCTCCTTTAAGCACCTGACATCCTGCCCCTTCGTTCCATCCGTCTTCTGCTCTGCTTTAAGCCAGGCCATCATCAGGTGGAACTGAGATTGACCCAGTTGAGCAGTTATGTTGTCAGTTTTTTGGCCACGCCCATTGTGGACAGTGCTTGTAAATTGAATTGTAAGTGGCCATTAGAATGTGCTCGTTACCATTTTCAATCTGTCTGCCGCATGCCACAGTAAACTTTAACTATAACGATCTGTCTCCGGAGAGCTATTAAAATGTTAATAAATTATTCGAATGAAATGCAGTCTCAGATTCAATTACGCAATTTCGAAAATGTATTCATTTTTTAAAATTTTATTTAATTTCTCGAGCAAATATTTAACTTGAGTTTCTGTTAAATCTAAACTAAAGCTAAATTTAATTTAAATATATATTATCTGTAATCTCTTTATTTATTTATGCCATTTATGCTTTGCATTAGCTAACGTAATTATCATATACCTTAATTATTTACAGCTTTTATTAGTTTTATTTAGACAATAGCAACGTTTTTGGGAGGTAAAGTTTAAATAAATTCAATTTCTGAACACCTGAAAATGTCTTTTACTATAGAAAAGCGTATGTGTGTGTCTGAGTGTATTTGTATGTAGTGTGTGTGTGTGTAAATATGTTAAATTGAGCTACTTGAGTTGAGTTCTTTGTTCTTAACCGAATTTATCGTCCTTTTGTTAAGAGAACTTTGGGTTAACTTTTTAACTTTTCTTGACAACTTGACATATTGCATCGTCACACCCAAAGTCCAATCGACCAAAATATGAACTGCTATCGATAACAAAATAAAAAAGTTTTCTCTTATTTAAAGCTAGCCAATCGGCAATAAAGAAAGCTCGATGAAAGCGGGATAAAAAGATGAAAAGGAAAGAAAATATTTTATCAAGTTTTGCTGAAAAATGCAGTGGAAAGTATATTTAATTAAAAGCTAAAACTTGACGCTAATAAATAAAAGTTTTTCTCTGGCATCGTTGGGTCAGCCACATTCCGGACTTCCCCCTTTTCGGGGTATATTATCAAAAGGGCGGAATAAGCGCAAAGAAAGTTTCACAGCTTAATTTAGTGCGAAATTGTAACAAATTCAATTGATTGGGAAACTGAAAACAAATAAGTAAATAAAAACAAGTAAAGGGGTTCGTGCTCATTTTTTGGTTAGTAAAAAAGTACAGCAAAGTCTTGCAAAAAACGACTAGAAACTTTGATAGGAATTTATCAGACAAATTGTCAATTAATCAAATACAATCAGTTACATTGTTATAGACTTTGAGCTAAGAAAAGGGTAAAAGTATTTTTTTCTGCTTATGTTCTTTGATATCATGATGTCGTTTAGTATCACATATAGTATCTAGGACGTACTTGTTATTTTTTTTTGCAATAGGACTTTTATATTAAATAACGATATATAAGAATTCTATTTACAAAATAGACTTTCTAGCTCTAGTTTTTTTTTCAGTCTAGCAAATTGATAAGCTATCTGCTCATTCTGGACTTAGTCAGTCTTTTATCTAGAGAACTTTATATATTTTTAAATATAGGGTAAGAAAATGTATTTAAGAATCTAAGAAACTCGTTAAAATCAATTGTGTTTTACAAAATGTTGCTGTACTTTTTTATGTTGTTAAGTCATGTGTTTAAGAGTGAAAGAGAATAATGATAAGAGCGAGAGAGAGAGCAGAGAGAAAAAGAGAAACACTTAACGCTTATCACAAATTAACGCGACGCTAGGCGCGCTTTGTTTTACATTATATAAGTATATCGTAAATATATATATATATATATATATATATATATAGTGTAGTATAGTATTTAAGTATTTACATTATAAATATGACTATAAATAAGTCTACTCTAGGTGGAGCTTATGTACACTGTTTGCCTTAAAAGCCTGACGAGACGTGACCGAGTTTCTTGCCATCGACCGTCCAGTCCAAGCCGAGGGCCGTGTTATTGTTGGTTGTCGAGTTCGTGGTCGAGACGGAACGTTGCAATTCACGGGGACCCGGATAGTAGACGACCGGACCGGGGGATGGAGCACGATTCCGTTTGATCTTGATCAGGCCTGGCGAGCCGGAGACTTGAGTGAGCCGTACACTGTTCAGTGAGCTGTTGCCGCCTCCGGCCGTGGTAACCAGATAGGTTGCCGTGGTGCTCCGCTGGGTGCCGTGCCGTGAGAAGCGGCCGGACGATCGATGGTTCATGGTGCCATCGCCGTTGTTCGATATGGAGCTCTCGTAGTGTATAAGATCCGGTTGGTCACGACTCAGGCGTCGCTTGAAAAAAATGAGTAAAAAAATGCGCTTGAACTTTTCGCCAAAGATGATGTAAATGAGAAAGTTGACGCTGCTGTTGATCGTGATAAGAAGATTGGACACTTTGGTCACCTTGGGATCGATCACACTGTAGAATGCCTCCGAGATGTTCAACACCAAGGGCAGAAAGTTCAACATAAAGAATACCACAACCACACACAACAGCATCGTTGCCAATCCAATTTCACGCTTCTCCGATCTCGACAAGCGTTGACGCTCTCGATTCGCACGTTTCACCTGCCTGTAGATCAGGCAATTGAGTATGGCCAGCGTGAGGAAGGGTATTATATAGTTAACAATCAGATAGCACCAGTGTATATAGATATTAACGTAGGTCGGATCAATTCTCATCGGCGATGGACGCACACAATGCAGCACAATTGTTGTGTTGGGCACCTGATATGTCACCGTGACCACCTCCCAAAATCGTGGCATATTGTAGGCCAATGAGAAGCAGACGCACACTATGAAATAGATCTTGGCCCGTCCATAGGTGCAGAGAGCACGTGCTCTCAGCGGATGACAGACGGCCACATAACGCTCCAGGGTCACCGTGAAGGTCATGTAAATGCTTGCCGTTTGGGCAATCATGCCGATGGGAAACATTGCCGGTGAGATGAACGGATACACATAGTTGTAATAGCCGAAGAATTTACCCGTATACGGATATATCGAGGGTATGCCAAACAGCAGCATGGAGCTAATAATCAACATCGTGTCGCAGCGTGCCAATCCCGTGAGCAAATAGTTAATACTCGATCTCATCTGCGGGCGGGAGAGTATTATCATGGATATCACATTGCCCAGTATGCCGAGGACGCCAACTATGTTCAGTAAGACGCCGCATACCCAAAACTCGATAAGATTATTCTCCAGCTGCGGATCGTATACCTCATCACACGTCTTTGTCCAATTCCGTTCTTCCATATCATATTCCGGATAGAGATCAGTCTGGCTATTATTTAGATCATTGTGGTTGTTCATGTAGTTGTGTGGTGTAAAGCTGGTATTGAAGAGCAGCTGCTGACCCACATTGTAGAGCATGGGGGCCAGTGTGCTGCCCAAGGGATCCGCCAGTTCGTAACGCACTGCATCCTCCTGACTCTGGCCGGTGGCACTTGCCAGAAATTGATCGACACTGATGGGTGTCCAATCGTAGTCGGCTTGTGCCGGTGGTGGCATTATTCCAGGCTCTGCACCATTCATTGGTAATTCTCTAGTTGCTTCTGTGGTTCTCTCCAGTTAGTCGGTTGTGGCTACCTGCCCAAGTTCTGTGGCCTGTGCACCATTTAAACATTTATTCTGCAACTTTTGCCGTAACATAAATCGCTGTAGTTTGTAGTAGTTGTCACACCTGTGTGTCCTTTTGTCCTTCGTCCTGCCTGGTCGTGGGTGTGACTTTTGTGTCAACCTTGCCTAAGCGGTTTTTGCTAGCCTTTCCGCTTCTGGCACTTACTTTTGCCACTCTTTATAGTGTTGTCGTTGTTGTAGTTATTGTTGTTGCTGCTATTTTTGTTGTTGCTATTGTTGTTGCCATGCGTCGTTGACACTTTAAGCTGCAAAAGAGGAAATGAAAAATGGAAGGTCTTTAGTACCCAAGGTTATTGTTGTTGTTTGTATTGTTGTTGGCTGACTTAGCGCTCAATTCGAAGGGAACACAAAAACTTTTGACCACAAAGTTGCTTATTTGTTGCAACATTTGAAGCAGAAACTAAGACTATACAAAGATTTTAGTAGCCAGTAGTCTATTATTAATTGCCTAGCCATGTTGACAATCGGCTTTTGCTATCACTAAATACGGAAATATATTTAAGTAACTGCTCATTTTCTTGTGTTCATAAAAAGTTTAAATATTCTGGCTGCAATTTAATAAGAGTGATAAAAAGATTAATCTATCTTCAAGACAATAATTATTTTATCGAATATATGAAATATTTTTATTTCTACATAGTTATACTATTTATCCATTAAATTTAAAATTAAAAAATTTTACCCTATGATTTGTATTGAATTGATTATGAAGTCTAACAAAACAGATATTTATAGTTAATTTTTATTGTTATGTCTGTACTTATCTACTTATAAATGAAACGTCAAAATACTAAGGCTGCCATCTTATAATAATATGTACACTCAATTGGTACATTTATTTCAATAGCAATATAATTATTATAACTATCCTTGGGTAGTTAATGTGCCAAGCTGTATAACTTATTTTCTAGTCCCTGACCTCCAATTGAAATGAAATAATCATTGCTATCCAATTTCAATCCCCAGAAAAAGACAAACTTTGACTGTACATAAAATAAGTATGCGTATTATTACTTAGACACTGAATCAATTAACTACCGAGCAACGTTAAGTGATACGAAACTGATAAGAAGAAATAACCTATTATTATGCCACCTTTTCAAACAGCAATCAAATTAAAGTGCCCCTAATTCATACCGCACATATGCTGATTAATTCCAAGCCCACAAATTTTGACCTCAAACAAATCAACCAAAAACACGAGCACATTATAATAAATATAAATACGACGGCACGCATATCGTGTAATCAAATCAATAGAAGAGCTGACAGCTCTCTCAGAGTTTGGCATGATTTGTGGTGCCTTAAATAAAATAAAAAGCTTTAGTTGGTGTTGCCATTGTGGTGATTGTGTGGTTGCGCATACAGTGCAGCCACAATACAAACGAGCTGTGACTCATTGCTGTGTCCAACATGACGTATGCGTATTATTTGCATGCAACATTTGCTAACTCAGCAGTGGCAGTAAATCGCCTGCGAGCAACAATAATGTTTTATGCAAAACTATAACCACAACTGCAACTGCTGCCATAGCTGTAACGGTAACTGTAACTGTTGTCTTGTGGCGTGTTAAATGCCATACGATTTGTAGCGTATCCGCCATGTGGGCCGCAGGTGTCACTGAGCATTTAACAAATGCCAATGGTCATATTAGAATCACACTTGCCCCACAGTCCCTTGTCCTGAGTCCTATTTTAGTTAAGGCGATTACAGAAATTATATGCTTAAATGAAAAACTAGAATGCTCTGTGCAATCTGTGGACCAATGTCCACTGTGATGCTCTTTCATGTTGGTGTGCTGGGTCCAGCAATTATAATGTCAATTAGTTTTTATGTCCGAGTCGCTTTTTACCACTTGCTGCTGCCTGACGACTCGCACGTGTCTATTCTCTCTCATATTTTTATGTCTCTGACATTCAAATCCGACTCACGACCTGGCGCTTGATGAAACCAATTTCGACCTAAAAACTGTTTTGGGATTTTTATTTTTAACATTTTTGTTACTATTTTTCTACGGCGACAGTTTTACAATTAGCTGCAACCTGAAATGCCACAAATAGTGTTCGGGACCTGGTTATTTAATTACATTGCTCATGTCATTTTTTTTTGCATTACTTTCAGGTAAATATGGAATTACTAGGAAAAACATTATTATATTTTAGTGTGCATTTCGTTTGTTTTTTTTATGGAAAATTATAGTAGAAAAGTAAAAATACCATTCATTTTATAGAAAAACCTTTATTAATTAAATATGGAAAATATCAAAAATTCATTAAATGAAGTGACTGAATTTTTAATTTGTTAAATAAATAGGTATTTAAACTTAAATTCTGAGTACTTAATAATATATAATTAATTACAATTAGGTTTAAATAATAATTGTGCACTAATAAATGCAAGTATGTGTCCCATTTTAATGAGCAGAAATTCCAATAGTTTACAACTAACACTTAGTACAGAGCGTAATTGGGGCAATAAATCGCACTTAAACGAAGTGTCCTTAATACTCGAGCATTTGTTAATTACTGTGAAATGTCAAAATAATTAAAAGCACTGCATAGAATTGTACACATGCTAGAAACAAGAGTAAAGTTCGCTTAATAGAACTTTACAAACTTTGTTTTCTTGTTTGACTCTCGCTGTGAGTTCAGGGTAAATCTAGTAAATACGTATACGCCCCATTTGCACGCCCAATAAGTGAATGCAATCGCAAATGTGTCTTGTAAACAACATGCGGTGTTTGGGGTAACAATAGTTGCAATTAATGTTTCATTTTCGAAATGACATTGAACTTAATTGTTTAGAAAGCAATATGCATTTGAAATTTCAGCAAGAAACGTGTCCTCTAAGGATTTTCATTACATTTTCAGCTGAAAAACGTTATGCATGTATATGGACATGGCATAGTTTTTTTTCTGCCGGCTAACGAGGCGACTGACAGTCTGCATTTCATTTCTCTCCTCCTCTCTGTCCCTTTTTCCCCTCACCCTCATCACTCTTTCTCTCTTTGGATGCTCTGTGGGTGTGAGATATTTGGCATGTGCTCTTATATATTATAAATTCAAAAATATAAGTATGTATATTTGTGTGTCAACTGCCAAACAGATCCACGTTCCTTTCACTTCACTGGATGTATGCTTAATATTGAAAATGTAAATACAACTTTTGGCCCACACCCATTAAAAACAGAAACTCATTGAAAACAAATTTAAGTGTATAATTTATTGCATTTTGTTTAAAGCTTGGTAATTTAAACCAGATAAATAAACTATAAGTTGAGTAAATAAAAGATGTTTGCGGTTAAGCAATTCCTATTGAATTGTGGAGGATGCTGTGGCAATTACATTATTAACTTGTGCTAGTATCAGTTTTTAATTAAATCAAATTTAATAATTAAAGCAAACATTGTATGAATTGTAAATAATTAAAAGTTTATTTACTTTGATTAACATTTGGATACATTTTGAGTAATATAATAATAATATTTTCAAAATAAATATTACACTAGAATTTAATATTAAAATTTTTTTACGGAAAGTAAATGATTTTTAGCAGAATTTTATTTAATTGAAAAACTGAAATTCTTTAATGGCGCCTATGTGTATGGGACATTTTTCAGTAATTTATTTAATTAAAAGCTTAAGTATATTAATTTATGCGACTCGTTGGCCAGCTGTAAATGATGTGGGGACCAACTAGACGGCATCCACATCGTCAGAGCCTCTACTTAATTCCATTGTGTGTTTTTCCCATATGCGACACATGTAGGCAAACTTATCAACGATTTTGGAGGCATTGTTGTCGGCTGCTGTTCTGTATATAATGTGAAATCGAGTTGAGTCGAGTCGAGTCGGTTCGAGTAATTTATGGATGCATGTGCTTGGGGTATATAGAATTTATAGCATGCTATACAACATATAAATTGAAATAAAATATATACTACGATGAGATATGCTCATCTGAGTATGAGCATGAGAATCTTGAGTATCTACGTCTGCCACAAAATGAAAACCTCAGATATATTTTAATTATTATATATTTCAGCATTTGCTTATGAAAAGACACTCGAAAGAGGCACAGAGATAGAGAGAGTGAGAGAGGCGAAAAACTCTTGCGATTTATTTTTAGTTGACAGTTTCAAGGCTTTTGCTTAGCGAAAGCAAAGCAAACATGAAAATTTTTATAAGAAATGCTATGAAAATTCGCAAGAGCATAGGGCATAGACTTAACTCCGAGTCAGTGTGTACTTCAATTTACATACTTATTATTGCCAGTAAATATATTTTTTAATGAGCCAACTGCAATGCGCGGAATGCAAATGGATCAAAGAGGATAATTGTGCAAATTTGCGCAATTTGGTTGCTTAATGAACACAGGTGCCCCACGCATCTTCACAACCACATAAAGCTGCTGATTTATGCCCGAGTGCGTCTATTATCCTTACCACGTGCCGCTGTTCTCTTTCTATTCCACCATCTTTCTCATATATATAGTAGACAGATCTACGAGTTCATTTGTCTGGTAATGTTTTTGTGAATGCCCCATTATAGTCGACGCAGTTGTTTTCCAAATGACGTTGCTGCCTTTTATGTAAATGACTGGTATGGTTTCTGCAGTGTGATATGCGACGTACCATGCAGCGTATACTTAATAATCTCGACATTAAGTGGCAGCACTCACAAAGCCACAATTTGCAATGCATCACTTAGACCCAAGGCCTTTTAAGCATGTTGCGGCTTAGCTCTGCCTGCCAGATTCACAATATCCTTTCGACCTAAGCTCTGCCATGTATAATTCCAAATTAAAAGCTTCCAAAAATGTTCTACCAACAAGTAAATACTTGAATGCGCATATATTTACTTGTTTTTCTATTTACACAAAAAACTTTCTCTGCACATTTATTTGCATCAAGTGTAAACTAAACAAAACAAAAGTTTACTATATTAGACATGCATTTTATTTACTTAATAAAGGATTATATGAGGAATCAACAAATGAATTCTAAAGCTGACCTGTTTGGCTTTTATTTAAATTGTGGTTGCAATTTGATAAAATGATGCAACATTCCCAGAAGACACAATATTTAATATTGCAAGTTTTAAGGCGGATTATTTAATTTGCTATAACATAACTAATGGTTCTAGTTAAAATCAAAGATAATAAATAAATCTGCACTTTAAATGTAAAATAAGCTTTACTGTAGGTGAAATTCCCTTAATCATATTTTATAGAAAACAAGTATTAAGTAAATATTTTCTATTACCATAAGCAGCTTAATAATAAACTATTTAAATTCTTTAAATGCCTACAAGATTTCAAGTGAATGCTCCTTGGGCTATTTAACCTTCTTTACTTATTTAAAATAACAAGCAGCCTGTTGTTTATTATTTCTTATTGTTATACATTTTTACACAGACAAAAGAATGTAACTCAAAATGAATAAGAGCCTCTTATGGAATTTCTGAAAATTTAATTATATTTGTGCTGCGTGTTGTGTCTAAATTGTTTATAACTTTGTACCTTTATTCGATTTAGAACTTAAGGCAGAAGGACCCATACTTAATATGCAAATGCTTATTGGCAAATGATAATCTCAAGAACTTCCATTTGGCATTCAACAACATCGTAAAAAAGTCACTTGACATTTTTGTGCTCGCTTAAAGAAACATTTTTATGTCATTTGGCGAAATAAAACAAAGTATTTCAAAAGGTTGCGGAAGACACGACTTAAAGATATGCTGTAAGCAAGTTTACGACTTTAGCCCCAATGTAAATATATTTTAGTAAATTCTTTTTAAATCGCACAATATGTAGATACCTGCTTAGTAGTCTGTTGTGGTTACAGGGTATTTGTAAAGAATAAACATGTTCACATTTTTTAATAGGCTTATTACGATTCATTCAGTTACCTTGGGGGGGAAATTGAATTTACAACGCGTACAACTGTCTCCTTATCTTGATCTCCGGTATTATCTGTATCCGACTACTTATTTTCCTGCATTCCAAGGGGCTGCAGCTCATTTGTCGTTGCGATTATTCCCAGGCGCCAACGCGTTGAGTCATTTGCATATTTCATACAGAAAATGTCAGGCATCAATGCCGAGGGATGCCATCACTTAAAACTAATTGCCTTCCATTCAGGGACCGATTGCAATCTTACACACACTCACACACACACACACACTCACAACCAAATACGCACACAATATATTAAATATCTTTAACTTGTATTCGTTTTGGGGTTGACAGGGCTAATTTGTTGATTTGTTTTCACATTTCGTTTGATTTTCTTTTTTCTTTCTTTCTTTATATGCTCTCTCTAATAATTTTGTGGTGAGCACAAAGAAACACAGACAAATAAACGTATATTTATTTTATTTATTTATAAATTTATGTGCTGTTGTCATGCTTATAGATTTTCTCTATATTTCCATCTGTTTTTACTTTCATATTAATTGTTGAATTGTTGCACTTTTCACGTTTTCACTTGACGTTTTTCCCATATTACGAGAACTTGTTTATTTAGTTTTGTAAACAAAATTTTGGTTAATTAAATTGAGTATTGTGCTTTATTATTATGTATTCTAGCATTCGTCTTGATAAACACAAATATCAGCAAATTGCTCTCTCGCTCACTTAAAATTTCTCACACACTTTTTTCTCTCGCTCTCACTGTAATTGGCTCGATATTGCCATCTTGCTCGCGACATGCAAGTGATATTATTATATATTTTTAAACACACAACTGGGAGGTGTTTTTATGCTATCTAAAAGAGGGCCCTGAGGCAAGTCCACGTTGCGCACGAACACGTTGAACGCTGACAGCCAACTGCGCCGCCAGACGAACTCAGCTAGTTTTTCCGGCTACCGCCAATTGAATTGACATTAAATGTTATTACGCATGCGCCATGTTGCCAGGCTCGGTCCACTGTTCGTTCGGCCAGCTGTTTATATTTCATTCATAAAAACCATTGGCGCCATTACTACACTCTCGGTTCACGTGGTTGTCGCGGTGTGTGTGTAGATGTTCTTGCAACATTGTTGCGCTGACAGTGAAAGTGGCAAGTTGCGGCTTCATGCATATGTCTAGAAAATGCTATGGATAATTAACTTTTATATTCCAAATGAATATGAAAACGATGCGCCCCAGTTTCGATGTGCACCCTCATACGATACTCGTACTATGCAATTGCATTTCCACACTATTCACTTGAGAGCTCTATACATTTTCCTGCACGGATATACACTCAAAACAACAGCATCGACAAAGAGGTCGAAATGTGAAATTGAGTTTTTCTGTGCGCGACAGACTAGAAAATTATTTTAATGTTTAATGTGCTTTTTCTATTGGTTTGTTGTTTTTTTTACCAAGTTTTCGTTTCTGGTTTTGTCGGCAAGCCATGAACTGTCAAAAGTACTTGAAATCAACATGCAACGTCTAAAACTTGTAAATTTAATAAATTATTCAGATAAAATTTCAATCTGATTTTCTCTTTCCTTTTTCAACTCCTTTTTTTTCTGTATTTGACAAGTCAAAGGCAATATGTTGCCACCTTTTGCGGCAAGTCGCAAAAGTGAAAGCCTGAGAAAATCCTCAACTCGTTCACATCAGCTGAAACTAAGTCTAAAATATGCAGCAATTCAATTGAGGCTGCTTTTGACGCATTTGATTATTAATTTTTGGCACTTTTTCGCCATTTTTTTTGCATACTTTCCTTTGATTTTACTGTGGTTGGGGCTTCGACACGCTGCTCGAGAAAAGCCTTAGAAAAGCAAGGGCTGCAAAGGAAGAAGGCAAAAAAGAAGAGAATAAATTCGTAAAAGCGTGAATATTAAAAGTTGAGGCGACAATGCCGGAATATTTGCTGGCTGCAGCAGAAGTTCTTTTACTTAACCCTGTCTAAGGAAAAAAAAATGGAGTATCTGGGTTTTGTGATCACAACATAAATCTCAACTCAATAAAGAAGTCTGAAGTGACGTTAAATTTGTTGTGTAGGTTATTATTGCATTGACCAATGGGGTTAACTGCTTAATACCCTGTAATTTTAATAACTAAGAAATAATATGAATTGTAGGGCATTTCCTAGTCGAGTAGAGTATCTGAGAACAAGTTTAGGCCTTAGGACACATATTGTATTCGAGTTATGTAAACAGTATCTATCAATCGGTTACTTTCGACATCTGCTCTCTCACTTGTTTTAGTTGCCATTATGTGGAATTTCTTTTTCCGCCTTACGGACTGCCAGAAAAGAAAGAAAAAGAAGAGAAAGTAGAAGAGTAAAAATAAACGAAAAAGAAATATATATTTTTTAAATATATTTTTATTATTTGTTGGATACGCGTGCGGGCCAAGTGGCGCCTGGTTGGCTGCCTGTCAGGCATCTCCCCAGTATAGTTTTTATGTTTGCCCAAAATAACAACTAGAAGTGCTTTTTGCTCAGTCTTAGCTCTTTGTTCAAGGGGTTTATGAGCATGTGTGCGTTACGAGAGGAATAACAATCGAGCTTGCATGACGATGTGAGAATTGTACGCGTAGTCGAATACTATTTTTAGTAGCCGAGTCATTGCCAGCTGCCTGCCACTAATTTCATTAAAGTTTTAATTTTTTATTGGCAACAAAGTTAGATTTAATGGGAATTGAAACTGAAACTAAAACTGCTGACTGCTGACTGCCGTAGGAATTTCAGTATAATCACCTTGACACTTTCAGTTGATTTAACCGACGGGATATCAACAACGACAACCCAGGATCCCAATACAAACTGTCAGCTCCGGCAATTGCACAACAGAGCAGAAAACTCAGGCAGGACAACAATCCACCCACGGTCATTGGATTTATTGGCAAGTGACCGCAGACCAAAAACTTAATACACATTCAGTGGCTTTGCTTTTGCCGGACTAAAGATTTACGTTCAACTCTTGGCGGGTCGCAACTTGAGCTCCGTGCGACGACTGATAAACTAAAATTTCTGTCTCCTCCCCGGGGCCTTGAGCTGCCTGTCTGGCCCCAGCTGTCATCCGCCATCTGCCAACTGCCAGCTGCTCGTCCTTGTCTGAAAAGCGAACATGAAAATTGACTTAGATTCAAATGGAGAGGGAGACACGTTGCACCCTTGGAACTAACTCATCTGCAGCATGCCACTCGAGACAGTTTACCGTATCTATTATTTATTTTTATTGTCGCCGACTTCTAAATGTGCAGAAAAACAACTTATTTTTGGGCCAAAGATTCGCTAAAGCGTTTTTCCAGAGTCAAGTTCTATTTGGACCAAGTCAAGCAACTTGGAGCTGCATTGGCAACAGAAATTACAATCTAAGGACAATGCGATCTCTACATGCATGTGCCTGACAAGTGTCAAAACAATATGTGAGAAGAGATAGATGAGATGTGACTTTGTTTAGATATAACAACACCGAGAAAAATAGTTAAACAAGAAGCGTTTTATACTAAAAGGTCTCAGTAGAGTTTAATTTTCTTAATTTGTTAAAGTGCGGAGTATTTCTTAAAAAAAAAGTTTGTTTTAAAATAATTTTTACTCAAAATTTAAAAAAAAAAGTATTATCTACTTTTTGTCTTTTAAAAAATGTTCTTTTCTTTCAGAATTATAGCTTGTGTATTGCTGTAATAAGTTTAGCAAAATCATTCCAAAATTTTCAATACTTTGTCTCTAAAATTTTCCAAAATCCATTCTAAAATCTTTTATCCATAATGCTTATTTGATCAAGATTCTATATGTAAATTCGTTATTTTTAAAACATTAATTTTTATGAAAAAAAACTATTTTTTTTGCATTTGATTAACTACAAATGTTTTAATCCTGGTTTTCGTCAGTGTACTTGTGTGACTGAGTGATATGTTGACGCTGACACGTAATTCAAAAATTGATTAATCGAAGCAGGTGAAGTACGCAGAATAACTCAATTTATAAGAACGGTAAGACAATAGTGCGCTTACTCGAATGTGATATTTCATTTCATTGTAATATTAATAGATAAAATGTTCCGACAAGAACTCAACTCAACAATAAAGTGGTAAGGTATATGTTGGTTGTAGTTGGAGAGCCTGCAGTTCCGCTTGTCTGACTATTGCCGACTATTGTCCGACTGCCAAATGCTCCATCATTGTCATCGGGTTAGCCGCAGTGACCTTTCCGCTTGGCCAACTGGGAGCATTCGAAAGAAACATTCATAAACTTGCAAGTATATATTATAAAAAAAAAAGTTGGCAATTGAAGAAAACTTTAGCTGACGCTTTATGAGGAAAAAAGAAGACGACAATTGACAATCATCAAGAATAACACAATCATATAAATAACCAATTTGTGGTGATAAATCGTGGGAGTCATTGCTATGATATGATATAGCCATGTCTGCAGATAATGGCCAGATGTGAATAGAGTCTGCGTCATTTGGCATTGGCGTCTGCAAACTTTTAGCCTGGTCTTTTATATGCTATAGTTGTAGTCGTAGTTGTAGCATTTTTATCACATGGCGAGTCTTTCGCTACATTTCCAGCCATTAGCACAAATATGCAGAGGAGTATAAATATAAATACAAATATAATTTTTATGTTTATTGCTTTTCTGTGCAAATGATGAAAATTCTAATGAGGCAGAGATCTGATGACGACTTTACTCAGACCAACCTCAAATCGGGACTCAATGATGACGAGTGATAACTGGCAATTGCGAACTTCCTATTGTTACATTTATGTGAGCCTTCTTATCAGTCTGGTTTTATGATGCAGTCATGCAAAGGTTAAGGCTTTAAGGCCTTTGTTTTTGCCATTGTTCGACCTTTTGTGGGTCTAATCAGAAGCAGCTTATCACCTTGTTGCTGCCAAATCCTAAGAGACAACAACACAGCATCAGAGCACTCTCACATATACATTCAAACTGAAAAAGCAGCTCAAAAACAGGGCCGGAAACGGAAGCGCACGTTGTGCACTGTATGCTCGGTTTACTTATTTTGACGAGCGACACCACAAAGTGGCTGCCTGGCTATAAATCAGCTAACAGCTTGACGGCAACTTAAGCCAACTGGCCTGGCTACGATTACTGGACTTACTCGTACCATGTTGCAGTTGCCTTCGTTGGAAAATCTTAAAGGCAAAGGCGAGTTTCTAAAGAAATGGTTAAGAAATATGAAAGAGAATTTGCTAAGCGAAGCGTAAACAACCTTTTATCCAGCTTGCACTTGAAACACTAAAAACTGAGAAACTGTTTCTTTTGATTCCTTTAAGATAAATAAGCCAAGAAAATATTTATTTGTCTTGTTAAAGTTATGAATATAGTTTAATGGAATTTTCATAGAATACACAAAGGAAAATATTATGATATAATCTTATAACTCTTCAATTTATTTTTCGAATCTTTGAAAAATCAAAACCATTCACAAAATAATAGATATTCAATTGTTTTATCATATCTTGGAAATTTGTCTACGCTTAAGTTGCAGTTTGTGCCAATCATAAATAATAGATGTACTTTTTGTGCCGACAAGCACAAGTGAAAAGTAAATAAGCCCTACTGCCAGGAATTCCACGGAGAGAATCAATAATTTATATGCATGTTATGGGCCATATGGTTGTGAATTTATAAGCTAAAATATGCACAAAAAATAAATAAAGTTGTTGCGGATGAACTCTGTTGTGGCACAGGCAAGAGGCACAAGTCAAAAGTTAAACACAGACAGAGAGAGTCCAAATGTTCTTGTTGCCACATTTGTATTGTTTACCTTTGTGTGTGGACAACTGTTTTGGTAGAGCTTTGATTTAGTCGCCTCGCCAGGGGATCAATGGGAGACACACACAACATACCACAAAAAGCGGACGACAACAATTTTCGAGCTGAGCAATCAGCGTCTGCAGTATTTCAGCACCTACACAACGAATGAGAATGAGAGGGAGAATGGGAGAAATATAGCTCGACTTTGGCTGGGCCATTTTGTGCGGCTTTCTTTGGATTTGGCCTTGCTTCCTTACATTTGGCAGCGAAAAATGGTAAACGGAAGTTGTGCGCAACGATCCGTATCCTGACATTTGCATAAAAAATTCCATTGCCAGAACGGAAACATGTTCGTTTTCGATATTTTTGCAATGCCTTCCCCTATAATAATTATAAGGAAGGAAAGCTCAAGAGGAACCCCATGCAATTATCCGAATATATCTAGATATACGTCCGCTTGTTAGACAGTAGTCTGACAGCCTGACGGTCCTATTTTAAAGCTGTAGGTGCCAAAAAGGACACCGAGTAGACAGAGCATACAATCCTCAAATAAGCAATACGCATTACACATAAATTATGCATGCTACATGCTGAATTGGGCGTATAAAATGTCTGTGTGGGGAGACTTGTTAAATGTACCTCCATAAATGTGAAAGCAATCGCGTGGGCCACAAGCATTACGAGTAAATATGCCAACGGTGAACCCTCCGAGGGGGTGGAGCTGGGGAGGGGTGGACTGATTTTGAGCAGCTCGTCGTAAAATCAAATCAACGGTACATTAGTCGCGCACGCACGCCTAACAGTCGCAGCGGGGTGCACACTGGGACGAAATAAGTCAAAAGGGGAAGTGGAAATGGAAATATAAAGAAATTTCCTGCCAACAGGTCCATTAGTAGTGCATATTAAAATTAACTTTATTATTGTATGTATGTTCATATAAACAAAAAAAAATGAATCTGTTATACATTTTGTTATATCAATTAATTGTAACCTCTTTTTTTGTAATAATAATTCATGACATACTTTAATTTGGTTTCAATTAAGACAGATAAAGCCTGAATTAAAAAAAATAAAATAAAATAAATGATTGCAATTAATATCCATTAAATATTAGTATAAATTGTGCACTTTTTGTCATACCAACAATAATAAGTAAACAGCGAATTATTTTTATTAGCATAGCTATAAATGAAAATCACTTTTAATTAATGCCGCATATTTTTGTTATATGAATATCGATTTAATTATTATTAATATGATATCAAATTGGTTGCTAAATACTGAAAGCTATCGCATTAATATTTGGGGTCGGTATTTGCTCGTTCCTAAACGATTTCTGCCCAATGTAAGCAATGCATAAATAAAAGACCTAATGACATATGAGCTGATGACGAAACATACATGTAAATATGACGTAAATGGTGTACGCTTTACATATATCAAATAATTTGGCAACACAGTGCGACATGGTGTTACTTTGAAGACGTGTGTCGGCGTGTTGGCAGCTCATGCTCAAAATCAAGCTCAAGCTCCAACTGCTTCATTCACATACATTAGACAGACTGGAGATGGTTATAAGTTATTTATTAGCATAGGAATATATTGCCTGAAATGCGATATCCTTGGTTTGGCAATGTGGCAGGCAGGTGTTTAAAATGGCATACGGGGCGTATGCGTGTCGAGCTCTTTCTCTGGGCTTTCAAGAGGATAAAATCCTCTTGTCATAGTGATTTTTGGGTGTACGTGCAACCCAATTGTTAATTGAATTAACTGTAAAAGGCTTTAGACAAACGCACGTGCCACTTTAGTGTGTGGCACAGCTGACAAGGGTCAGCCACCCTCTGAAACCCGCTCTTGGAGCCCAACATCGACTTTGTTGTTCAATGCCAAATGCGTACTACGAAACTTGAGTGTTGTCGTGCAGTTCCGGATGTTCCACAGGTTTCTCAACGATTTCACAGCGTAGGCTCTCAATCTTGTCCACAATCTCGGTTCGCAGCTCCTCGAAGGGACGCAGCAGTCGCACGTGCTGTGCATCGTCTCGACCCTGGAAAAGTGTCTCGCCCTTAAAGTCAACGTACTTGTGCTTACGAGCACTGAGCAACGTGCCCAGCAGCTTGTCAGAGATGTGGTTATACATCTGAAAAGGAGAGAAAAGGAGTAAATATAGAATAACTAAGTCTGTAAGAAAAAGGACTATAATAATGAACGGCTTAAAAAAGGTGTTCAAACTTATAAGTTATAAATTAGATACAAAATTCGTTATTAAACAAAAAAATAATCTTGTCTAGGTAAAGCGAAAAAATAAAACAAGAAATGAGTCTATAAAATTTCGTTATAAAAAAATTATAATACCTTCTGCAAGGGAACAAAACTTTTGTAATTCCGAGAAAAACTGATAAATTATGGACACTTCTTAGCTAGAAGTGCATACGTACCTCAAAGAGCTTGCCAAATTTCAAGCTGATCTCAGGCGTATCATTTGATGAATCCCGATCGCAATTCTCGTTGATCAGCTCACAGAGCTGCAGAATCTCCTGCAAGGATAGCACCTGGGCCTGTAGAGCCCGCTGCTCGGAGAGGCTACCCGGTGGTGCAGTGCCATATTGATCCTTCAGGAAGCTCGGTTTGGGCATGTCACGGACACTGCAGTGGGAAAAGGGATTCAAAAGCTGCCATTGCTGATGTTGCTTCACATGCTCATTAAAGAGCGAGATGCGCGACAGGATGGTGTTATCCTGTGAGGATGAGAAATGTTAAGTACTCTTTGATAAGCCAGACTATGAGTAATCATCTCCTACCTCCGTATTCGTTTGTTCCGCCATAATTTGCGAGTGTAATTTTATAACCTCATTGTTGTACTAGAATTTATGTGAATTGTGAATGAATATGTTGAAAGCTGAAAGTCCAAAAATGGCCTGCTATCTCTGGTAAAATTTGGCACGCAGTTTGCGCAACTGTTGTGCAAACAAATCAAAGTGTTATCATTGTACAACTTGACAGCAGGTCACCTACTAAGCTCCATCGATAGCCAACTGGTTGAGCTAATGGCACGCATTAACTGTTGAAGTTGAGCAATAGAAAGGTCAAAAGGTTATATTTAATCAACCCAAAAGCAATTGCCTTAAACTTAAAGCCCAGTACATGGACATGGCCATGGCCAATGGCAAATGGCAAGCATGTGGCAAATGCGGCGGAAACAAGCAGCAAACTAGCACCATAAATTGTGACCCAGAATGGTGCGCAAACAGGCGGAAGTATTTGAGCTTACTGCGAGCAGACCAGGAAATACAATACAAATTTCCCAGAGAAAACCAGTCACAGAGCAAAAGAATTAATGAAACAAAACGGCAGAGGAAAACCCAAACAGAGAAAAGGGATGAAAAAATGAAGATAACATTGTTAAGGTTGTCGCAGCTAAAATACACTAACGTGTATAGTTTATTAGTTTATAACGTTATCTTGTATTAAAAATACCAGGAATTCACGTAATTGTCCTTCACTTTTAATTCAGACCTTTCAAATATATTAATTATCAAATATATTCTTATCATAAAATTCCAACTACTGTTTTGATTTAATAATAATTTAATAATTAATTTATTTAATATTGCACGAATGCTTAAACATATTCATTACAATTATAATAGAGTTTTAGTATATTTAAATTTCAAAAACTAATGTACAACAGCAAACCACAAAGCAGCATTATGAATATAACTAAATACTCCTGTTAAGGTTTCCGGTTCCGGAAGACAAATAATAATGGCGGACGCGCACAAAAATATGCAACAGTTGTCGAAGACCTCGTAATGTATATAATTTGTCAACCCGTCAGTGAGAGAGCTGAATAAACACAAATTTTGATAAAGGGTTTGGTGCGTTTTCGTACAACATTATGTTCAGCACATAAATACTATATATTTTTGACAACATTTCTATGAAATATCGCTTCACTCTTTCTTCAATTTATACTTCCGTTTTGCATTTTCGAGATCCGTATTGGTTAAGTGTCTAGTCTGTTTGAGTTGATAGCCTTAAAGAGTTTGCCGTCAAGTGTCTAAGCTGGCAAAGATAGTAAATACACCCTGGTCGAAGGGCATTGAAGGCATGGAACGACAGACAGCTAGAGGATTTGGCGGGACAGCCAGATAAATAGAGGGAAATGGCGCCACTTCCGTTGAGCAATAAACATTAATGCGCAATTAAAGCTGGTGTCTGGCTTTACCACTGAAGTAAGGGTAAGTACGATTGGGGATGGAGTGTCTGTATTTGATTTGCAGCACTTGGGGTGATTAACGCTTGGCGCCCGTGTATTAGCTTTTAGTTATTTACGGCCAAAGCTTCGATTTGCCATGGCAGTCATAAGCATAGCCGATAGGACTTTGATGTTGATGTGGAACATCGCCATTAAACGCTGTGCTGATTAATCGAGATAACCTTTTAGAGCGTTGCCATGACTCTGTTTACTCGGCTTGAACATCAAAAGTTGTGATTGAACTGATTATAATTTCAATTTATTGCACCAGTTGCACCTTATGCAAATTAAGCATACGCCTTGTTAGTCATTGTAGATACTTTAATAAGAGGCAAACACTAAATACTCGTTATTTAAAAACAGGAAAACAGAGGGAAATAAAAAATCTGAACTAAGCATTTGGGAAAACAGCTGCAGAAGGAGCTTGACAGCTTGCATTTAAGCCTGTCTACCAAGTGGATCTGCAACTTGTTTGCATTTCCTAACAAGACTTTGTTGTCCTTCTCTGCAACTGCTACAAGTACTACGAGCATGTAGCTTCATTGCTGGACGGACAAACGGAAGTGCTCTGTAAATTCCCAAGATGCAGCTGGTGTTGAAGACTCAGACTTAGTTCAAGTCCCAATTCTGGTCATAATACTTGTTCGCATATGTCTTAAATTTAAGGCATGTTTGTATAAAAACTGCTGCTGCATAATTCAATTACTAAACCAAGATGGGCTTTGTAATGTATGTATGTGTCGCAGACGAGTGATTTTTATGGTAGCTTGGCAATCGAAGCACGTGCCATAATAAATATTCGTGGAACGCTACTGTTTTTGGCATATTAGATTGAAATTGTGATGCCTAAACAGACACCACATTCATATTGTTTCTGGTGGTAAGTGTGTGTGTGTTTATGTGGTTAACACCTGTTTGCACAGAGTGTAACTGCCTTTAAACTCGGTTGAGAAAGACAAAGGCAATTTGAACTTTGCCGAAAATTGGTTAAAGTGTGTCATTAATAACCCTGGCAACCGGCAACTGGCAACTGATTTATTTTGGCGACATTGTTTGTCTGCTTTAACGTCAAATTTTGATAAATGATTTTGGTTGTTTGCATATTGGCCAAATCAGTTAACGTGAAATGTTTAGCAGCTGCCAGTTGCATTTTTCAGCTCCATTTGGCTGCGTTCAGCTGACAGACATTTAATGTCCACTGAGCATATAAAAATCAAATCTAGATTCCCATGTCGCCGCTGCCAGACGACAACCCTGCAAACACTAGAAAAGGCCACAAAAAATAGCTAGCTCAATAGTGTAAAAAAACAAAGAAAGACACTGAGAGCAGTGTGATGTCCTTTTATATACCCATGCAAAAAAGTATTTGATATGTCATATATTAAACAATGATAGATTTGCAATTTTATACCCGCTATATTGTGCATATACTTTTTGGGGATATATGTTGCAGATATGTTTCTAATGAGCTACAATAAAATATTTCTGACGTAGAAGATCTTGGTGGAAAAACGAGTGAATATAAAAAATTTCAATCTATCATAACTTTGCCAAAACATAACCGATTTCCACGCGGAATATCATTTTGATCATCATTTGGCCTGTAAATTGATTCTGCATCAAAATTTTATTTAATTTGAAAATTCAATATTTTGGCCATCACAGTCATATTTTTCCATATCTACCCCTTATCATTTTCTTAAAAACTTCAATCTCTCATAACTTTGCCAAAACTTAACCGATTTTCATGTGGAATATCATTTTGATTATTATTTGGGCTCTAAATTGATTGTGCATCAAAATATTATTTAGTTTGAAAATTCCGTTTTTTGGTCATCAGTGTCATATTTTCCGTACTTTTCCTCTGGCACTTTACCAAAGACTTCAAGCATTCACCTACACCTAAATACGATACGAATTATTTATAATTTCCACTAAAGTAAAATGATTTGAATCGTTTTTCCACAACAGTGAATTTGAGGACATTTCATCGTAAATAAGCCAAAAATAGCCTCTTTTTCTCCGTTTTTATTGCTGCTGACACAAAATGGCGTTTGTCTCACAAAAATATGCAACAGCAGGCACATATTTGACACTCACACAACTACACTCATCATTCGGATGCTTGTGTATGAAAAATGGTTGAAAGTTGCCTTTCCATTGATTTGATTGACACTTTTATTGACATACAGTTACGTCTGTTAGTTTAGTAGTAGTTGTTGTTGTTGTAGCAATAACTGTCGAGGGTTTTTGACCTGAGCTATGTATGAACGGGCTAAGCTTTTAAGCCAATATATTTGGCAGGCAACCGTAAAGATTGGGGAATTTTGTTGTATTTATTCGCATACTTTTCTGGCCCATGCATTATTTATTATCCATAAATTGAATGTATTTCGTTCTCCTTCGTTTCGTTTTCTTTTTTATTACTTTACGGCTTGTTCAAATTTGTGTTAACTAAATATTGATTTGATTCCAGTTAAATTAATCCAGTTACTATTAAAAATGACTTTATAAACTTTATGTGTCAAATGATGAGTTTATTAATAAATAAAAAGGATATACTTATTTGAATTTACGGCTTTTTTATTGTAGAAAGCATTTTAAAGAGTTTATTGAGTATTTTTATTGTTATTAAGCTATACAATTTATCGTCCTTTTCACGCGCTTTTAAATTTTGCCGCATTTTTAAAGCTGTGTCCAAAAATATTTAATAATAAGTTTTAAAGTTTGCTGTACGAATTCTTGACGCTTATCTTGGCCAGTCTAATTGCCCGTTCTAATTGTACTAGGAGGGGAATAGGGACCGAAGAGAGAAGACAAAAGGACGGCTGCTGGCTAATTAAATTTTGTGGTCGCCAGTGGAGAAGTCTGCCTGTAAAGTGGCAGCAATGAAATTTCATGGCACTTTCACTAGGGGACTCACTGTTCTGGCACTTTTTCACTTATTTTTTGGTTTGCTGGTACTTTTTATGCGTGTCCATAACAATAACCAAGCTCACTCGTAAATTTTGACATTTGCAGCCTTTTGTTTGCATTAATCTGGGCTAAATCATGTGGTAAGCTGGCCGCAATACAACACAATCGTCTGGTAATTAATCAGGCTTCATTTTCACTTAATCGCAACCATGATTTTGCACGCTATTGCGGTTACGATGTGCAAGTATATGGAATATTACAATTCTTTTATTTCATTCCCATTTACATATAAATTTTGATTATGCTTGTGCCCCAGCGTGAGGCGTGCGGCAAATTGCCAGCCCTGACCCTGGTCAGCAGTGTCCAAAAATATATATAAAAAAAGAATAAAACCAATTTAAATATGCATAACATGGCGAGCAACATTTGACGTTGTTAGTCGCGGTTCCTGGTGCCCCGTAATTATCCATTTGAAGTCCAACTGTGCCTAGCCGCAATATCACAGTTGTCGTCCTGGCAAGGACATCGTCAGGCGCCAGACGTAAAATTTTCAATTCGTTTGCCAAATAAATGTCAACGGCGAGGCACAAAAAGCCGGCATTATGTTTATAATCATGACAACATACAGATACCCAGCCGCCGGCGACTAAAGGGTATACACATTTTATTTCGATTGAGATATGTCATGGTATTTTTATTTTTATATTTTATTTGGCAGAGTTTATAAAGTTTTTCAGCTGTTTTCCATTTAAAGCTTATTTTTTTGCTCGGCTTTTCCTGTGAAATTCCTTTGTTCTGTACATTTTCATGTCATTTATTTGCTATTTGTTTCATTTACTTGTCATAATTCTATATAATTCCCACGGCCATTGCGTGGCTTTTTGATTTATTAAAGTTCTGTGCTTTTGCATTCCCCCACTTGAGTTGTGTTTGGCTTTTATGATTGGCCTACGCAATGGGCCAAAACCATCAAAATGGCCCGAATCCGGAGCCATGTGGCGCCGCCAGCTCCAGCTCCAGGCTTCTGGATCCGCCTGCACATTGATTCATAGCAAATTTATGCTAATTGCTGGCATTTTTCCTGTCTAAAAATAGGCAAAGTTCAAGCAACTTTCGTGCTTTCTCTTTTACTTTCTTTTGCTCTGTCTTGATTAGCTGCTGTGAATTTAATTTGCTTAAATTAATTAGCGTTGCCTTAAAATTAAATGCTTTATCAACTTAACTGTTTCCCAGTCTTACAATTGTCTGAAAGAGTTATTTTGGCTGACACTGTTGTTGTTGTTGTTAGGAGTTGCTGTTGAACTTGGCGTATACGTAATATCTGCTATGCACATCAGTTGCAGCGTTTGAGGGTAAAAGTTTTAAATGTAAAGTGTGTGTGTGTGCTTTTCATAGTCAAAACAATCACCCACAAACACACACACACATATTTCACATTAAATGGCGTGCTGACAAGCGAAACAGTTTGGCAACAATATCTAGACTGAAATTCTGGTCACCAAACGATGACGTGGTCGTTGTTGTAGCCCCCTTTCCACCCCACATACTTGTGCCTTTGAAGGACAACAAACTAAGGTCCTTATGCGTTAAGTTTCTATATATATAAACTACGGCTTTAGTTATTTCTGCGCGTCATTGTTCTCCCGGCGACTTGTGGCTATAAAACTTTAACAAACCCAAGGCAGTCGCTCCTGGAGCTTCAGCTGCTGTGCATGGCAATGCATTGAGCGATGTTTAAATTACTTTCGAACTAGTGCAGCTGTAAACCATCGATCCATCGGGGGAAGGATGTCAAATAAAAGGAAACACTAAACGATACAAAGCTGACAGCGCGAAATTCAAGATGCAGTCGTCGCGAGTCCTGGCTGGAAACTCAAAGCTAAACATGAAATGTAATTACAGGAATGAAATACAGGACACTTGACCTACATCCTTACAACTTACTCGACGGGAATGTGGACAGGATGTGGAAGGAAACCTGGGCTGGGGATTGTTCAGTGGCAATTACTTTCGCACGTTTGGCCAACAAAGGCTCTGGCCAACTGGGAAAAAGGTTGCGCCTTTGTTAAAATCCAGACACTCTGTCCGCCAATGAAAATTATTGCATGCCTTGCATTATTCCCAGGATCCGTGTGATGTCTGGAACGTAAAAGCGAAAAGAGGTCAATGTATTTTTTGTTTATTTGCCCACCCCACTCCCCGCACTGTCGCTCGTAAAATCCCAAAGCATACGAGGCCCATTTCACGGGAAAAGTCGGACGTTGTACGCCGTACTCCACTTCCCTTTGCTCTTGTCAGACATTCAACGCTCTAAATATAAATTTACGTTGTATGCGTGGGTGTGGCATGCCTCAAGTCATCATAACTTCTGCTCCAAGCGTCGCAACTTCTCCGCAACTCCGGAACTTCTCCGGCTCGTCTCCCGCCTCACAGCCAATATATGTGCGCATTGCCATTGTCCATAAATCAAATGTCGCTTTGAAGTTGCACATTGCCTGGGCTCGTTTCTAAGAACTTTGCAAAGATAAATGAAACTATGTATTCTCCAGATTCCAAACATAAAAACAAAAACCCACAAAAAACGCGGATATAAAAACGAAATCTGAGGCAAACACTACTCGAGTGCCAAAAATACCCCATAAAGAGTAAAAAGTTAAGAATTATAAATCGATATCTGAAATCAATGATATTTTTTCGAAAAAATTTTTAATGTTTATTTTTCAAATCGATAATATTTGATGAAATTTGCATTTGGTCCTTAGGGAAATTTTCAACTTTTACCAACTAATATACTCTCTTTACAAATTTACAGGGTATATCCAAACGACTGTTACAACTTCATGCATATACAAACCCGAGTCTCTTGGTTATGGATATGGAAATTGGTAGAACTTGACATTTCTCGTTTCACACCATTTGCCTTGACTCAAATTTGTCTTTTTCTCCTCGACTGTGGCCAAGGAATTTGAATTCAGTGAATTTTCAGCGAATTGGTAAAGTTTTTGGCGCCGTTGTCCCCACCCCCACCCCCAACCCCATTTGGGCAAAGGGCATTTGGGAATTATTTGTTTTTTTGGCGTGTTGCTTTAAACGTGTCACAGATCATATGGCGAAATTTGTATGTAAAATGCAAATTTAATGCATAAATTAGGCAAGCGATAAGGACAGCAACAATGACAACAAATAAATTATAATTTGCGCTATGCTGACCCGTTATAAGCCAATCAAAGTGGCAGCCAACTGGCACATCGGCTGCGGCTGTAAATTGAATTAAACTCCTGCCCTGAAAATGGCGAGCCTTAAGTGAATTAGAGAGTAGACCCGCATATCCTTCGTATACTTCATCCTACGCATCCTTATGGCAAAGACAGTTCTCTGGCACTTTATTCCGTTTCCGCTTGCGTGCGTATGCCAAAATGAGAATAGAGAACAGGATGATAAGTCAAGCGAAGGATGGCCACGAAATGATAATAAAAGTGTGTCAGTCCCACACACAAAGCAAGACTCAAAACACGTATACGACATGTGCGACATGCACATGTATCTACTATGTTAAATTTTAGCTGGTTGTATGTGAGTGTGCACACACATGTGTGTAGTTCAAGTTAATTGCCTTGGTCCTTTCGAGCTGCAGCGAGTTAATCGCCGGCACGGTAAACGCTCCATAGCTTCCTTTATGCTCTTCCGCATGCCTCTTTCATTTCTCCATCCTTCGTCAGTTATTGTGCAGATAAGTCACGGCGTCAGGCACGAGATTCTCCTTCACAAAGCGCATTGTCATGCTCAGAGTCTCATAGTCTCAAAGTCTCACAGTCTCACAGTCTCACAGTGTATCGCCATGCCACTATCTCACCATCTGACAATGCCACATGCTAGTTCCACACATGACTGACATGTAAATTAAGATTAGACTTGGAACTTTCTTTCTTTCTGTTGTTGAGCGAATAAAATTGAATATGCATGTTGTCAACATGTCGCACACAACAAGTGTCTTGGCTACATTTGTTTTGGAGGGCAACATTTGAGGCTGGGCAACATTTGTGTCTGCGCAACATTTGTAGCTAAACACTGGCAACATTTTGGCTAGCTGACTTTTAAAAATGCTGCCAAGTTGGCTATGATATGTGTTTGATTTGATTTTGTTTAACAAGCGATAGGGTATACATGATTTAAGTGTTGGTATGTAACAGTCTGTGTGATTCTTACAAATATGTAAAGTTGTCTGTAGTTCATTGTATATTTAAAATAGCCATCATTTAAGTTATGCTACGGATATTTTAATGATGTTTTTAAGCATTAGGATAGGTTCGACTGCAGTGTAAGGCTATTAAAAGCAGACGCGTATTAAGTGATATACAAAAAAAATTTATAATGCTTAAATGTGGAATTTATAATTATCTCATAATTTATTTTCTATTTATACTCCAGGTCAGCTTTTAGTCGATCCTTTTAAATCTAGGATGTTTTTTTTGGATTCTTTAACCGCAACTATATCACCACTCGACGCTGGCAAGCTGCCACATAAAAAAGAGACAAAATTAACGGATTGTGGGACAACGCAATAAATTGGCAAATATTCGTATTAAAGCAAAAATCCTAACACAAAGTTGTTGCTTAGTTTTATTTTATTGTGTCGTCTGCAGCAATTATGTTTGTGTTTATTACATTTCCGATGTGTTTCATTGAACGTTAGCTAATTTTATAAATAATTAGTTGCAATTATCGCATTTATATATTTGGTCAAATACAATTTAAGCCAAAAGCTGATTGCTTTTATCCGCTTTGCGGGTTCCCATGAAAAACTTGTCTGCAGTTGACATTTATTCGGTGGAGTGTTTTGTTGAACTGTTCAAATAATCATGTGAATTGCTTTTAGTGTTGTCTCATTTATTTATTTTGCTCACAAATGGCACAAAATGTTTGGCGGCTGTTTTGTTTTGCCAATTGCTCTGCTTGCTGTGGGCCATATCAATTAACTGAAATGCTTCCCCAATTCGCGAGTAAACACACTCAAACTCATTTGCAGCGTTAAATTGAGTTTGGAGTGTTGTGTTGAGTGTGTTGAGTGTTAACTGCGCGTATCATCCACCTGTGTGGCAGACATTTGCCACGAATTGCTCATAAATTTTATGTTAATTGCGCCAGGACACAAGGACATGCCCCGTCGGCAGCTGGCCCAAAGATATACATGTACATTTACTCTCACCTTTAAACTGTTGGTGCCAATTGCCACTTAAAGTCAAAGACAGCCCGTTAAAAGTTAATAGAATGTGGCCTTAAGGTTGTACTCTTGCCACTTTAAGGCGCATAAAACTATGCTACAGCTTTTCGGTTAGAGGCCAATAGTCCTTTGAACCATGTGGCAAGGTGGCAAGGTTCTGGCCAATTGTGGTCAACTTGTTGCCAAGCAACTAAATTACAGGTATGCATGAGTGTGTTTATGTGTGGTTAATTTGCAGCAGCCAATTTTCGGGTATGCAATTAACATAATTTGTGCGGGAGTGTCTGGAGAAATGCAGCACGGCCAACATACATTACCTGCCACTTGCCACTTGCCAGAGCTAACAGTCCAGTGTCAACTTGCCACGTGCCACATGTTTAAGCAATTAATTCTTGTGGCACAGCGTCATAATAGGCATTTAATTAATATGCTTCCTTACGGTCCAACATTTGGTCAAATAAATGAGCTGGCTGATTTCCATATTAATTGGCAATTGCTTCGAGCATTCAAGCAAAGATTACGCATACGCCACATGTGTCGACAGTCGAGACTCGCTATGTATATATGTAAATGTTTCCCTGTGGTTTTTGCGGTCTTTTATCTGCAAATTGAAGGTTCGCCGAAGTCATCAAGTTTTCAAATTGTTGCCAAAAACACACAACCGAAAATGCCAGAAACATAAATCAGACATTGCAAAGCACAAAAACTTTTTTGGGTTTCGACAACAGATTTTAATGGCGTTAGACCCTCCACTTTGCCTCCCTCTCTGCCTGTCTGTCTTACGGCTTCCCCCGGCGCCTAATGAGGTAGCATGTAAACGCCGAAGGTCATTAAATTCCAAATTAATATTCAATTATGAGCGATTCTATTGATTTTGTTTTGTGGTCGTTCTGTCTATGTCATTTTTGCACTGTGAGTTGTGAGTTACACATAATTTATGAATTTATGTGGCAGCAACAGCAACAGCTGCAACTGTTTACTCCATTAGCGAAGCCAAGCACGTTATATGAACTTTTATGATGTACCACATGTCGTATGCGTTATGAACTTACGAGTAACTCTTGTAAAACTATGCAGAGACTACGAGACGAGCATTTTGAGACAGACCTTTTGTAGTATTCGTTATTTAATGGGCTTGCTTTATACATATTAAAATTGGTTGGGCGACCGCACATTTATCATATACACACGCTGCCACAGTTCTTAACCTCAGCCCCTCCTCATTTGTTCCTCTCCATTCCTGACCAGCTTTCGTCTGTGGCTGTTGCGGCATTTTAATGGGTTTTTAATTGTTGCCACAGCACTGCTGCCACATTTGCCTCAGGAAGTGTCGTTTTAATGACTTGCAATGGCAGCCAGAGCCACGTCCATTTTACTGTAAGATTATTTCATGTTTTTTTAATGCCACTCATTAAAGTTTGCCAAACTGCAAAAGAGTTGAATGAAATACTTTTGTCATATATCAACGCGACATTAAATGGAACAACACAGTTAACAGTTAAGCGAGTTAATTAATTTTAACTACGCCTACAAAGTGTGCCGCCAAGCTAAGGGTAGATCCACCCCACCACCCCTCCCCCTGTCCACAGCTAATGTCGTGGCATATAAAAATTGTTACCCCGCGAGCAAATTTGGTTTATGGATTTCCCGCGGCATATTTATACCCGTTCTTTTGCACGGAAAGCAGTTGGCAACAAAATTGGCGATAAATCAACTGATAATGTCAGCACATTTAACGACAGCAACGGGGGCGAAGGGTGATGCGGGGTCATTGCGGGTTGCTTGCCTGATAAACTTTGGAACCTGTTCCCTGACATGTGGATAGCGCAAATCAGAAGCCAAGTTTTCACTTGCCACAAGTTTTGGGTTGACTTTTTGGCCTGGCCCTAATCAGTGACGGCTTTCATTGTGTTGGTTTGGGTTTGCATACCAAATTGAGGTGTTGTGCTGTGTGTTTTTGGGGGAGACAGGGACATCATAAAACAAGCAAAAGGAAATTACTGTCGGAAAAGTTTTCATGCTCAAAAGGAATGACAATGAAAATGAAGAAGAACAACAGCAATAATAACAACGAGCTCTAATTAAAGCGTCTACCTGACCCAGAACAGTCACCAGAGTTTATTTATAGAAAATACATCCAATGATGATGACATCTGTATGCAAATTATAATTTGTAACGGCAAACGGACTTAGCTCTAGAACCAATATATAATCGTTGAACTTGGAATAAGGTATTGCCAATAACTTGGCTGTTACATTTTGATATCATCATCATAATAAATCCCGATTTGTTTTACAATCTCTTCTAATTTTATGACTCAATCTCAATATTTAGTTTCTGTTTGCGCTGACTTTGGCGGCGCTGCTGCTGCTGCGCTCAATCACCGTGCAAATGGTGTCAAATGCCGACTCCAGGCTGTCGATAAACTCTTTGCCCTGAGCCTGATCCTTGTACGTGGTCACTATGGCGCCAGCCATGTCATTCATAATGGAATAGCTTTAGTAGAGAAAGAATTAATTACAGTCAGAGTTGTAGATAAAGTGCACAACATGCTCACCCAAGTCCTAGACCATCCTTTACCACTGGACCAAAGGAACCGGCAATAACCGTGTCTGCACCCAGCGTAGAAGTACTTATAATATTATAGTTGATGCGTCGATAAGCTTCAGTCTCATATAGTGCCGGTTTAGGCAATCCCTCCAGCTCTGCCATGTGTCTCAGGGCAAACAGATGACGATCAAAGCCCTGTCCCATGGCAGCATCCTTGGTCAGTTGACCGTGCACACTGCTGCACTTGTCAATCATGGCACGCAGTTCTCCAGCGCTGGGTTGTTTTTGAGAGGGTTGCAGAACCGCCTCGCAAAAGGCTTTCGTAGCCATGGTGCAGGGACGCATTGTCTCCGTACGGCCGTGTCGGAAAGCCGACGTGCTGCAGGATTCATAGGTGCCCACGTAGCGCTGAAAAGCCTGACGATAGGCCAGCTGAAAGGAGAGCTGCATAATCGAATCGGGACTTAGGCCATGACGCTTACAAGTGCCCTTGTTCAGATTTGGATACTTCATAACATTCATATCCAAATTGGCCATAATGCTGGCATTGTTTGAGTAAGCTGCCTCGACAGCTGCTCGAGTGTTGTCATCAATCTCAAAGTCAAGGGAACGGACATTGTAGCTATCGCCATCTGCCAGAGTATGTGGCGTGGATGATGATACATAGGGCTGTTTCGTGGTGTCCCTGTAGATCTCGTTGAGGTAACGTAGCACAGCGACGCCATCGCCCCAGGAGTGCTCAAAGTTAATGGAAGTTGTGCCATCGGCGCTGATCACCAGCGAGATGGACTTGTCGAACCAACTGGAGATGAGAAATGCCAATCAATTAAGTTATTAAAGTAATATATAATTGAAAGGGTTCAACTTACCGATTTGTTGCCTTGCCCGCCAGCAATTCCTTTAGCAGTGGAGCTGGATTATCATCGTTGTAGACACCATCCTCCACACCGTCAAGGCTTACACAGAACAACGCTCCATCCACTTCGCGATGCAGTAGCTCCGCATTCTTTGAGCTGCTGATGAAGTGCGCTCGGGATTTAGCCCATTCATCACGCTGAGAGGATGTCGACACACCCAGAGGCACGCTGGCGGCATCCTTTTGCGAATCCAGCTCGATGATGCTCTTGAGGCGACCCAGAATGACGCTCGGACTCTCAATGTAGCCGCTGCTGTCGAGCACATTCATGGTATACATGTTGCCGCGACGCATGACCATAATGTGCTTGGAGTCGGGTGACAGCACCAGCTCATCCTTGCCGATTCTCGGTATGCGCGAGGTGCCAAACAGGCGACTGTACTGACTCATGTCCAAGGGGAAAGCCTTGAAGGCATACGAAGCGTATGTGGCAAAGGCCTTGGGAGCAACGCTCATCCAGCGACGATAGCTATCCGTGTCCGTCTTCTTGGGATTCATGTGATAGACCTCGGGCTCCAGTTTATTCGCCTGCAGCGAGCGCCAGAAACGCAGCGAACTGATGATCATATTTGTAGCACGAACCACTTGTTGCTGATACTCTGGCCGCGTTTCGTTCTTGAGCACCACCAAGGGATTATAGTTGAGGGGCAGGGGAACACGATCCGCGAGGTACATGTCGAACCAGGGCTGCGAAATGTAGCTGGTGTGTTTGTTGGCCTCGTCGCGTTGCTTCAGCTTCGCATGCAACTCCATGCCGATGCCCTGGCGAAACTCCTCGACCACCTGTTGCGTCTGCCTGTATTCATCGGGGCTGACTATGGGCTGCACGGCGGACAGAAATCTCTCGCAGGATTTCTCCAGCAGCGGTATGGGCAGGCGGGGCAGAGAGCGTTGAAAGTAGAGCGTCGGCAACTTTGATGTCTGCAGGTACTGGTAATGATTCCCATGGGTTGTTGTTGTTGTCGCGTTGCGAGTTCCAGACACTGCGGAGCCAAGGCGGCCCTTATTCACCTTTAATCTAAACATTATTCACAATTAACGCCGGTAATTTAATAGAAAGCGCAGCGGTAATCAAAGTCCACTAGTCGACTACACGTAAACAAGCAACAACAACGAACAGCAGCGACTCTCTCAACGACAACGACAACAATGAGCAAACTGCGTCGCACAGCTGTTTGGTATTTTTTGGTATTTCGGGCAGATCACAGCTGATCGCTAGCGTAAACTGTTATCGATATATCGCATGCAAGCAAACTGAGCAGCGATATCGATAAGCAACCCGCTTAAATTTAAATTTAATGAAATTAATTACTTTTGCTATTTTTATTAATAAATTTGATGAAAATTAAAATTTAGAAATAGACAAAATTAAAATTAACATTTTAATGAAGAGAAGATAGGAAATTTAATTCTGAGAAAAAAAAAATTATATCAAAAAATCAAGAAAAATCTAAAAAAAATTATGCAAAAATTTAAAAAATTCTAGAAAATCAAAAAAAAAAATCCGATAAAAGGTACAAAAATAAAATGAACCTCAAGTACAAAATCAAGCCAGATCGCAAACTTTTTCGGGATGGGCAACCCTCGAGACCCTCGTCCCACAAAACGGTACTTTTCTGCCATTTTATGAAATGATGGCGCCGGAAGAAAGAAAGAAAAGTTCCATATATTTTGGACGGCACTATTTTTCGCAAGGAGCGACAAGGCGATTAAGTGTTTGTCCAATGTGTATGCTTTATGTGTGCAATAATCTTCGATACGGGACGGGAAATTGGCACAAGCACATAAGGTATGTCTTTCCCCGCCCCCCACTTTTCCACTTGTTTCTTAATTTTTTTTAACAGTTCTTGTTGTTGCAGCGATCCCATCCTCACTTGGTTAAGGTTCTAAAGCTAAAAGAACAAAATAAAACTATGATGAAAGCAACAACGCATCGATTTCAGCATTTGTACATTTTATTTAGAGACTTAAACGCACTTTGACCTTTCACACGAATAAACAGCTACGTTTTGTTTGCATTTTCTGTCGCGTCTTTGGTTTTGAGCTGGTCGGATTAGTGTCTGTTTGTATTATTTGACTTGGCGGCCGTTGCCCAGGTGTGCAAATATATAAAAGGCAAACATATACAAATTAGAAGAAGCAACATGCAAATTCGCATAAAAATTTTATGCTTTGTCGAACTTAACGAGCAACCTTTTGGCTTATCGACTTCGATTACAATTTGCCCACGATTTGGAGCAAGCAATAAAACTTGGCGCCCTTCCGATCTTTTGAAATTACGGAAAGTGTTCTTGGCTTTTGCTCTGGTCGAGTGGCACATTTGCATAAAACTGAAAACGCTGCGGATGTTAAAGTGAATGGGGATGAGGATGGGGATATGGATGTGGATGTGAATGCGGATGAGTTGCAGTGTAATTGGCCAAAGTGAAATTGCGTTAATATTTAACAAGCCAACAAAAGTGCAAAAGAGAAGCGTACAATGCAGACTATAATACCATGGCCAGGAACGGAACCGGATGCAAAGTACCCAGCCTTGGCTGAAAAGCGCGAAATAATGCGTTAAACGATGAGGGTGGAAGGGAAAGGGGCTGGAAGTAGCATTTCAGCTTTGGGATTTCAAAATGTTCATTCGCTTTATGAGGTCCAACTCACGCTTGATCACTCCAGCAATTGAATTCATACATAACCAACCTCATCTGTATTTATGCAAATGCATTTATATATATGTCTTCTTTTGTGTATTTTCAACATGTACGACATTTCATATTGTATAATTATATTTACTCGAAATAACGTAATTCGATATTCGGCTTGGGGCGAAACATGCAATTCTTTAATTTGTATTAACGCCTGCAAAATAAATATTTAATTGGCATTTCACCCTAAGTGGACATGCCATTAATTAAATCATTAATATTTTGATGGGGAGAATTATGCAATTTTAAATGAATTTTTAAATAAGTGTTAAGTTCTTAAGTTACTCTCTGCAGAGAATCAAAAGCTGAAAAGTAAAGTGAAAGAGTTTTTATATTTTTTTTATTTCTTCTCTATTTAAAACAATTCTTGATTGATTGCAGGGTAACTATAAGTCAATTCTCAATTTTTATTCTTAATATTCATTTCGATGATTGCTATTAATTAATTAATACTTGTATTCATGGCAACGGTCGTGATTTTTTATTTTTTACTGACTACAAATGATCTGAAATCGCATTAACAATCAATGGGGAATTGGAGAGTTTGCCAGTGAAAAGTGTCGACGACAGATGCGGGAAAATTACTTGAATAAATGTAGTAAAAATGTTTGTGAATGTGAAATCAACGTTTCTTTTAACAGTTAACGCGGCACATTAAAACTTTTGTTCCTTCATTCGGTTGAACTGGGACGCGGAATGGACGTCAATTTGTCTACCCCGTCAATGGAAATTCCGAAGCGTGCATCGAAAAGGTCAAATTGTCAATGGATTGACTGAGGCGGAGTCGAAGGCGGACACGGAGACGGAGGCTGTGGCTGATGATGGGAATAACAACTGTCAGACGATTGTCATTTTGTGGGACAAAAAGCGGCGTTGAATGGTGTGAAAATAAACCCAATGCCTTTGAAGGGTTATTGAACAGGTCGAGAAAGATGTTTTCCCAGGATATTCGGCTTAACAATAGCAACACTCCAATGTTCAGGTGAATCAGCAGAAAACATGACTTCTCCATTTCTACTAATGTTTATTGTTTTGGTTTGAAGGCTTGAAGGGCTTTAAGTTGTACAAGCATTGAATGTCAACTCGTCCTCGTCCTCGTCTTCGATTGAGACTGAGATTAGCATGAATGCGTCAGCATAATGTGTTCCATTCGAGCATATCATTGGCCTATCCTTGAACTGCCTACAAAATGGCAGAGATGACGCAGCCTAGGAGCAACAATTTGCATATGGAGCAACGTCATCGTCGAAACATCTGAACCGAAGAGAACGGATGGAAATGGCAAGTAGATTTTTGGATATATATGCTTCAGTGCGCCGCAATGAGATTAAAAAATCTAAATCAAATGTAAGCAAAGCCAGCAAAGAGAAAAATGAAGTAAAGAAAGCGTAAGAAAAACGCCAGGACTTGATCCTGAAGTGGTTTGTCTTGACTTTTCTTTGTTGCTGCTACAATTTGCGCTCCAGGCATTCGAACTCAATTTAAATTTAATTCCTCGTTCTGGGCGTGCATGACAAAATAAGTAAAGCCCGCAGATTAGGGCAACAGCAATACACTGCCTTACAACAATACACGCCCACTTGTCGATGTCTTACATTGCCAGCAAGATTCTCAGATAATGAATATGTAAATCAGTTCCGCTTATGAGTAAATCTCTCTGTGTGTGTGGGTGTGTCTTCAGTTTATTTTGATAATATGAAATGCCTTGCTTTATTTTATTGTCGCTACTCGAATGAATAATGTAGATAATTGGCTAATTTAGTGTACGTCGAACTTACATACACTCACACACTCTCACACATTCTCACAGCTTATTATTAATTTATGGTCAGCAGACAAAAGCTGACCAGCAAGCATAATTAATATACGTCAGGACATGAAGGCAGAGGAAACATCAGAGCATCATCCTCAATGACAACGTCAAGGTTCAATGTCATCTAACAATCGATACTTGGAGCAGAAATTCCCTTGTTAGTTCAACATGTGCCACTTTAAAGGTTGACTAATTCTATAACAAATCAACTGAGTTCCCTAACATTTGTATAGAATTCGTCTTGCTCGTCTTGCTTTTGTACTGAGAATCGGCTTACGACTGTCCGTCTATGTAAATGCCAGCAGAATTTCAATGTATATCCTCTATTGTCCTGTGAAAGGTGAAGGTACGCTTAAGTCCTTGTGTATTGCAACCAATGGCAAATCGATGTGTAATTGTTAGAAAAACATTTTCGTTAGGCAAAACTATTCTTAATACCTCGATACAATTAAAGAGACTAAGGTCAATTAATTCGATGTCTTTATAAGTTTTCAGATAACTTAAAGGTACACAAATTAATGTGAAATTGACAAGAGACTTTCAGTTAAAATTTATTTAAAATATGAAAAACCGGGCTCTGAATAAGAATACGTCTACAAATACTGTGAATTATAAATATTGTTAAATGAGCACTTGTACTCTATTATTTAAATTAATTTAAAGCTAATATAAATTGTATTTTACTTATTTTTGTTATATTTTCTTTTCGAGCAAACTATTGAAATAATTATTTAAATTATTAAAAATTATTGTTGCCTTAAGCGTTGCTGTGTGTCTTAACAAATTGCTTACAAATGTGTGTGCAACTTTTGGTTGGACAGAATCATCAACGCCACAGTATGTGTGTGTGATGAAGGCCAGACAAATAACGCCGTTTTGTGCTTTGTTGGTCTTAAGACTGGAAGTTGGGTTCAGGGAGCTGTGAGCCGTGTTCTGATTGCTTGGGTTTGCCAAGAAAATGGGGAATGGCAGACATAATATCATTTTTCACAGCAGCACACAGAAAACGGGCCACATTAAATTGCTATAAAGTCATCGCGCAGGAAATCGCGGCAAAATGTGAATGGCAAAAAGGGAAGCGGACAACGCAAAGGGACATGTAGCTTTTGCTTGTTATAAATTCAATTTTTCACCACTCTGGAAACTTGGGGACTGGTACGCTGACTCAACTCGGGCACATGCTCATAATTATAAGAAATTTCTGAAATTTTAGCAGACGGCTTGCCAAAGCAGATTGAATTGTTTACTTAAATGCTTTCAGTTTTCTTTAGGCTTTCTTATGGTTTTTTTTTTTTCTCACTCTCTGCTTTCCATTTTTGTTGTTGATTTTTGTTTGCGTGTTAACAAGAGATTTGGCCATTTTTATGGTCAGCAATTAACAACTGGAGTGCCGCTAAAAGTAGGCAACACTTTTGCACATGTGCTGTTGTTGTTGTTGTTGTTGTTGTTAGGCTGCCGTGCTGGCCGTCATTAATCAAGATGGCGTCGGCTGCTGTGCGGTGAATCACACACACACACACACACTCCCACAAACACTTCTACAACCGCGTTCTTCTCACAACTTTGTAATGGCCCTTAAATTGCCCGTTACACGGCAATCGTAATGAAATCGAAATGAAGGAGGAAGGAAATGCTACCAAATAAATCACGTTCCAAATTTACCGCCAACTAAAAAATGTGTACAAAACGGGCAACAATTCTGCGTCAGCATCAGCCAAATATATAATTCCATTCCCATTGCCATTGGCCAAATTGTTGGCCATTATGAAGCCAAAGTATGCGTCAGTTGTTGTCGACGCTCGCAACACCCATTTGTTGGTTTTGCCTTGAAAATTATTATTAATGTTACTTAAGCGCATGCTAAAATGCGGTTTATTGAATTATTATTGCGAAATTTTTGAGCGGTCGCCAGACAAATTGAAAAATGCCAGTGTAAAGTATGTGATTGACGTCAAAAGCTTTTGGACAAAAACCTTCACTTGGCTTTTATCAACAACAGCACACGCACACACCCACTCACACACATACCCCTACACACACATTGACGCTATTTACATAAGCAGTAATGAATCAGGCTACGCAGGATTTTCAGCAGGAACTGTCCTTTGACAGGATTTGATTGGAAACTGTTATGTCAAATAGACCTGAAAACGATCGAGGAAATTAATTAATTTGCCAATACTCGTAGAACAGAAAATGCAATTGAATCAATATTCATAGGTTTACCAATGCCAAAAATAGTTTTCACAGAATAGTGATAGTTGATAGTTAAACGTGTATTTACCAAATCTCGTTCAAATGCCTACACTAATTTCTAAAATTACTCTCCCATGGTAGGCAATTGAGAAACACACACATTTCATTCGAATTTGAAACTATTTTTTCATTTGTGCTATGAGATATATTAAGCATTTAGCAATAAATCTATTTTAAAGCTGGCAAACATATTTCTGTCCTATTTACTAATGCGAAAAGCTCTTCATATTGTCGTACTTCAGAATTTTAGTTAGTTTAAGTTTTATATTTTAGACAGGTAGATATATAAATGCTCTAAATAGCTGTGGAATTTATGTAGCTTACAACTAGAATAATTGCACTGATTTGTCTGAAAGTGATGTATGGAATTCTTTTGAGTACATGCTGATAATATTCCCATTTATTCATTACCTAAAATTTTATACCCTGAGCCCATTGAAAATGCAACAAAAAGGGTATAATGTGATTGGCAGAATGTATGTAACAGGCAGAAGGGGGCGTGACAGACCTCCAAAAGTATACATATTCTGGATCAGGATCAAAAGCTGAGTCGATTGAGCCATGTCCGTCTGTCCGTCCGTCCGTCTGTTTGAACGCGTCGATCTCAGAGACCATAAGAGCTGGATTGGACCACTATATCATATAGCCGCCATAGGAACGATGCGTCTATAATTAAGTTTTAGTATGAAAAAGTTTTTTGTTTGTTGAGATATCTTAACCAAACTGATAGAATATGCATTTCTGACCAAATTTGGTTCAGATCGGTATCGTATATCATAAAGCTGCCATAGGAATAATCTGTCGAAAATTAACTTAAAGTACAGTGTACCTGGTCTCAGGGTATCCTACTGTCGAGCGTGCTCGACTCTTGCTGTCCACTTGTTTTCAGAGTATTTTCAATAGATTGAACAATTCAATTGTTACCTGGATTCAGTAGTTTATTTATAACACATTTTTATATTTATGCTGGCATATTGCGACACCTGGGTTTCTACTTGTTTATTCAGGCAGAAGGGCTCTCCATCCAAGTTGCCGTAAATTGTCGAAATTCGAACAGTTTCGGTTACATTTTATCGATGGAATTGCTAAAGGGAACTTAATTTCCGCAAGTGCAATCCAGAAATGCAGGTGCAAAAAACAACAACAACAACAACAAATTGAAATGCAATACAATAAAAGATTGGCAGTAGGAAAATAAGAATTGAAATGAAAATGGGAAATAAGAAAAAGCTGGAAAATGTGCCTGATACTCTATACTACGATGAATTACGTATACGGATTCGTTTGCAAAGTCCAGAAGTTCCATTTGTCGAGTGCATCGTGCATGTGGAGACGTGATTGCCTTGGTCCTGCATTTATTTGCATATTTACCTGCTGCAAATGGTTTGAGTACGATTGAGTATTTCTAGGTATTTATCTTACATCGAGTTGGCATTCGATTGGCATTGACTGGGCTGAGATTCAAGCGTAGTTGTGGGTGATTGGCATGCAAATTGAATGGCCTGACAGTTGGCAGCCTGGCAATTGGGTTGACTTGTCTCAACTGCACACACAGTTATCAAAATCACATAAACGGTACGATCATATACCTCAACGTCAAGCTGTGAGCTCTAACCTGTACCCTGTTACCGGGCTAACAATGGTAAAAGGTAATCAAATTCCTCAAAGGCTAAACAAATTACATAGATCCTACACAAATGGAAATTTACTTCAGCAACTCAAACGACGTTTTACGAGTTGCACAATATGAGAAATATTTCATAAATTTCAAAAGCATCAGCATCGGTAGACGCCTGAATAATTGAAGGTCATAACTTGAACTTTTGCCCATCACAGTGTGTGGGAGTGTGGGCGTGGCAGTCACATTTGCATAAAGTTGCCAGTAGCGGAATATGTAGCGTATTTGCATTACCTTCTTGTTACAGTCAGCTTAAAATAACAATTGAGATGTATATGATGTTGTTACTTTTGTTGTTACTTTCGTTGTTGTTGTCGTTGTTGTTGTCACTTTTGTTGCTGTTGTATTTCTCGGCTCTTCATTTGTACTAAAGAACACAGAGTGAGAGAGAGAGAGAATGAGAGAACTGCGCGGTTTCAGCAGCTTAGTGTTAATCTCCAAGATACTCAAGCGAAACGCAGCAAAGCTATAGTTACACTACACATATACACACTATGCGCACATACACACGCACACCATGCTCACATACACACTCACACACACACACACACACGCAGACTCACACAGTAGACTCGCACACACACACACACAGACATACGCATACAACTGACGGCATCAAGTGCCATTTCACTTCAGTAAGTCGAGCGAAATTAAAAAAAAAAAAATCCGAAAAGGAAAATAAGAAATTGCAAGAAACTCGCGTACGAAACGCTGCGAATAAAAACCAAATGCTGCTAGCATCCTGGCTAAAGGACCTCGACGCAGTCGTTGGGGACGCCATTGCGGCGCCTGCAAATTAAAGTGCAGCAAATTAAATTTTTGGTCTGTTTAAAGCAAGCATGAAATATTTTACTGCTCGTTAATAGTTTATACAAAAGTTTAAATATAGTGAATGAAGTTTTTAACAGTGCTTAAATAAGTTACAATAAAGTCCAGACAATGTTTATATAATAACACATAAATAATTAGGCCTTAATTAAAAATAAAAATATGATCCATACACCAATTAAATTATGATAACATTGTTATGAGATAATACATAAAGATATATTAAATTAATTAATTTTAAACTGCTAATTGTTATAATTTCGATTATAAATCGATACAATGCCTTATTGTACAGTAAAAGAATTTTATTTTAAATATATTCCCACTGAACTTAATGTCATTTTGCAGGGTATTTTATTACACAGTTGCAGAAATTGTGTTGCATTCACTTATTTGCTTATTGCGCTTTCACAATTCGTTTTGGTATTTGCAAGTGTATCTAGTTACACACACACACACACACACACACACAAATACACATTCACGTACGCTTATATTATTGTGAATGGGCCCAGTTAACAATGGCAGCCTTTCAGTTTTAGTTCCGTTGGGCTCATTGTTGCTGCTTTTGGCCATGGTAGGCAACGGCCGTCAGTTGGCCAACAACTGGACCAGCTTTGGCTTCCCTTCAAATGCATATTTCTAGCAATTACGTTCAACTCGTTCTCGGCTCGCACGAAATATGGTTTGGACAGTGTATGCATGTCCATTTTGCCACATCCCTTTTCAATGGAATATCCGCTTGAAGTGTGCATTTCTCTAGTTGACTGTTTGGTCTTTTTTTTTTTGGTAGCAGCCGCTTTTCTATGTGGAGATTGAGAAGCTTTAAATGTCATTTGCATTGCCTTGATGCACAGAATTTACACATAATAACAGCAAAATGTAAAACGAGGACAAGATGAATTTACTTAAAATTCAAGATTAAATTTGCTTAACTCGATTGAAATGATATTAGTCAGGATAAATATATTAGGTAAGCCACGCTGAGGAAAAGGAAACTCGAGCTGCCACTTAAGTTTACAAATGAAATATCAAAAGTCCTGTGGGATACTGGCTCTGTCAGTGGTCACTCAATATTAAGTCAAAAGGTCCATCCCCTAGACGCTGACAACACAGATATACCCATACTTACACGTTTCGCCCGTTTACATGTACGCCTCTTTGAGTTTGATCAAAGTTAGAAAAAAGCATATTAATTCCATTACGACAACGACAATCCTGCTATAAGAGTCAAAAAGAGCAGCAGATTGCTGTTGTTGTCCAAAGGTCTAATGTGACACGAAGTTGGATTTGTCAACATTGCGTATACGCAATATGTATGAGTCTATTCTATTTGCTTTATGCTTGATTCGCATTGTATAAGTCAGTTGATGATGGTCAAGATGAACAAATTTGCTACTGATTACGCATCAACTGCCATGGGAACACAAAAACCTAAGCAAATTGTAGCTGAATGGTAAAAAACAACAACAACAACAACAGCAACAATAACAATCATAAATAAAAGCAAAAAAAGAAACCTGTTTCTACTTTGGGCTACTTGCAATTCCAGTGGGACATCCCTAGAGGCACAGTGTAAATACAGACTACAAATGCGAGTACAAACAATATGTTTGCCATTTGTATGCCAATATGTAGATAGTTTCCGGCTACGTGAGCAAACATACTCACACACTCCAAAAATAAGCTTACATATAAGTATTATTTGTACATTGAAGAGATGTAATAGGAACACAATAAACAGACATACACACACACACACACATTAGTCCATGGAGAGTGGTTGTAAATGCGATTAGCTAACTTATTTTGTTGCATAATCGATACCAACAAATACCTTTATAAAGTCAGAATAATTAAGAGATATCTATTGTCATCAAATTATTAACAGATTTGCTAGTAATTAAACATTTGCCACATTTATTCAATTGTAATTGTTACTTTTGTTTACCTTTCTGTGGTGTCAATAGCAACATTAACAAAACGCATAGTAAAAATATTTATTTTCAATTCAATTATTATTTTACGAGCCATATTCAGAACATTAAATTACGCATACGCCACGTGATACAATTGTAGATATGCATGTGTAACCGCTTGTGTGCGGATGTGTGTGTGTGTAAATTGCTGTGCACAGTCAGCCAAATGATTTAGCTGACATCAAAGGTGAGATAATGGGCGAACACATTGTAAAGGGGCGTGGCCGTGGTCGTGTGCGTTCATGTGCTAGTAATTTATCATGCTCAGCTGTGGTGTCTGATGTTACATGTATTTTAAAGTAATTTAACAAAATACTAGGTTACTGTGAATCAATAATATATAAACCAAAATATTGTAAGTCATTTTTTAAATAATCAGCATATACAATTTATAGAGCGTTAATGTAGTAATATCTCTTGGTTGTTTTCCCTTAACTTCTTTTAAACTGTCAATCAAAAATATCTCTTCTAGTCACATCCCATCTTAGAAAAATCACTATTTTTTTAAGGCAATTTCCATAGAATTTTTAATTCCCAAATGTATATGAAAGTAATCCTTCACCTAAATATGCTAATTTTTTACTCTTTCAGCGGCAACAAAAGCGACGCAAAATGGATAACAACGTGGCATGAATAAGACACAAGCATTGTTTGTGCTTAACAATAAAAATTATAATGCAAAGAAAAGAAAAAAAGAATGATAATAAATTCTCAAATCATGCCACCAAAGTGTAAGTAATATAAATACACACAAACACATGCAAGCTGTAAAATATTCATGCCTCAATAGACTGACAAGCAAAGAAAAGATGTCTTTTACAGTTGGGCAATAGCAGCATAAGAAAAGAAAAGCATTAAAGTAAAACAGGACAGATAAAATTCGAGCGCCAAGGAAAATAACAGGACAAAAGAGAAAAATAAAACAGCGCCAACTAACAGCGAATATGCATTACAAATATTGCAGATCCTACCCCAAGGAGCTTCCTTCACAGCCTAGCCTTAGTTGTAGGAATGAAACTATGTTCGCAGAGCAATTATGGGCTCAACGCAAAAACCCATTTAAAGCATAATGCCAAGACTGTATCCGAGGGGCCTAAAGTGCCTTTAGTGCTGAGCGATGGGAGATGGGAGATGGAAGATGGGAATAGGAGGAACTGGTCTAGGATAAATAAAATTGATTAGAACAGTATCGGACTGTGGCAGGGAGAGTGTAATCAATGGAACTAGCTGGCTCGTTATCAGCTGGCAATTTCATTATTTTAATGCGCTAAATGAATTATCAGTCGGCCGCCCATCAAAACAAATGGGCGTGACCCTGACGAACAGACAGTATTGATTGACTAAGGACTGTCAGTGGAATGTGTGTGTGTGTGATGGATACGACTTGAATAATAAAGTCAAGTGATGATTTCTTCAAGCATTTCATTTGTTTCACTTTATTTCTGAGTTATATTCTGCAGCAACAAATAATATTGTCCACTTGTGCGTACCATCTGCAAAAAGGTGAAAATAAGAGTAATGGAAAATCATTTTAAAATATATAGTATCTGCTTACTCACCGACATCAGGGTGGGCAGTGACATTTTTGTAAACCATGATATATCTAAACTGAAGGTCTGATTCGAGCGCGTTATAATCATTCTGATGAGTTGACGAAATTCCCGGCATTCCGCATACCACAAACAATCATAGAATGCCTTTGGAATGCGCTCGCTCTGAGATACAAAAATATGAAAATAACATAAAAATGAGCAACAAAAGAAAAAGGACTCAATGAGAATGAAATCGAAACCTACAGCTGTTGCAAAGCTTTGACCATTATAGCAGTAGATGACAATTTGATAGCCACCGGCCGCGAGATACATAAACATCCTTAACGTTGTGGTAATGCTTGTAGCCTGTTCCAAGAAAACAAAAAAGGATTCGTTAAAGCACTAACAAGCACTAAGAAGAAACAAGGTCAGTTGATTTATACAATGCCAATGCTCATTTGAAACAGGATCAAACCCCAAGTGAAGAGACTCAGCATAAACTGTATAATTATAATGTGTCTAAAAGTATTGTTTAACTCCAAGGCGAAGCTGCAAGAGGGAGAAAGTGAGCAAGAGAGAGAGAGAGAGAGAAAAGTTATTTGCGTGTGCAATTGAGCTTACGCTGCCACACGCTGATATTGATAGATGCAACAACGCATATATTCAACACGACGCTCCTGAGGCACCAACGCCGATGTGGAGCACTCAATCATGTAGCTTAGCGACTGCATCAGGCCAACAGTATGCAGGCAGAGCACAATAAAGAGCACATCAAAGCCAAGAGTGCCTGATAATGCGGCAAGGCAATTAATTGGCTAAGTACTTCACACTTCACGGCAGTTCACTCACCCATGCCACATAGGTAAAGGTTGGAGCTTTCAAGGAACAAAGGTATATGGTAGTAGGGAAAGGTCATGCCCTTGTCCATCCAGCCAGGATACAGCGATGGCAACGCTGTTGATGAAACCAATATTTCAAGCATATCAATCAAATTTCTTTCTTTTATTTTTTGAACACTCACGCAGCACAACCTCGAAATTTTCTTGATCCTGGTTGGAGTAGCGATACATATTGATGGCCAGAGAGGTGACAAAGTAATTCAACAGGATACAACTGCAGGTGAAGAGATAGGACAACAATTGGCGCCGCTTTCTGATCCAACAACGATTCATAATGTCCTCCACTTGCCGACGAAGCGGCTTTGCAATTGGCATATCTGCAAGGAGAACATTAGTCCAGTCTTTCATCAGAGTTGTGGATGCCAGACCTGCGACAACTCCGAATAACTCGCACTCCTGCAACAACTCGTGGCGACAGGCGCGACGCAACAGCACGTAGAATTTTCGTGGCGCCAGTAGAAAATATATCATTTTCACAACGGCTATCAGACTCTGGAAAACTGTGCTGATAGTCTGTGAATGCAAAAATTCAACAATTTGTATGCATATGCATAATCATAGAAGAATAGAGAGATAACCTCAGTAATGCGTGGTATGTCATGAATGTAGCGTATAAACAGCATCCAATGTCCATAATACGATGCCAGACAGCTTGCAATAAACACAATGCTCCAGCTAAAGAATTGCAATGTTAATAATTATGATTCACATATATATATAAGTAGTATAATCTTAGCGATATGCACAGTTTTAGCAAGACATCCCAACGCGTTGGCTTCTTCATATTGTAGCCCACGGACCAAGAGACCCGAATCATCTCCCTGATCCTGTGATAGTTTAGCTTTTCCAAAGCTTCAGCCTCGCTTGGTGTATACATTTCTACTAATTAACTGTTAACTCTATCAAATCAGGCATTTATAGACTTATTAAAGGGGCGTGGTATTCAATAAAATTAATTATTACACGACAATTAACGAATGGGACAGGCGTTACGCCCTATTACGTGTGAGGCTGCACTTAATTATTGAAGAGATTCTTAAGGCACTGAGGTGGTGATTAGTGCCTCGAGGGAATACCAATTCATAAACAGCATGGATTGGTCGCAACATTCGTTTATTATGAAATTTCAATTACATTTGACAACCTGGCAATCCTAAAAAGCTTGCTGAAAGCTGAGAAAAGTCAGCACAACAACCCATATAAAACTTAAAAAAGCTTTGATAAATAAATTCAATAAATTTTATTCCAAAGAGTGCAAAAGCTTTACTGATTTTAGGAGTATGCGAAAGCTTCCCCAAGCTTTTATAGCTATACCCTTAAAAGCTTAAATTAAAAACGTATTGCTGACTTAAATTTTGCTCAATGATTTATATATTTCCATGATATTTCGCTCAATATAGTTTTTAATATGTTTTAATAAATTTTATTTTTGTTTCTTTTCAACGATTTTAATTTGCTTAGTTTGTTCTTTTTTTTGTATTTGTTAATGGTATTCACTTTTGCTGATTTACAATCGTCATCGCTGTCAGATGACCTTAAAATGTACATATTGTTTATTAAATAATTTTTAATATCATAATTAATATAATAACATTTTACGTTTTTCTTGCTGTTACTGTTGCTGTTTTTATTTAATATTAATGTTAATGCATTTACAGCTGCAGCTGTTTAAAAATAATTTAGAAAAATAGTAACAATTCCAAAACGAAACGATTTTTGTATAAAAATTGCAGTGCCATTTGATTCATTTCTTATTACCTTTTATTTATTAATTATTATTTTTTTAAAATAAGAAACTTCCATGAGAAACGTCGCTCTTGCGTGTGTGTGTGAAATAAGTATTTACAAAAGTTATTTTATTATCCTGCGTGATGTTTACAATTACAAATTAAGTATACGCAACTTGGAATGTGACCAGTGCTCACCAAAAGTTGTGTAGAAACTTCTAAACGAATTGCTTACAAAAATTTGGTTGCAATAAGCAATTAATTATAATTCTTATGCTGTTAATTACATACATATTTACTTTAAATCGAATCCATGGCATTACATTATTATTATTATTTTTTAATTTTAATTCTCATTTTGGGTTTCAAGTTGAAAAAGCGGACGTTGAGATTGTTGGCTTCTCATAATAAAATTCTTTGTTGTGTGAATTTACAGTGTATGTGTCTGTGTGTATGTCTGTATATGTATATATGTGTGTGGGTGTGTGTGTGAGTGAATATTTATTCCATTACTGATATGTTTCTAAGAGGCTAATTTGCATTTGATTTTTATCCAATTCTCGCTTCTCATATTTATGCCTGCCTTTGAAAATTACATAGATTTCCTGTTAGGTCTGTTTTAGAACTCGTAGATATTAGATTTGAAGTGGTTTACAACCAAGTGAACCTAACAAAAATCATGTTGGACACTTCGAGGGTTAATTTATAATTATTTTCTAATTGCCTATTTATTTTATGTAACTGTTATTATAATCTGATTTTGCGTTTGATATTTGATGCTTAATATCTGTAGGAATAATTTGAAATTACTTAATAAATGCTTGAATTTATTGGTTTTCTTTTAGCTTAAAAATTTGCTTGCATAAATAGAAACTCGTTTTATGGCCATGCGATTTGCCTAGAATATTATATCAAATGCGATTTAATAATGCGAATTCAATTATTTGACCAACTTCTTTGCTCCGCTCACTTATCAATCAATCTCAATACCATTATTAATATATCAGTACACACAACATGGAATGTTTCGGGCACAACATAAAGGAGGGATTCACATGAAAACACACAAACAATTTTTAACATACAACTCGAATAATTGACTAAATTTTTAAAGTATTTTTATCGGAAACTCAAACCTAATTCATAAAATGAATAACTAGAATTCTTTAGATTAAACGACTCATATGCTGATATATATTGCTTATGTAAGTTAATTGAAAACAAAAACAATAAAGGTGAAATACCATTTCAGCATCTTTTAATCGACAAAAAGATAGTTAAGTGGACTTAAAAAACATCATTATAATCCTAGATATATGGTTTCCGACCTTACGAGTAGCTGTAACTTTTGAAGTTCCTTTTGTTTAACTTTTAACTAGCACATAGAACGACGCACACATATAAAAAGCTACAACTGGCGCACAAAATATCACTATGCAATATGTCAACAGAAGAAAAAATGTAGATCGAAAAAGAAAAACCCTGTCATTTGTCATTTAATGTTTTAACAATTTACTACTACACTGAAACAATCTCTTTAGTCAATTACGTACATCTCACACCTCTAATACAATAGTTATTTATAGGCTCAAGCTAAAATAAAAGAGACCTTCACAAATGTAGTTCCTCTGTAAGCTTATTAATTGAGATACAACACAATTGGTCTGATTACTTGAGAAACTACGGGAGTGTAAGGTTCGAATATATTTCTAAATTCTAAAAATTTCAACTCGAATAGTTGGAGGCAGGGGGAAACGAAGCACTAACAAGAAGCCTTACCCTTACACATACATATAAACGAACTTTTGCGTAACGATTTTATCTACCTTTGAATTTTTTTTGTATTTTTCTTTTTAATGCATATTTGATCAATTTAACTAGATGTAAATGGTTCCGCCGTACATGTATGTCATTGGCATATGATGTCTTTTGTTACGAGATTTGTCAAAAATAATCTTAGTATTTTCGTATTTTGTTTTTTAGAATTTTTTGTATTTTGTTGTATACCTATTTTTGTAAATATGCCGCGAATTTTAATTGCAATGGATGTGTGTATATAGGTAATATTGTATGTATATATAAGTTTTGCATTTAAAATATGAATATTATTTGATATTTGTTCTATTTACTCAATGTTTAGGCTTTTCTGGTGATTTCGTCTATATGCTGTAAGCTGTAAATAAATTTTGCATTTACAATAGATTAGCATTAGCTTAGGATTCTATTTACATGTAAAATTTATTTGTTCTTTGTTTAGGTTTGTTTGGTTTTGTTTGTGTTTTTATTTTAAGTATTTTTGTACGGCATGCGCGGCATCGCAACGATATTTGCATTATATATTTGGTATTTTTTTTGGTATTTTTCTGATTTATTTAGTTGATGTTTCAGTTGCTTTTACGGTTTCAGTTATTGTAAAAATATTCAACGTCATCGCTTCCCTATCTGCACCTCAATTTAGACTAGGATACTGTTCATTGCTTTTATATAATTCACATTCCATTTTCGCTAACTTTGCTATCACTTTGAGTTTTTCTCTCTTTTTTTGTTTTGTATTTTGTGTTGTGTTGTGTGTTGGAATTATAATACTTTTATAATTATATATAGTACAATAACTACTAAGCGCTCTTGGTGTTTGTCTTCACTAATTGCTACGTTGCCCCACCCCCTGAAGCTGTTGTTGCACCTCCTCCTGCGCCTCCTGCGCCTCCTCCTCCTCCTGATGATCCTTTATCATCCTTGCGCGCATCATCGCGGTTTTGTGGCTGCAACAGTGCGCGCTGCTCGTCATTTGCCTCTCCCTCTCCCTCACCCTCGCCATCGGCTTCAGCATCCGGCTCGGCATTATCCTGCGGCTTAAGTGTTGCTGCCTCCAGGACATGTGTCTGCCTCGCGGGTGAAGTGAATGTGGTTTCGGAGTCTGTTTAGGGATAGAAAACATAATTTTAGAATAGACAAAACATAGATTGTATATTTCAAAGGTGCTAAAAAGAAGCATATGCTTTACAATAAGCTGCTAGTGTGTGTGTGTGTGTGTGTGTGAGACAGTGTATGTGAGTGTTTGAGTGTGTTGTGTGGTTAGAAGCCAATTAGTATACTAATAACAAAAGTGGCATTAAAAATGTTTTTGTTAAAAATAACATTGTAAAAATAAAATTACGTATTTTCTTGATATAAGAAACCTATCTATATGCACATAGATATAGTAGTAATGACAACAATAATCGCGGTGTGATTGATATATTCGATGGTGCAGGAGGAAGTCTAACAAAGCTACCAACTGCATGTTAATTGGACAACAACTCTGGTGTACAAAGGTGTACGAGGAGTGCAGAAGATAGAAATAATTATACATATGCCAAGTTTGGGGTTATAGGTTTATGGGTTTCTCCATTTCCAGCTGGTGAATTGTTACTAACAAATTGCTCGCCTTGCCTGCAACTGTGAGTCCTTCAGTGTGTATTGAGATCTGTGTCTGTGGGTGGGTTTTAGTGTGGTTTAATCGGGTTAATCAAAATGCAGCATCGAAGACGGTAACTAGAGGGTTGTTGTTGTTGTGTTGAGTTGAGTTGAGTTCGGTCACGTTTTCATGATAGATCGAGAGAGAATAGAATAGAAATGTTTGCTTTTTTTCGTATTCACAGCCAAATGTCTGGATTACTCAGTGAAGTAGCTCAATGAGTGAGATTTGTCAATTGTTGTTGTGCGAGAGCCAGCTACTCACCCAGACTGCTGTCCCGGGTCTGACTTGGATCGTTGCGTCCATCTGTGGACGGTTGCGTCGAGAGCGAGGAACGTGAGAGCACCGGTTTCACCTGACGCAGTGCCTGCTCCTCGGGATATCGTGGAGTCTGGAACTTGGTTGGCTTTGATTGCAATGTCGCGGGACCGGAGCGTTGATGCATTAGGGTGCGATGCCTGAGGGGTGGTGGGGATACAGACTTAGCTAGAACTGAATGAGGTAATTTATTCGGTGAGTAATCGCTGCCAGATTCGCCCTGTAAATGAAAATGAAAATATTAGTTGGAGTTACTAGAGTTATTCTATGGATATTTACCATGACAGTGCCATTATCGGATACGCCCGAACCGGACATATTGTCCGCCAACAGACGCTCACTCTCGGGATCGGACAGCACACGTGAGACATCAGACTTGTTTTTCAGTATCGACTTGGAACGCCGGTGATGCTCCAGATTCGGTGATGCATCAATCGAGTCTATCGATGAGGAATGCTTGCTCTCAAATTTGGCTGTGGAAGAGACAAAGAATTGGTTTATCAAAATTATAAGTCGGATTTCTTCTTTTTTCTTATATATAGTATTTACTTTACTTTAATTGGTAAATTATACGTAATTTTCTTTCTTTTTATCTGGTTTTATATTCTTCTATCTTTTTATTTTCTATTATTCTATTTCTATTTTTAAGTCTTAATTTTCTTAATATTTTCTTTAATTAATTTTTCTAGATATTTTTTAATTTTCTTATCCTTTTATTTTTAACTAATTTATTCTTCCTTAAATATCACATATTCTTTTTTATAACTTCTCCTTAACTTTCCCATATTTTATGTTGTCTCATTTTTATATATTTTCCCATTTTCTTCTCCTTTTTCTCTCACCTTTGGCGCCTGCATTTTGTATGCCGAACAAACGCTGATTGATCAGTTTGGTGGCAGTGGCTATGCTCTTGCCCGGCATAAAGGCCGAGCGCTTCTTCTTGCTGCCGCCAGCGCCTAGGCCGACGCCAGCGGCAGCGCTGCTGGTTGATGTGGATGCCCCAGATCCTGAACCGGATCCGGCGCCATCGAGTCGCACATTGTCCTCGTAGAGCTTGGTGTCCTCGAAGCGGGCACGTGGCTTGCTGCTGCTCGAGCTGGGACGCATGGCCGTGAAGCTCTGCTGGAATCGCGTCTTGCGATGCTTTGGCACTGAGTTCTCGTTCAGGCTGACACGACTTCCACGCTCCTGCACATCGAAGTTCTGATAGACATCGTCCAGGGGACTGAGACCGCCAGCGGCGAGATTCCGCAGTGCCGTATCGCCGGAGGCACTCTTCTTGACCTGCGCTCGCATGGACAGACCGGAGGCGGAAACAGTCGGAGGCAGACCCACAATGAATCCTGTGGAACTGCTAATGTTTGTGCCGCGACAGGACTCTTTCTCCAGCGGATTAATGTACAGATTGTCCATGTCAATGTCCAAAGCGCAGGCCTCGTCGTTGAAGTCGGCAGTGAGATCGCCCTGGGAGAGGAACGGATGCGTCTGGCAACTGGCATATGTGTCCGAGCTGTCCACACTTGCCAGATCCGCATTGTTGTTGTTGTTGTTGCTGATACTGCAGATGCCAGCATAGTTGCCGTTGCCAAAAAGTAGCATGCCATTGGCAGTTCCCCCTCCAGCTCCAACTCCTAGTCCTGCACCCGCTCCTCCTCCTCCTCCGGCTCCCACAGTCGTCGTGTTGAAATTGTTGTTGTAGTTGTGATTGAAATTGCTCGCAATTGGCGCTCCATAACGCTGAGTGACCTCCAGTGGCAGTGCAATGGTCGTGGACGTGGTTGTGCCATATGACGACGAAGTCGATGATGACTGTGAGATGATGGGCATAATGCTGGCATTGGAATAGACAGGCAGATCTCCCGTTGCCGACAGCTGCATCTGCTGTGGAGGGACATCCGGTGGCAGAAGGCCAAACTGGTTGACAACCTGACGATTGGACGCCGCCATGCGCATCTCCAGGCAAATGGGCTTGTGGAAGTCGGAGGTGGGAAGCGAGATGACGCCCTCCGCATCGGTGTACTCCTTTAAATCCTGCAAAGTAGCAAATTGAGTACTCGAATCATCAAAGTGTTTAAGCTGAGCTCAGGCCAGACACAGCTGGTGGTCAGTAGCATCAGTACCTTTAGTAACTTGGCTTAAATTGAAACGTGTGCATTTGGAAATTGCTGTAAATTGTTGTTGTTGCTTCTCAAGACCATTCAACATGCAACTAAAATGCATCAAGTTTAAGTAAAACGTGCAACGTTCAGTCACTAATTTATTTATTTTTTTTTAATTTTTTAAACAAAAAAAACTATACAAATGAATAAATTAAGAAACGTAAAATAAATAGTTAAGAGCTGTCTCTGGATTTACTTACCCGCGAGGAGGAATCGCCTCAAGGTCTTTCGGGTGTTTCCAGCTCTCAAAGTACAAAATGATAATTCTAATTGCTAGTTGAATTTTCTTTTTTTAATTGAAAATAGAAAACTTGAAGGCGAGCAGTACGAAAATATGGAAAATAACCAGTAGAAGTAAGTTGGGTGCCAATTGATAATAGAAAATGGTGCGAATTAAATGTTGAAATCAATAATCAATTAATTTTTTATTTATTGCAGTTTTTGTTTTGTTTTTGTTCATTTGATAACATTGTAATAATTTATTATGTTTGGTATTAATTGTTAATTTTTGTTGTTGTTGTTGTTGTTGTTGCTTTGCTACTAATAATTACTAATGATTATAAACAAACAATGGATTTAAAACTAATTGTAATTCTGTGCTTAGTGTAAAAAAGAATTGAATTTGAAACTCATCTCTCATCTTTGAAGGCCTTAAGCTAAAACACTCGATAGATCATAGATAAATATAATAATAGATAATAACACATGCTGCTTTGGTTTTCATTTGTTTATGTTTATGTTTTAACGTTCTTTGTTTTTGTTGTGTGTGGAGTAAATATAAATTAATTAAATTCTTAGAATTTGCTATGTCTTTCTTTAGCTTTCACGTCACGCACGAATATAATTATATATAATTAATAAATTTTATTTAATTTAAATTAATGCTAATTTAACTTGTAACTTGTTGTTGTTATTCTCGTTGTTGTTTTTTCTAATTTTAATAATAATGTTTTTTAATTTTAATTAAAGCACATTCAATGTGTGTGTGTTTTCGTTGAGTTAAATTTTAAAATTATTGTGTGTGTGTAACGGATGTGTAAGTTCGTCGATTGATTGACTGATTGACAGATTGACCGATTGACAGGTCAACCAACTAGCCAATGCTCTAAAGAAATTGTTACTAAACGCTATTCGCACGCAATGGAATACACTCGCCTTGACATCCTGGCAAACCCTTTAAGTAAAAGAAATGAAAAAAGAAACAAAGTCAACATAAAATTGCCACATTTCTCTTCTGTGCTCTTCTTCATCAACTTCATCTGCCGTACACACAATTAACATAATGATGCATTGAAAATAAAAAATAATTTAATTAAGTAACACACGAACAATTCACGAACTTTGAGTTTTTTTTTTCACTTTGGACAATGGTCACGGGGTGCAGTTGTCTCAAACATCTCACATATCAGACTAGGAATCACAGATAAAAGATGTCGATAGTGCCCTCCTCGATCATGCGCTTGAGTGCCAGATAATTCTTTGGGGATGGCGGTGGTCTCGCCAATCTCTTGATGCTATATTCCCTGTCGTGAAATACACAAATGCGATCCTGCAATATGTACACAGTTCTCTCATCATCATCATTAGGAACACAACACGAAACAGATTTCAACTCGATACGGGGTCTACTTGGAACGGACTCGAGGAGGCAACTTACAGGGAAAGGCCTATGCCAAGCATGATCTCTAATTAATAATTATGAATCTCCAATTGCTGACCTAGCTTTTCAGATTCTCTTCTGGACAGATGATGTGTGTGTTTTCATTTTAGTTAAATTAGTACAAATACAGAAACATATAAAAAAGAGTGCAAGTGCTGTTATAGTAAGTAATACTTGATAGAGTATACCCAAAGATAGAGTATTAAGCATGCGGACTACACAGAAAGCAGAAGTCATAGATAAGTGATAGTTATTTGTAGTTATTAGTGACATTATCAAAGTATTGTTAGGGGATCAATCGATTGTCGTGGTTGTCGATTTTACCTTTGTTGTACAGAAGCAGCATTCGAATTCCACGGGCACATCCTGCTCCAGATTGTCCATTCGCTGGTTCTGCAGGTTCTCGAGCGCCACTTGGCGACGCAACTCGGCCACTTCCTATAAGTATGGTTTAGGGTTTTGGCAAAATGTAAATGCGAAATCGAAATCGAAATACGTGTACAACAAAATTAAATACAAATAACTAACTATATATACGAGAACATGCAGCAAACACACATATAAAATTAATTTGAAATTGTTATTTAAATATATGTTTTGTATTATTTACTGAAAATATTTTCATGCCCATGCGGAAAAACTTCATCAGGCGAAAAGTGCGAAAAGCCTTGTGAAGTACTGTTCCGGGAACTGTTAAGTGATGAACTTGGTATTATTGTTGTATCACTAACTAAGTAAGGCTACAGCTTTGAGTCAAGTTTGAATCGATTGTCAAATTTATATAGAAAATATCGAGTGACTTTTCCTCGGCAAGCTAAATGATCTGCTCTAAATGTGCTCTAAATGCGCTTAAGCAATCTGCTTTGGATTGGTAAGTGTGTAATTTAAATATATCTTTCTCTGGTAGTACTAATTAATATTTTATTGCTATTTTAGTTGCACTATTTATCGTCCTATGTGCAGACGGCACCCTTCAGCAGCCCAGAATGATCGGAAAACGCGAAGATTTCCAATCGCGACCCAATGCCGACTACGAATATGTGGACGCGACTCTTGATGATCAATTGAAGCGCCTGGGTCAGTATGACCTCAAAAGCTGGGATGCAACGTCTGACGATGGCGGTAAGTTGTCATCTAGACGGAGTTGTTTCTTCATTTCGATTGGCAAACTTTAACAGGATTTCAGCGGGTTACCCAATGTGATTCAATGACTCCCACGACCAGCTGTGAAACCTTTGAGCCACCTTGCAGCACCACTTGCCAGACACCCACACCACCACCACCACAAGGAGTCGACTGTGATCAGTTTCAAACGAATCAGAACTCGGCCTTGCCACAGCAGCAGCAGCAACAGCAGCAGCCACATCAGCAGCAATATCCACAGCAACAACCACAACAGCAGCAACAGCAACAACCACAACAGCAGCAACAATTTGCACCAGCTGATGTGGATGATTCGGAGCTGCGTGGTCGGGAACTGCGCAAGTTGGTGCAACATTTGTATGTGGCACAGGCACGTGTCCAGCTGGAGGCAACGGAGATACACAAGGCACAGGCGGTGGCCAGTTCAGCGCAGGCTCAGCTGGAGGACTCGGCGAATCATGTGCGCACCATCACGGCCACATTGCACAATGCCCAGCAGGAGGTGGCAGCAGCTGCCATTCGAGCCCAGATTGCCCAACTGCAGCTGGCGGCGCACGATCAGTTGCTCTTTGCTGCACGCCAGGATGTGGACTCGCTGTCCTCGCAAGTGGTTGGTCTGCAGGCAGCCGAGGGCATTGTGCAGCCCAAACTGACAGTCGATCTTCATGCGCTGCTCGACAAGCTGCGACAGCCGCTGCAACACTTCGATCGACCCACGCCGGTGCCAATGATCATCACGCCGCCTCCACTGAACGAACCGGCTCCTCAGCCAGCACCCGACAGCGGTGAGGGCGTGGTTGTGGGCGTGTCCCATGAGGGAGAGCCCATTGGGAACAACAAGCAAGTTGACAAGCAGCAGGAGCATGCGAAGGTTGCTCGAGAGGCAAACTACTCCTAATCAATTCCCCCGATATCCTCTTCTATTTATATATTTATGTATTTTTGTATTTATCAGTTATCTCTGTAAAATATATATTTTTCTATGTATGCAGATTTGATTGTTGTTGTGTCTTGTTTTATTTGTAAGTGTATGGTGGGTTCGTTGTTATTTGTTGATGACAATAATGTAAATATTAAGTAGCTTCTGCAGTAATTATACATATATCATTATTAAAGAAAATTAAATATTAGGTATTAGAAGAAACTTAAAAAGCTTTCTATTATTTTACATATATTACAAACCCTTTCTAGTCCTACATATTAAGCTAAATAATAAAAATCGTATAACAGGGGAATAATGGGATTTCAAATTAAAAAACTCTGTACAATTTATAAATTATATCCTCAGAACTTCCCTCTTTATATTTACAGGGGGTAGAAATTTAAAAATACATTTTTTTAAAAGAAAGCTGGAGAATATGAATCTGATATAGTTATTTTTAAATAGTAATATTTCTACTTATAAAGAGAATCAGATTATTAGGACAATGTAAACACAAGAGATGGTAATAATTTATATTTCGTCATTACAATTATAAGATATCTATTTATCTATAGAATTTCATATAGATTAAAAACGAACTTTATAAATTTATATTCGAGAGAACCAAATAAGTATGGAGCTTATTGTTATTTACTTATTTCCATTATCGATTCTTCAAAAAGAAAACTGATTCTGCAGCCAGCGAACTATAAAATAGGAATAGGAAATATCTATATGGCGAAAAGTAAACAAGACAAGTTCCGAAAAAAACTGAGAAACAAAAGAAAGGAAAGACATGAAAAAATATACGAGCATATATGCAAATTTCTTAAGCATTCTAGCAGCTGAAATGCGTTCATATTCATATCAATATGAAGACTATTTGGAAACTTCCAGACATTCATAAAATGCAAATTTTGTATAGTTCGAATTTGAATTTTTAATCTTGTTGTTTTTTTTTTTGGTAATTGAAACAAAAGGTTAGCAGTATGTTCAGCCTCTGAAAATATCATTTCATTTAGTTTTTGTATTTATGCAATAATCAATAATCGAATTGGAAATTTTGGATAGATATTTAAAGAGTATAGCAGTGGCAAGTAGTATGCATTAGAGTAGAGTAGTTTGAGTTCTTTGTGTATACTTTGAATGTACCTCCTTACTGCGTCCCCGTAAAATCTAAAAGTTGAAATGTGTTGTTGTTGTTATAGAACTTTATAATAGGCTAGCTCTTGCATGTTGGTAAGTAGTTAAGTAATTAAGTTTTGTTGTTGTTGTGGTTATGAGTTGATAAAAAAAAAAATAAAAAATACATGAAGCACAAATTTAAAATTTTCAGACTAGTTACTACGAAAATAATCCACCGAATCGAAATATCTATGAATTTAACCGAACTGAAGAGTTTGACTGATCTGAAGTCATGTTTCAAAATATTTCATAAATGTCAATAGGCAACTAAACGAGTGATAAATACTGTAATATGATAATTTGTAATAATAATGGTAAGTGTATTGTTTACAGTATTTGAGATATTTAGCTCCAGTTAACGGCTTCACATTTACTAATACAAAGTTACGGTTTAAGAACTTTGAAAACATTAAGATATTTAAGATAGACGAGCACTTCGCTTGGACTTGGAGTACCGACTCTCCCAGCACTCCCCGCACACACACTTACCCCGGGTGTTATCATCATCTGTATGGGCAATCCCTTCTGATTCGATGCTACGGTCATCGCATCATCCGCTTGTCCTGAACCCGCCGCTGCACCCGCTCCTCCTTCGCTCTCCTGGACAGCACTGCTGGATGTTGCCACCGCCGTTGCAGCACTCGATGCGGCCACCATTGCTAGATTATTGGCAACTCCGCCAGCTGGCAGCTGTCCCGACGGCTGTAGCTTCTGTTGCTGTTGTTGTTGTTGTTGTTGTTGTGTCTGCAACAACGCCTGCTGTTCACGCTTATAGCTCTCCATGGCCATCATTGAGGTCTGCCTGGCATTAGGATTATCGAAACTGTATGGAGGCACTGCATCCTGCTCAGAGCTAGAGCCGCGACGCTGTGTGCGAATTTGGCAAAAAAGTTAATCAAAATTAGAAGTAATCATTCTTCATTATTTAAACTGGAATATGGAATACCCCTTTTAACATACACTTTCGACTCACACTCTTCACAAATTTAAATTTAAAATAGTCGATAAAATAAATATTTTAAATCTAAACTTATCAAATTTCTAAATTCCAATCTTATACCGAAACCAAGATCCAGAGGAATGCAGTCAAAATGACATACCGCTTGAAAATCGGTTCAGTTTTGACAAAGTTATGAAAGTTTAAAATTGGTCGAAGCTATGACCTAGCAACTTTACAAGTCAAAATTGTTGTCAGATTTCCCATGATTTTTTACAAAAAAATAAAAGGACTCAGAATCAAGTTTAAAGTCTTGTTTTATACTAATTACGGTATAAGGAGTTGATTAAAAGTGAAAACTTGAGATTTAAAATTTTGAAATTTCAAAATATCAAAGGGGGGACCCTTAGCATCAAAACCATGATCTGGAGGAAAATAATTTTTTTTTACAAAATTAATCAAATGTGAATGCAGAATGGATTAAGAGGCAAAAACAAGATCAAAAGTTCAATCCGTTAGAAAATCGGTTCAGTTTTCACAAAGTTATGAAAGTTTGAAATTGGTACAACCTTTGACTTAATTACAAGTCAACATTTTTGTTAAATTGTTAAAAAAATCTAAATGCAAAATAAAATTCTTTTTGTTTCGAAATTTATTAAGTTTGAATGCAGAATAAATTAAGAGGATAAGCCTTGATCAAAATGGAATTTCGGTTAAAGATGTTTGCAATATGACTTACGTGGTGCATGTTTGAGTTACGCAGGTTGGCTACGTGCTCGTAGTTCTTGTAGCATCCGGTGCCTGTGGTTGCCGGATTCCGACCGCTGGTCGATTCGCCTTCTGTGCTGTTGCCATCCCCATCCGTTTGGGAGAGATTGTGTCCTGTGGGCGATCGGCGTAGCGCGTGGGTTAAACGGTGCCAATTTTTCAGTGATCGTGTGTGACTTTCGCGCTTTTCTGCATTGCGTATGTATGTGTGTGTGTGTGTGTGTGAGTGTGTTTAGGTGTATATGTGTGTGTGTGTGTGTCGGAATAAGTTTGTTAGTTAGCAGATTTATTAGTGTAAGTTCGCGACACGTTAGTGTTGTTGTATGTTGTTTGGATTGTGGTTGTTGTGTTGATGTTGTTGTTGTCGGTTTTATAGCACACGCAAAAAGCCATGAATGCATTTTGTCGCCATTTTCAATAGAATATTTATTGTTTATTTATATTTTATTATTCGCATTTGTTTAGCCATTTTGCAATTGTCATTCGCCATGTTTGGAATGTGTTTTTGTTTGTTTGGATTTTGTTGATTGTTTTTGTTATGATTGAAGAAGAACGTTTTTATTGGGATTCGTTTGTTGATGAGACGAAATTCAAATTATAAGGAATAAAAGAAAGAGATATGCACTTTATGAATGTCGTTATACGATTATGTAAGTACGAATATGTTATGGAATATGCTATTGTTGTTGCTGTTAATTTTTATTGTTATTGTTATTGTTAAATACTATAATATTAATGACGACGATAACAACGACGACGACGAGGTGGATAATGCAGACGACGTTGATTTTAAATGACGACGACTAAAAACTTTTCATATTAACGAGTATTTTTTGTTAAAAGTAGTTAGTTAGATAGTACAGTTAAAACAACATTGAACGGTCAACAGTACGAGGATAATATGTGTGTCTGTATATGAATTTTGTTAACTATTTGACAAGCTAATTGTTAGTGTATTATATGTGAGTTAAGAACAACATTTAGTTTAAATTTTATAGTTAAGAGTGAGGCTAGTTAACGATTAATTGTGAGCTAAACGCTAATTTAATTTAGTTAGCACAACAAAATAACAGTTATGGAAAGGGACAGCGTTTATCTGCATCTGAAAGAAGCTACTTAATTCATAGATCTTGTAGAATATGTTTAAGCAACCCTCTAAGAATGTTTTTTTTTTAAATAAATTCACTTAACTACACTCTAATTGGAGTTATATTCATGAGTAAATTCATTTATCGATTGCATTTTCCCCATGACTGAATTAAAGATTTATAAACTTAAATAGATTTATGTAATTTTGTATGATTGCTTTAACAAAGTAGGCAAAACAAATGTTTGAGAAAAAATAGAGATTCGTTTGGCTTAAAGACAACTGACAATTGCTAAAATCACATTTCATGGTCATTTACGCATTCTGATTGAGTGTGTGTATGTGTGTATAGTTTTTTCACTAATATGGGTAACTTAAAAACGAACTCAAAACTATGATGGGCAATAATCTTCTCTCACTCTCTATAGAATGGTAACGTTAATAAGCATAGCAGAAATTGATTTGTTGATGTCTTCCATTCTTTTTTTTTTTTTATTATAAAAATGTTTGAGTTTGGTTATAAAATAAATTATATTGAAACTACTTCCTGTTCCTTTCGGATGATAAGCTTAAATTAGTTGAGCAACAATTTGGTGGTTTACCTTTTCATTGGCTTTATGTTGGGATTATGAATAATAAATATGTAGTTAAGTTCAAGGCTTGACAAAGAGACGCACAATTAAAGCAGATTTAACGCATGTTTGGCATCTTGTCAAACAGTAAACAGAGTTAGTTGCGATAGTAGGTACGATAGTTATCGCTTGGCATTTTAAATGAAATACAGCGTATTTTGTTTTGGTTTTATTGCTAATTCACAGACACACAAAGTTGGGGGGCTTTTACAGTAGTACAGATACAATGAGTACAGACACAAGTATTGGGATTACGATTACGATTACGATTACGATTAGTACGATTAGTAACAGTAATTATATATGTTGTTGTTCATACATTGCTTGAGCATAAGGAGCGTACAGTTTCTATACGATACGATACGATTAAAAATGTAGATAGATAGATAGATAGAATAGATTGATAGATAGAGAGTAGATGCATGCAGCGTTTTGTTAGCGAGCAGATACATTTACATAACTCCACTCTCTAACGCTTTCGAGACAATCAAAAATAAGAAAAAGAAATAATGGTATAAATAACAAAAAGGGCACACTTGTAGATTACACACACATGGAAATTAAAGTGTTTCTTTTTTCTTTTGGAGAGAGAAGTAAAAGGCACGTAAAAGGCAGATGCCGCTTGAAGCATTTTTATTTAAGATTTATAATTATTCTGATCCGATTTGTAACTATGCAATTTCGAACAGTGCACAATGATAGAAATATTTGAACAATAGGTATTAATTCAATTGCAAATCAAGAGAAATTTTATTAGTTTTTATCACATTTTTTTTTATTTCAAACTGAAATCCCAAAATAAATAAATGAATAAATTATTAAGGTATTTTTTAGTTATTCACATATGGGCTTTATATATATCATTTATGTTTTTTGTATAACTTTAATTAACTCTGCTCAGCGCTTTTAGCTTAAGATAAACACTCAATAGAACTTTGCTATTGTTTACATGCTCCGTAATTGCAACTGCTCCGGATAAATACGTAGTCTTACGAGTACACATTAAGTTTATTGTTTCATTTTGAAAAAGAAACTTTAAAATATTATATTGATGTTCTTGTTGCTGCAAACTAAGCGCACTATGCTTTAAATAAGGCAATTTTTAAATATTATTCATTATTTTATTATAATATTGTTTTTACTTTTGCTTTTGTTGCGCTTTCTTTGGAAATGTACTTATGCATTTTTAGGAACATTTTGTCATCATTTGCTAAGTATCAATTTATAAATATATTGAATATATATGTATTTGTATGTCTGTTTGTATATATAAGCTTATCTACATACAATTTTGATGTCCACAGCCCACAGTGGGCGTGGCGCGCTCACTAAATTATAAACTAAGCTTAGTCTCTTTCGGCTACAACAACTAATTTCATAAATAAGGCTGACATTTTATTTTTTTTCATTAATGTGGCTGGAGAATTAAACCCACTTTTTTTTATTTTTCTGGCCCAGGATCAGTACTACAGATATCTGCATTCAACTTTGGAGGGATTCTCAATTTACGTCCTGGCACTATCAAACATTCTCTCAAGGCGTAGTCTGACTCTCTGCAAGGACATATAAGCTTCGACATTGCCGAAGACATCTCATCTTTTGGTATTTTATTTGACTATTGTGCTCAACAAATGCCTGGAAAGTTTCTCGTTTAGTTTGTTGCTAGTTATTGGCCTAGTTAATAGCTACTTTTAAATTACGTTCTAAATTAAAATTGTGCTTACGCGGATTGTTTGTCAACATTTAGTTTAGTTTTGTTTTCATTTTGTTGGTTGTGGCGTGTTGTTAGCATTTGGAATGGGAACTGTGCATTGGTCCCACACTCCGCTTGAGGTTGTTACATACACACATCGGCGCGCTATCAGCACACGTTTCCATTGCCACGTTCAAACTGATGCGAGACAGTGGAAACGTGTTTAAAATACACTCACATGGAAAGCTGTTGAAAGTTTTGCTTTGTTTGAATTACAATAAAGCAAATGAAAATCAAATTGGCAGCTGAAAGATTGCAAAATAATGTGACAAATGGAAAAACATCAGCAAATTTGAGTAGATGCGATACCGAATGATCAGTGTTAACGATAATTGTATATTATCGATACAGTATTTCATAGACATTTCAATAATATTTTCAAGTGCTGATGGCATTTAGTTAACAAAGGAGAACAACGCATTACGACAATTAGCAAAACTTTCAATACGTCATACGAGAACATTAAACGTAAGCTGCAAGCACGGCTCAAACGCAGCGTAGAAAATGCTTTGGACAACGTTGCGTATGCGCAATGCGTGCACTTCACTGTGATATAAGCAGCGGCATGTGTGTATGAGCGTGTGTGTGTGTGTGTGAAGGGTAGTAGGTGTAATGTGTATGTGTGTGTGTGTCTGATTGTGTTCATGGCGCCTAAAAGCATTTACATTTAATCACAACATTTAATTTCGATAGCCTCGCTTTAACGGAAGTACATCATCATTTTCATTTCGATTTTGATTGGATTACGGATTCTCTTACGAGTATAAATAGCAGCAAATGGCAAATGGCAACTGGAAGCCAATGTCTAAAAACTAGCACTAACTATGAACAATGGAACTGGATTATCTAAGTATAAGGGAAGTTCTTTGGTTTGCTCTCATACACATTTACAATAACAATTCGGTTACACATTTTCTCTAAGACTAGATTGTGTGTGTTTATGTGTTTGTGTGTGTTTAAGATGTGTATGTGTGTGTGTGTGTGTAGTTGATACATAACAAGTTGCATTTGTCTAATTTACATATACAATAACAGCTTAGCTTTACGATACTCTCTTCAACTAGTTTAGTTTAGTTTAGCTAAATTTAGGCTTAGTGTAAAGTGGCTCTGGTTTCTGTGGTTCTGGATTGGGTGTTGGTTGTTGTTGCTGTGGTTGCTCGTGGTCTGCCTGCGACCAGCGACTGTCCTAACGACTGTCCTCATTGTCGCTGGAGCTATTATGCTGCTGTGTATCACGTTCCTCCAGCAAACTGCGGTTCAGCTCCTGAATCCGAGCTGATAACGCTCTCCGACGTGGTGTCCCAAACGAGGGCAACGGCGGTGACTCAATTAACGTATTTTTCTCGCCTTGAGGCCAACGATTCGATGTCAAGATTGGTTAGAAAGTTGTTTTTATTTTTATGTGATTAGCAACAGATTTCAAATGGCAACCAAAGTGCGTTGTTTGCGAGTGTGTGTGTGTATTTATGTGTGTGTGTGTGTGTGTGGCAAAGTATTTGAAATTGAGAAGTGAACGCGACGAGTTTGGTTTTTAATTTTTGTATTTTTAGGTAATTTGAAGTTAACATTGTGTGGAAGAGTAGAAAAAGAAGAGCAGAGAAAAGAACATGTTGTTGGTAAACTATTTTGATATTGAAGCTTAGTTTGGTCTTCAATTTAGCTTTGAGGATAGACTTATTATTGTGTGTGTTTTTGTGTATTTTGAGAATATATTCATTTCAGGATTTGTTTGTTGTTTGCACAAATAACTCTATCCAAGGCTTTTTGGTTTTTCGTTTCATTTGCTAAATTATTAACTACGTTTGTCTAAGAGAATGAATATATAATACGAGTATGTTGATGGATTTACGAGTATGTAATCAGCACTTGAAAATATACTAAAATGTACTCAATTGGTTTATAATATTATATATTGATGTATTAAGTTACTGTAATTTGTAATTTTAATTTATAATTCGAAATGGCAACTCTATACTGAACATTCAAATTTGCTATGTATAAAGTTTATATAGTTTATTGTGGATAAAAGTTTAGTTTTATAATAAAATCAAGCTTAGCGTACTCAATTTCACAAAGGAAATCAATAACAATTTTGTCTCGGCGCAATATGAAATAATGCCAAAAAAAAACTAATTGGTGAATTAAGCAAACTTACAGACAATGCAAACTTAAATTAACAAATGCAACATACCTTGGGGACTTAATAAACTAGAATTATATATATATCGCTTAATATTATAATACTTTTTTTTTGGCAAATATACAGACTCCTAACTACGAGGGACTATTCAAATTAATTCATTTGTGTTGCAGCTCTGAGAAATCGGTTTTGCAAATCGTAAGTAGCTTAGAAATTAAGTTGGCAAAGCTGCAACATTAAATGCCTGACCTTTGTGCTTTTCGTTTATATGTACATAATATATTGGATAAGTTTGGGAAAAGTGACTAAAAGAGCAGAAAAGAGTATATATTTAGTTAAGCTGGAGTGTATTATCTAAGCTAAGCGCAAAGACTACAACTTGTAAGGAGTTGAGTTCGATTTGAAGTTAAAGATTGAGTGATTAATTGCTGAATTGCTGATTGCATTGATACGCTACGTATACGCAATGTTAGTCACCTGGAGCGCTTTGCACGTCAAGGGTTTGCCTGCCTATATTGGGAGTGCTTTGTCTTTTACCTTTCGGATGCACAACATTTGTTTGCTTGCCTAAAATTAGACACGGGAGGAGGCGGAGTTAGCAAATTTTTTGTATCAAAAACAGAGTTAAATATATATTGCCTACTTAAAGGCGCGGGCTTTAAATTGACCTGCGTGTCGGCGTATCTGTGTTTGTATCTGTATCTGTGTGACTGTGTACATATGTTTAAAGATTTGTGTGAGGTAAGTGCGCTTCCGGGCTTTATACAAGTGAAATCCCCACTAATTTCTTGTTTAAATGCGTTAAGTACAAAAGCATTTGGCTAATTGACCATTGTGTGTTTGTTGAGTGTGTGTGTGTGTGTATCAAGAGCTTACTGTTGGCTTTGTAACCGACGGCGTTAAGTGTCCGCTTGGGCTTAAGGCAACTGCTAAATTGAGCAGGTGGTAAGGCAATTAGTTAAAGGTAAGCTAAGTTAAGGCCTAAGGTCTACAGAAACTTAAAAGTAATTCAATTTGCTTAACTATAGTTAACAATTCGATTAACGATTACTTAGTTTATGTATAAATTTATTGAATTGCCCGAAAATTTCTATCATCTTACGGCAGTCTATTATAAAGAATTTGGAAGTGGATCGACTATTAAATGCTATTTACACGCCTTCATAGAAACTTGAAAAAAAATAATATAATATTTTTCAATAAGGAAAATGAAAAGGATAAGCAAAAGTCATGCAAGTAAAATAAATAGACGAAAGCGAAGCAAAACAATTATTGATAGGTATGTACAACATGTGGAAGAAACTAAAGATAGATTTGCAAATCTACTTAAAGTTTGTATAGCGAGGCAGACTAGAGTTAGAGAAAGCAAAAGCATATACGATAATAGGGTATAGGGTTTATTAACAGAGTTAGATCAGAATCAGATCTCAGGCAGAATATATTGATTGATTTGTAGAGAGTCTGGGTGGTGAATAATTGCCACTTACCTGTGTCGACAATCACATCGATGAGATCCATTGATTTGGCGAACGCATCTTTAAGATTGATATGATGGAAGGAGACAATGCTACCCTCGCGTTTGGCACGATCGAGCGCCTCGCGTCGCTTGAGGGCCTTCTCGCGTCGCATCTGATTCTTATAAAATTCAGCAAAATTGTTAACGATGATGGGAATAGGCAAAGCGATTACCAGAACACCGCATATGCAACACACAGTACCAATAACCTTTCCCAGTGCAGTAGTGGGATAGATGTCCCCGTAGCCAACAGTTGTCATTGTAATACCCGCCCACCAAAATGTTTCCGGTATTGAAACGAATTTTGTATCCTTTTCATCCTTTTCGGCAAAATATGCCAGCGAAGAAAATATGAGAACGCCCATGGCCAGGAACAGCATTAGTAGACCGAGTTCCTTATATGAGTTACGCAGCGTAAAGCCTAACGACTGCAGGCCCGTTGAGTGACGGGCCAGCTTAAGGATTCGCAGGATGCGCATGATGCGAAATACTTGCACCACCCGGCGCACATCCTGGAACTGGTCCGTTGCATTCTTATTCGTTTCCAATAAAAATAACGAAACAAAGTATGGGAGTATTGCCAATAGATCGATTATGTTAAGGCCGCCCTTAAAGAACTTCCACTTGTCCGGTGAGGCGCTAAACCTAAGTATGTACTCTAGGGTAAACCACGTGATACACACGGCCTCAACCATTGCCAATTGCGGATTATCCTGTGGTGTACCATTGTCAATGTGTTGTAGTTGTGGTAGGGTGTTCAACGTCAGGGCTATGGTAGACAGGACTATGAATAGTATGGATATCACTGCGATAACCTGTGAACAATAAAGAACAATCGAAACTATGACGAGACCATCATCAACAACAACATCACAACGATTATTATCATAACTATACATATATACATATATATAGCTATATCATTAATCAATCAAACATATAAAGTTACAACAATCAGCGCTTGCTTCGACTTCGATTTTGTCTTCGGTTTCGGCTTCGATTTCGTTTTCGATTTCAATATCATATCGATATCACTTCATTCGTTTCATTCCATTTTATTTAATTATCAATTTGTTAATTTCGATTACATATGGGAAGACCGATTAATAATCTTTCGATTAAAACAATTAAAGCAAACATTCAGTTAGCTTAGCGCAAAACGTTTAGTTTTCTGACATTCTTTTTATTGCTAGGGAATAAATGTTGTGGGTCTCAGAATCATTTCAAAGATGTTGTTGATCGTTCGGTATAACTGACGCTAACTATGGTTATATATATATATATATATAGGTAAACTATTTTATTGGGGGCTCAACACATTGGATGGGTATTTCTCTTTGTGTTTGTTTTCTTGTTGTAGTACTATTCGAAGGCTACAGTACAATATGTGAAGTATATCATTTGTAATCCATCTTCCTTATAAAAAATAACTGAACAATTAACTTAAAATTCATTTCAAACAGAAAGATAAACTCAGATTTAATCGTAAATAAACTCAGGTGTTTTTCTCTAAGATATCAGAAAGAGCTCTATAAACTTGGATTAGTTAGTTTCTTAGTTGTTTAAAGGAGTTACTTGGAGTTGAGCGAGACCAGAGAAGTTTATAATTTATGTTTCAGGAAACATGTCTCTCAGTTATGTGTGTTGTGAGTGTGTTTCTATGTCGGCAATGTGGTTAAGTTGCTGTGATTGTGGTTGTGGTTGTGTTTTTCTGTGGGATAGTGCATGTCATATGATAGTATGTTGTTTGTGTATTTGTGTGTGTCGATTTGTTAGCGGTTAGCGCATTTCACAGATGGACAATGGGCACAGGTGCCTATTCGTGTCTAGATAAGTATGTGTATGTCTGTGTGTTTGAGTGTTGGACATAAGACATGACATAACACAAAAACGTAAGACATTTACGCAATAACTAGTTACTGGACTGAGAGTGACAGAAAGACATAAAGAAAGAGAGAGAGAAAGACAGAGGATTGGCTTATTCTTGGATTTGTGAGTCAGATGGGTTACTCCTCATTATTTATGGGTGGGTCTGTATTAAATAAGAGACGCTACCATCGGGTCTGCAGTCGACTTTTTGTTACATTTTTTATTTTCTATAATTTCATTTCGTTTTTGAACATATCGCTTTGTTTTCTACATTGTGTTGTTGTATTTCGTTTCGCTGTCTTTGTGTTTTGTATATAGATAAAACGATGAGTTTCAACGGAAAATGCCTAAACATGAGTTTTAGTCAATAATTGGGAAATTACGAGTACACATATTATGGAGCTATACGAGTACAAAAAGGTCAAAAAGAAAGTACGGACTAGCATACGAATATTACAAAGAAAGAAATTCAATGCATAATAACTTTCGAATCAAACGAGCTAGAAATTACAAGTACTTATTCTAATATCAATTCAATTCAATTCAAATGAAAAAAGATCGAAACAAATTGAAAGAAATTATATAATACATATTACCATAAAATAATTGCAGATGCATAGAATCAATCTATAATTTATTATATTTGCCTCGTGAATTTGTCAAATTGTGTGCAATTATTTTGAGGTCATAGAAATCAATGCATAATATAAGAAGAAAACACATAAACAATTTTAATACAATGGAATTTTTAATTTTTGTTCTCATGTAATTTACTAAGAGCTGCAAATTGCATGAATTTCATTACAGAACTGAAAAGGGGCAGGGGCTAGGGGCAAGAGACGGGAGAGACAGGGGTGAGGTCGGTTTATCTATTTTGCATTTTGAAGTGGCCAAATGTCAAAATGTTTTGACAGTAAGCGAGTGCAATTTCAATTTCAATGCCAGCAATAGCAGACAGAGATGGAGAGAGAGATAGACATAAGAAAGAGAGAGAGATAGTCAAAGAGAGAGAGTGAGGGAGAGAAAGAGAGAGAGAGAGAGAGAAGGTCTGACAAGGAGATGGTCTGTTTGCCATATTAGGTCACATTTTCTTATGTTGTATTTTGTGGTTGTGTCTATGATGTGTTTATTTGGATATGCGTGTGTGTGAGAGTCTGACATATGACTTGACATTAGAGGGAGAGGGGAGACTAAAAGCTGAAGATAGGGGGACTGCAGTTGACACAACATTAAATTAGAAAACCTTTTAAACAATTGACAAAATTGCTTTTTTGGTTTATTTAACATGTGTGTAAATGTGTCTCGCAACACCCTATTCTACACACACATAGATACATTTGTGTATGTGTGTGTAGATATCTTAATGTGTATGTGTGTGTGTGTGTGTGGGCGTGTATGTGTGTGAATATTGGCACATTATAACTGTGTCCAGATCTACCATAGTAGGCCACTGTACGCAACCACGCATATTTCTCTTTACTTTCGCCTCAATTACGAGATTGTTACGAGTAAATGAATATAATTTTGCATGGTACGGATCAAAGGGGGAAAGGGAAAAGAGAGGTTTTGAATTTGGTTGTTTTTCACATTTCTTGTCTGGGGAGTAATGCTACATTATTATTGAATATAGTTTATGCAAATGACATACTACGACGAGTACTAAGTAGTTAGCTAGTTGAGATAGATAATAAAATGGTAGGAAACATACTTATTGGGAAAATATTATGTAAATCAAAAATAGGATAACGATACACAAAAAAATACAATCTTAAAAAATACATATAAGTTAAAGATTCATAGATATCATAACAGAAAATGAAGTCAAACAAAGTATAAGAGAAATGGTGCTTTCATTTAGCAGCTCATAAGCGCTCGGGCAGTACAAATGATCAGTTCATTAGGAGAAATATATCAAAGTACAGAGAGAGAGAGAGAGAGAGAGACAGAAAAAGTAGTACACAGAGAAAGACAGAGAGAGAGAGAGAGAAGAACCTATTGGTTTACATACTTATATACATTTTTTTGCCACAACCGATTGCAATTTAAGTGGTTTTCAGTTGACTGTCAAACTTCGGGAAAGTTAATCAAATTTTCGAATTGGTTACTGGGTTTTAGGCTGGAGGGTCATGTGGGGGGCTGGGAGATATTGGGTACAACTTACTACTTGACATGATTCGGTATGCATGATATACAGAATTACACTATTACTTTCAGTTTTTACTTATACTAATAATTTGAAATATACTTTTTGTTTGGTTTTGTTTTATTTTCTTTCGATTGAACAGAATGCATTGGAGATGTTTAAAACAATAAGCTGATTGTAAGTGTTCGGTTGTGCGAATTTTGGAACTGCTACCACTGCTGCTCAGTCATGATTGAGGGGGGCTTTGAGGGGTATTTGTTTTTTGGAGGTAGGTTGAAAGAAAAACATGATATCGCAATACGCATAATACGCAACTTGGGCGCAGCTTGAAGACGCAATTTTGCTAAGTTATCTATAAACTAAACTAGACTAGTTACAACTTAATCAAAATCAACAAAAATTGGATAAACAACTAGAAGCACAGCCCGTGCCGAATACGTGAGCATCAAACAGATTTAAAAAAGCATTTGCCTAAAGGAAAGGTCCAAAAAACTAACACTACGTTGGATCAAAAGCCAAAATAATAATCACAAAAAAAAAAGCATTTGAGTTAAAAAACAAAACAGTCAAATAATAATTATATTTTACAGGCTTAAATTTGAATTAACTTCCCTGTAGTCATTGGTTAATCCACTGAAATTACAAAATAGGGCGAGTTATATGTTACAAAACACAAAGGTTGACTGGAAAATGTGGCAAAAAAGTAAAAAACAAATTCAAAAGACACGTATAAAAAAATGTGTGACAAAGTGAAAAAAGACATGCGAAGGCAAGAAGTCCGGGATAAAATACGAGTATATATCCATACAAAGTTTATATATCATACATATCCGACTTACAAACTATTTAATATACAAGTCAATATACAAACATACATATATAATGTGGAACAAATATTGATGGTTAAATGAAAAAACATTCGATATTTTCAGTTGTTTTGTATAGGAAAGTGCGCATACGCCATGTGGGCATTAACTTTATATGGGTTTTGTGAGTGGTTGGTTGTGTCGAAGTATATACGTGTCGGTGTATTTGTGTGCAATGGTGCCATAGGAGTGGGGGGTGAAGACTTTCAATTAAAAATGAACTAAAGGGCTAAAGTAAAGCACCGTCTTGCACTACACTAGAACTACGAGTAGCTCACAATTTTTAATTGGTTTTGTTGCCATTGGTTGCAATTCGGTTTTCGGTTGAGTGTGTATATTGTTAAGTGTGTTTTCTGTTTTTGGTATCGGTATTCGGTTAAGGGATCGGTCTGCACGAGTTGATTCGCATACTTTGTTCGACTTACTAAAAAACAAACAAAATTCGATACAAACGGACTATAGAATTCAGTATTACCGACTACATCATTCTATAATTGACATTCAAATGCATCAAATTTGGTGGGTTAATATCTCAACATATTTTTCTTGTTCAGATTCGTTTGCTCTTTGTTTCTTTTTTGTATTAAAATCATAAATAATTTATTAATTTTCGGACTATATTTTAAAGTGGGAAGTTCAATGGAACTACTTATATGTTAAAGATGTATTTCGAGATTAGTTAAAGCACCGTTGACGTTAGTAGTGTATAGGTTAGTGTGTGTGTGTGAGGGTGTATATGTGTTTGTATTGAGGCTGATTTCATTGAAGGTACTTAGTAGTTGAAGAAGCCAATAGACCAATAGTTACAACAATCAATGTCAATGATAAGATATACATTAAAATACAACAATAATATATTTTGGAAATTTCGGTATGCAAATAGAATAGACAACAAGACATCAAATACGAGAATCGAGAACTTACGATTATATATACGGCAAATGGATTGTATATATAGATCGTGGCGCAATATGTAACACAAAATCAAACACAAAAGGGTATACAATAAAACATCGAGTTAAATTTTTTTATTTTGTTGGGTTTTTTTGTTGCGTGTAATAAGTATTAACAAAATAATTCAATTATTTGTTTGGTTGATGTTTTTTTAGATTTTGTACACGGCAAATGTTTGTCTTGTGAGCGCGTTTTCCTTGCCATCAGTTTGGGTATTCGGTATTTACGAGTATTGTATTGGTAGTTTGTATTGGTATATTAAAATTGTCTCTTTCAACGTGGGTAAAAAGCTCTGAGTAGCTCTGAGTATATCTTATTTCGAAATGTTACTCTTTTTTGTTACTCTTGACGTTTTTGTTCGGTTTTGGTTCTCATATTTATCTTTTCGTATAAAAAAGGATTTTGATTGAGGCGGAGTATTAGAAAAAAATAAAAATATAAAAAAACTAAAAAGTTATTTTATTTTCTTTCTCTTCTGACTTTTGGTTAGTAGTTGAAGAAAAATTGAAATAAAAAATTTAAGAGTACAACTGGCAAAGAGCTCTGGAAATTTTTCATTACCTTTTCATAAATGACAAAATCATAAGTTATGTTAAAATTTATTGTCTATTTTTTAGTTATTGTATTGACTCGAATTGTTCAAAAGAAAAGATTTATGTCTAAAAACAAGTTTTTAAAATATATAAAAATCTTGTTGTAAATTTCAATGATTTTTTCTTTTTTTTATTAAAGTTGTTTTGTATTCTTAGCCAATACAATAACACGTTAAGGAAAATAAAAATAAATCAAAAGTATACTATTTTGTTTTTTATTTGAAAATAAAAAGTACATAAAGTAAATAAAAAAGAACTAAAAATCGAATGAAAAATTATAAGAGATGCACCCAAATATGTTGTAATTATTTCCATTTTCGGTCATTCGCTAAAGCTAAAGCTAACATAAATCGGGACAAAGGCAAAATATCGGCTGTATAATACAAGCTGAAGCCAAACTGAGAGATTGTGTGTGTATGTGTCGATATATTTATAGATGTTTGAGTGGACTTAAACTAGAGTCTTGATCTGAGATAATTATAGTACAAGAGCGGGCGGAGGGCGTGGCGACTAACAGCACAGCGATTGGGTAGCGTCAGCGAGGGACGCTCGAAGAGTTGTGATTGCTATGCTGTTAGGCCAAAGCTATTGCTCTGTGTGATAAAGGTCTCTTAATTATTGCACCCTCTATGGAAAATGGAAATGTATTACAACACGATTTTGGCCGCTTCTCCCCAGAGTTCTTTCTCTATACAATATTTTCGAGGATTTCTACAGCACACCTGCCGCCTGGTCATATCGCTTATTGCCCATTCCCAAACATTGTTACAAAGGGTTTTTTTTGTACGTTTAGGAGTAAGAATACATTAGAGATAAACAGAGAAATATTACTTCACCATCATCATCAACAATTAAGAGATTAAAATATGTAATATAGAGTATGTATAATAAGTAGATATATATATATGTAAATTTTCATATACTGTGTGTGATAAAAAAAGGTTAGAATAGAAAACGATTAGTATACAATTTAGTTTGTCTTTTTTTTCATTTGCAATTTGCAATTTGCAATTTTTGCTCTTTGCGATTGCTAATTAATTATAATTAAATGTTGATAAACTTGTCGGTGTCACGGCGTCGCGTGGTTAGTGACAAATACTTATACAAATATATAGAAAAACGAAAAACAATCTAAATAAACTCAACAGCTTAAACACTAGGAGACCATAAAATGTGTGGGGGACTAGAGCAAATGTTAAGTGAAAGTAAAAAAAATCATACAAACAATAAGACAAAAAGTGTTGCATACTCTTCGGGGCCGTCAATAGATGATTTCGAGAGTCCTAACGTGGCGTTCTCTAAATGCCGCCAAAACAGTACAAAAGAACCGGAACTAGATTATGAACGAGAACGAGAACTTCAACTGAATGGCAGTCCTTTACGAGTGTGTCCTGTACTTTGTTTGCTGCCTTAGAATGTGACGCTGTTTGAGGCACAACACAAAAGCAATCAATTTACAAAGAGAGCGAGAATTTCAATGAGCTGCGTTTAGGCATCAAAAAAGTAAATATTTTTTATATATATTTGTTAAGTATATATTGTATTATACAGTGTCACAGTCACAACATTGAGATGACGTCAAAAGTTTAGACACAAATAAATTTCATGTTTGGTTCTCGCAAAATTGGCGGCAATTTCTGAGCTGAATAATATTATTTTTATGTATTTACAGCGGCGTCAGCAAAGCCAGTTAAATAACAAACGAGCAAACCATAAATATCGATACGTATATCGATAACACTGCCTCAAAAATGTTGTAAATATTTAAAACTTGTATTTATATAATTTTCTTTTCTATGCAAGCATTTTTCAAACGCAAAAGCAATTTGGCAATTGGCGGCTTCGTAGAGTCTTAAGAGTTATATATGATAGATATCTATATCGAGATATATGAATATAGGTGTTTGTTGTGATTAATATATAGGCAGTATATGATACAGCATTTTGAAGGTTTTATTTTTACACTATTTTCGTTCTGCTCGGCAGTGGAATTTATATTACAGAGTGCTGCAATATGCAATTTGATAGTGTAAAAATAATAATAATAATAATAGATTGATGTACGAAAACAAAGATCAAATCAAGTGCAAACGCAAAATGAACTGATAGTATATAAGACAGAACGGTAACGGTAACTTAAGATCAGTTAAACGAAGTCGATCAGGTAATAGAGGAGTAGAGGTAAAGACTGTTAATTATTTATATTATGTTTTGTTTTTTTTTTGCTTACGCTGGACACTTGACATTGACACATACGGATAATACGGATACGGTTACGGATACGGATACAGTTATGTAGTTAGATAAGTAAATAACACATTGAGCTGGAGCTTTTGGCTGGCAACTGATTGGACTTACCCGGGCCGCGAAACTGGTGTTGGGTTTCTCGAGTAGTTCCCAGAGATACTTTTGGTATTCAGCGCATTTACCTTCGCCGAACTCCTCCTCATCCCGCTGCCTGAGGGATTCAGCCTCCTTGCGCATCTCCTCGTGAACATTCTCCTTTCGCTGATGGTATTTGTGCTGGCAACATGACTCCAGATAGAGTTCGTCAACGCCCCAATACTCCAGATCATCACTAAACGCAAGCACGCACATCTCTTCCACAATGTGCAGTTTCCCGGTACGATAGAAATTTAGAATGGAGCTGAAGCTCTTCGGATGGCGATCAAAGAAGTACTCGTTATCGACGAGAGAATAATCATCGCACAGCTCAATGATGGCCTCATGGGTGGTGCACTCCCTCAGCCTGCCGAGCCGCGTGTGGGGCAGGCGTTCCAAGGTGCGCCACAGAACCTCGTGCTTAACGCCACCAACATTGATGGAGACGCGGCTGTTCATTTGCTTCGATTGCGCTATCATGAACGGCTCCGGCGGCGGTATGGAGGACATGGATCTGGAATGTGTCCGCTGCAAAGCGCCGGTTGTATTGCTGTGGCTAATGCCGGCATTTGAGCCGCCACCTGGCGGCAACATAACAACACCGACACCAACGCCGACACCAACACCAACACCAACAACTCCAACACCACCTGCACCGCCGCCGAGGCTGCCAGTGGGGCCGCCAATGCTGCCACCACCAATGCCGCTGCCGGCTCCCCCACCACCACCTGCACCACCACCGAGTGCCATTTGCTGTTGTTGCTGTTGCAGTTGTTGCTGTGCAAGAATTTGCTGGGAAGTTGTGGGATTTGAATGCGTTGGTGATGTAACTGGGAATGGAGCGTAACGAACTTCCTTGCCAATGGCCCCCGTACTGCCACCTGTTGCTGTTGTTGCTGCTGCTGCACCTGCAGCTGATGTTGCTGACGTCGTCCCAGCAATCCGGATACCTGCAGGACCTGCAATGCCAGTAGCAACTCCTGCTGCTGTGGCGGATGTGCCAGCAATGATGCCGCCATCAGCATAATCCATGTGGCGATTGTTGAGGATGGCATTAGATGCATTGCTGTTATAAGAAATGCCGCCAGCTGTTGTGACAGTTCCGCCGACGCAACCATATGAACTAGCTCCACCGGTTCCCATCGCTCTCTCCCAATCGACATTACCGCTTGTATCGTAATAGGGCTGATTATCGCCGCCGTCGGTTGAGCTCGCAAATTGCAATCCACGCGCAGTTGCCTCGTGTTGCTGCTGCTGTTGCTGATAAAACAGCTCCTGTTGTTGTTGAAGTTTTTGTTGCTTTGACTGCTGTTGTTGTTGTTGACTTTGTTGTTGCTGTTGCTGTTGCTGTTGTTGGCTAGCAGCCTGTCCACCATGCAATTGCCCGACCATTTGTAACACTCCATTATTGTTTTGAAGCGGTGTTGTTTCACCCGTTGCCCAGCGTACCGCCTCACGGTCCCTGTCGCGTTCGCCGACCATAAGTCTGCTACAGTAGCCCAGAATCCCCAGATTACAAATTACGAATTATAGATTATAGATAATAAATAAAAGATTTATATTGAATGTCCTGCATCGTACTCACCGCTACATCGCGTCAATTGTTGTCATTACATCCACCACCGTCCTGCCAGCGTTTTCCTGATCCCGTGCTCTGTCCCAGTCCTACTCTTAATTGCACTTGTTCTAGTCTCCTTCTGCTACTGCTGCTGTCTGTGTGCAATTGATTTCAATTTCCCGTATCTGCAGATCTATAAATTCAGCAATTGGACATCAATTGTGGTCCACTTTTGGCTTTCAATTCGATTTGTTCTTTAGCAGCTTCTCTTTATGTCTTTCTATGGCGTTGTTGTTTATGCTGGTTGCTGGTCGTTGTTTGTTGTATTTCTTGTTGTTGTTGTTTTTGTTGTTGTTGTTGCGTGTTTAGGCTATGATCACAGTTATTTTCTGGGGGTTTTTGGGCTTATTTGGGCTTTCGAACTGCGGCTGGTTTAGGCGAATATTGGCAGCATTTTGTGGGGGGAGCTCTTTAATACGCTATGTGTTTTTATTTTTTGTGTGCTGAGAGATAGCTGCAAGTAGACAAATTGGCAAATATATTAATCTGCAATTACGTTTTCGATAAGCTCTATAAATTTGCATAGTTTCATTGTTACTGACACGCCCATTCACTTATAAATCAATAGCTGTTGACAGCCGATAAGATAATGCGCTGATAAGCGACGAATTTGCAAATGCCATAGCATACTTTTTAGGGTACACTCAACTGCAGGCGAAGTTACGCACACTCACACACACACACACACACACTTAGACACAATGACAGTGAGTGCAACCACCGTTATCACCTGGTATTGAGGTCAGGCCTTTGGTCCCTTATTTATTGTGGTTAATTTGCAATTGTCGAAGGTTGCGCACAAATTTCTGCATTTAAATTCGCGCTGTAACCGCTTTCGATTTACACATACACGCACGCACACACACACACATAAATATATATACCCATATATGTCGGCTATTTTGGGGTCGGCAAATACGAGTAAACCGATTGTATTTTTTCTTTCCGCTTTTGTTTTTGGCTTGGCCTTTGCCTAATTGGCATTTTCTGCCGCATTGAAATCAAATTTGAATTTTTATGCCAAACGGAAATGCATTGTAATAAGCGTAAGGTTTGCGTTTTTCTAAGTTATGCATTGTTTGCGCACTCTGTGAATTGGCCATAAAATGTTAATTAAGCGTTCGCAAAATGTGTAGATAAAAAAGCAATACCGCATTGACCTTGACTCACTGCTTACTTGTGATTATTTCCATTTTCATTTCAATTGGATCTGGGCCTGGACTTGCAGCTGTTAATCAAACCCATTTCCTGCTTTATATCGATTCAATTTCATAGAGTTGAGAAATTATTTATAAGTTTAATATTGTGAAAATAATTCTTGCTTTTCTTATAGTTGATTTTATCGAAAGAAATTGAAATGATTACTTGCAATTTTGCATTTTTCACATTATGAATTATTAAATTTTAACAATTTGTATTAATTAATTTGGTTGGTTAATGTGATTGGATATTTATTAATTTTGTTTACGAGTAAGTGCAGAAGGCAGCATCTATTTCCAAAGGAATTTAGTACAGAGAACGAATAAAATTTAATTTAAGAAAATTTATTTAAATTTCTCCGGCATTTCATTTTTATCTGCAAATATTTAAGCTTAAATTGCAGTTAGCTAATATTTTTTTTTACATATTTCTCATTTATTTTTCATATTAATTGCAGGGTATTTCGTGACCCAGAGCTACTCTGAAGCCTGTTGCCTGATTACGGGCATTTCATTTCAAATTGAGCTCAGCTTTGAGTTGGCATGCAAGGACAAAATGATTGCTCTGTGGCAAATTATAGAGTTTTGCTTGATTTAAGTCGGGTTAAATTGTTATTTATTAGCATAGTTCGCCTATAAAAAAAAGGTAAATGGGGGAGGAAAAATGAGCGCATTTTTGACAACATTGTTGGGTTAATATTGTCGTTGTTGTCGTAAGTCGCGTGTTTTCCCAACTTTATGCAATTATTTCTCGCGCAAAATGAGAATAAACTGCATGCAAATATTGCTGCGTTGTTGGCACTGTTGCTGCGGCTGCCACATGCCACGTGCCACATGCAACATGTTAACCTCTGACTTGCCTCTTAATTGTGCTGCGAATCGCGAATCGCGTGTGGTGTGTGGTGTGTGTGAGGCATCAGTCAAGTGGCCAACTTCACCTTGGAACCTGTTGAATTGCCTTGAGAGCGTCATGTTATAGCTCTTACTATTGTTAGTGTTGTTGTTGTTGCTCTTGTTTTTATTCTTGGCTGACAGCAAAAATAAAAGTTGAATTGCAATTAATTTTTGGCTTTAATAAGGCAAGGCCTTCAACTCGCATTTCTTGCGCGTTTGCGTAATTTCATTTGACAGCTTATCCCTTGTCATAAACTGAGCAAGATAATGGCATTTGAATTTATGGCTGCAACGCCCACACACACACATACACACTCACACACAGAAAAGAAGACATGTACACAAGGGTCACATCAACTCATAAATCTTGGACATAATTTGCTTACACGTATGCACAAATTACAAAATGAAGACTTAATTGCCCATAAATAGTTTGATAATGCCCATGGGGAGACGCCTCTGATGAATATGTGAGTGCTCGGTGGCGTTTCAGGTTACGCTCAGCTCAGACTCATGTCTACTAACATACCTAATGGGTCTCGGCAACAACTAAAATAACAACAGCAACATTAACAAGAAGAAACCGTTCAGCTAGAGCCATTAAAAAGCTGCTTAGCAATTTCACGCTTAGCCAATTTGGATGACATAGCTGAAAAGAGGGATTCGATGTTTATATAGGGACTGTGATTAATGATTTCTTTGCCTTTGGTCACTAATTAAAAATGGCTAAGAAAATGTAAACACACAAAGGCAGCTACAAAATAGAAAAACAATTAGCCAAATTCCAGTTCTGAAGGTTCAGACGAGTAAGAGAATTAAGTTGGAAAATTTTGCAAAATTAAAGCATATTCTGGGAAAGTTTTATCCAACTGTTTAAGTTCAAAAGCTTGATATTTATAGTACAAATAAAAGTGAACTTATCCGTATAAAATATGCTTAGGTCTTACAAACTAAGCTTACATTCTTGGCCAAGAATAACTCTGCACTTACACAAACAGATATATTATTGGCTTAAATGTTGCTGCCTTGGACTGTTAAAGCCACATTTCTTCTACTTTGAGTGCAGGACATATTTCAAGTGCCAAAATTCCACTTAGCTGTTAAAAGCAGCGACTGCGAAATGCGAGCGAAATCATTTGCATAGCCGGAGGCGCCTCCAAAGCATTGTGCAACAACAACAACCGAGTGTGTAATAACAACAAAATGCAATGCAAATATGCATTGAGTACAATGGAAAAGCGTGTCAGTGTTGTTCGGCAAATGGAAAACATTTATTGTCGACTCTTAAGACTCGTTTTGTTGTCGACGTTCACTAAATTTATGGCGTCATTTTGTTTTGTTGGCCTGCTGAAAACAATTCACCAGTCAAGTGCATTTATATTTAAGTGTATTTATTGTGCAATTGTTGTTCTTGTTACTTCTCTTGTTGTTGCCATTGTTGCTATTGTCTTGGTCTCAATCTTGGGGCTGTAAATGCGTCAGCGTTAACCTCAACACTTAAGTTCGTGCCTCTGGTCATGTCCACACCGTTATTCTATGTGCGTGTGCCTGTATGTGTGTGTGTGTGTGTGTGTGCTACTCCTTGTTTTGCCGCCATCTTGCCCCAGCCACTTCCGGCCTCAACCACATCCGCCGCTGTCGCAGTCGCAGTCGCAGTCGCTGCCTCTGCTGACCCTTGACTGCCATTGGCAATTGCTCTAATTTTGTTAGCGGCCACGAGCAAAAATTTGAACAAATTTAGAAAGTCTCACACTCACACACACACATACACTGACTAAGTTAAACACTTTGCACACTTTCCATTTTCAAAAATAAAAAAAAGCCCGAGTTACTCCAATTTTTATTCGCCTTTTGTTTTGGTTTTGCGTGCGAGCTCGACTTATTGGCCATTGGCATGCAAGCATCTTGACCAACTTGGCCCAACTTGGCCTTGGCTAGTGGGCGGAATAGGTGTGTTTGGTTATTTATATATGTCTGTGTGTGTGGGCGCATTCTTAGTGTCTGCTAAATGTGCGCTTTATGCCAGCTCTTTCTTTCTTCCCTTTTCCCTCTCTCTCCTCTCTCTCCTCTCTTTCCCTCTTTTATGCGCGCCACAATTGTTGCACTCGGCAACTGTAGCATATTTTGCAAGACCCCAGTGCGTGTTTTAGCCTTTTATTGAGTTACTCAGCGGTTTTTGCGGTTTTATGAGTCCCGTGCCACTTGCCACATGCCACATGGCGTCATCTCGGCGACTAGCACTAAGAGCAACAGTCGCCGCAACCTTTGATAGTCCCAGAATAAAATCAATAGCAAAAAGCAAATGTGTCGAGTTTTTAATCACATTAAATAAATAAATTGAACGCGGTTTTTAACCAAGATGCCATATGATTTATAGAGTTTAAAAATTTTTCAAAACTATTTAAATGACGAAATTTATGGAATAATAAAAGGAACATTTAATAAATTCCAAAGGAAATTTACATTGAAAAATAGTTGGAAAATTAACATCAAATTTTTTATACCCTTTAAAGTTTTTGTATACTTGCAGCTGGTACGGATAGATAATAAAATCTCCTTATGATTTTAAAACATTATTTAAGTATTAGCAACTTATTAAAAAAATGTAAAATAAACAACCACATAAAAACAAATATATAAATATGAAATTTAATATGATAATAAAAAATAAATGTAAAAACTAGTTCAGGAAAATTGTAAAACGAATTATAAAACAAACTTTCCAATTTAATTAAAAGTTGATTTGAGTACTCAGAGAAATTCAGATACTCCAAAAAGCAAAAAACAACACAAAAATTCTGCTAAAAGTTGAATAATTAATTAAATACTCAGAAATATTTCCAGATAATCAAATGACAAAACAAATTTGGTAAAAAGTTTGTTTGACCAAGCGACAAACACAAATTGATTACGTTCATTATAATGAACAGACCCTTGTCAGAGTGACAGTCACAGTTACAGTCACAGTCACAGTGACAGTCAGAGATTGAGTCTGTATCGAAAGGCGTGTCATGCGTGTCATTAACCTTTTTGTTGTGGCCTGTTGCAAGTTGGCTTGTAGCTTGTTGCTTCTGAGTGCTGAATGTTCTTCGGTTTTTTTGCGGAGTGTGCGATTAATTAAAATGCGCCTGGGCGTATGCTATGGAAATTGTGGAGACTTTTTGTTGTCCTGACAACTGCGCAGTTGTCGCATTAAAATCATTAAATATTCATAGACAGAACATGTCTTGGCCAGGCCGTTAGCCATCATGTCGGTCATTGGCCATAATTCATATATGGATTATTGATTTTCGATTATGGCCATTGCTCTCTCTATCTTTGGGCTCGATTACCTGTCTGTCTGTCTGTCCGTGTGTCTTACTGTTCGTCTGGTGCCAACCTGTTTGCTGTGCGTGTCTGGCCTAATAAGGTGTAGACACGCACACACACACACACACATACATACAGAAAAGAGATACATCGAGTTGTATACAATATTTATAATGCACTCGAATTGCTTTTTGTTGCGTCGCATTATTTGCTTTTGTTTTATTTATTCATCCACTATTACTTCTAAATGCGCAGCAAGTACTTTAATCAAATGGCCTTCCATCGATCTTGCCATCTCTTTCTCTTTCACACACACACACTGTCTCTCTCTCTTTCCATAGTGTCTGTGTCTCGTGTAAAACACCTGAAACATTTGATGTCATATGAAATGTTTCAGCTGCCAACGTTTGATAATGATAAATGGCTCTTAGCTTGGCTGACAGAACAACACGCATTGGCTGTCCCCCTCACACTCTATCTCTCCTCTCTTCCCACCATTTTGTTCAGTATACGTGTAAGTTCAATGCTGGCCAAGTATCTTTTTTGTTTATTTATAGTCCAACCGCATCTATTAATGTAAACCGAATTTATTTTGTTGTATCTCTGATAGCGATGAGATGTATGTATCTTTGCTTCGTTATAATATTATTCGAGTATAAATAAATAATGTACGGCCGCTGCGGCTGCAAATCACTTAAAATTCCATACACCCCGCTGGCAATATGAATGAGTATTTTCGCCTAGACGCCATTAAACCTCATAGATTAATTGGCCTCTATAAATACCCTTTAGTTGTTGAATCCATGTAACTGGCTGAGATTAATCGCGTGCTAATTCACAATTAAATTGCAAAAAAGTTAAACTTGTTACTGTTATTTGTACAATTCGGCAACAAAAATTATTGCTGTTGTTGCCACGTGTCTTGCAAACTCATAAAAAAAAAAATAAAGAAACTGCCAAAGTGGAACATTTGGCAATAATTGGAACTATATCAAAAGCTTCTTTTTAATTGCAAATTAATTGGCAATTAGCCGCGTTACAAAAAAACATTCACTTTGAGAGTACTTCCTCTTGTCCAACATCATATTCTATTATTTTTGCATTCTCTGTAATTTCAGTTGAAAGGGTGTATTGTGCCTGTCTAAGAGAAATTTAACTTAAGGCAAAAAGTTTCAATTGGAGCTAGTAATTTTTCTTTATCCTTAACATGCTACTAAATCTTTCCTTTTACTTATTTCTTTTTAAAATTATTTAAAACGTATTCAGTTTTAGTTTACTGGATGTTTGTGCAGTCAGGATAATCTGTCAGATTTTTCTATAGCATTTCAACTTGTCTTGTCCTATTAATTCTCGCTTTTTCCTCTATATATTTTTGTATTTATTTGTTTCCACTGTGCGACCAACAAATTACGCCATTAATTTTCCTGATTTCTGGCATACGAATGCGTTTGAATACATTTTTGCAAAATTTCAGCATGTCGAATTTTTCTGGTTGTTGTTGCTGCTGTAGTTGTTGTTGTCGATGTGCAGGAATGCGGCACAAAGTAAATCTTTGAACTCATAAAAATCGATGAGCGCACGCAGCCAATTTGTTTACCCAACAGAGATACAAACAATCTGTACCAGTTTATACCCAAAACGAAGACGTCTTTGTTGTGATCTTTTGGTCGTGACGTCATCCACACAATAGCTGAAAATTGTGTGTTCTCCTTCTCTCTTCCTCTCTCTCTCTCTCTCTCTCTCTGTGATAATTTCTCTGTGTGCTTGTTTTTGCTTATTTGCAATATGTACATTTGACTTTGGCTCTAAGTTATGTGATGCGGTCTCAGACCTTAGGCCACTTGGCACTTGGTCAACAACTTAAAACAATTGCATAAATTGCCTACTCCTGGCTGAGGTTAAGGACTGAGACTTGGCTTGCAACTGTGATTTGGATATGGGTGAGCGATTTCTCAGTGCGTACGTGTATTGTCTCCAACTGAGAATTGCCGACATCAGCCACAGTTGACTTTGTCTGCTCTTTATTTGTGCCTTCTCACTTGGCGCCTTACCGTGGAGCAAAAGTACAAAACAAAAAAAATCATTTCAAGCTCGCTGATCTGGAAAGCGTACGAAGGACGCACCACACAATGCCTTAAAGCACTGAAAACAAAGACAAAAGAATCTGAAAACGACGGAACGTTGAAGAATGGTTAAGTTTAAATCTCCATCTACAATTGCTTTAAACAATAAAGTAATTTATACAATTTTCCATCACTTTTATACAGATGTTCATACAGAAGTATGCCAAGCCGGGGGCTTAAGAGCTTAGTTTAGAATTAATGAATTTCCATGGAGCTCATTGCGTGGCGCAAAGCAACAGGAAATTGAAAACCAAATCAAACTAAAATCCCCCATTTTGTTTAAAACACATATCACGTATACGCAGCGAATACTTCGGGATACCCAAAACCCAAACACACACACACTCACACAATGAGGATAGGAATCGTGAGCAAGTGGCGCAAAAAGTGTTGCGCATATTTTGGGGCTTTAATTTCCTGCAACGGCCTTGAGACAACAAATTGAAATTCATAACAATAATAATGAGGGACAAGAACCCAAAAACGGTTGAGTGACTGACGTACCAGGAGAAAGAAGAGAGATTGCCAGGCATATCCTGGATGTCAGTGCAAATCCTTCATCAAATGCAAAACAAATGAGCTCACAAATGTGTTTATTTTATCAGAGAAAATGGAAAACGCTTGCATTTTCCTCTGCCTAAGTGAGGAGATTATGATAAATGAATTTTTTATGATATTACATAGAAATACAATTTAATATTTAATGTGAGCAAATTTGCACTTGCAGATTGTAGCAAATATTTGCAAATCTCTTTGTAATTAAAAATTAAATCGATACTGTTCGTTATCCCGCATATTTTTTACCGATATTTACTCGCTTTTCCGCCAGAAAAACACCGCTGCAAATAGTGCAAACTTGTGCTGCGTATACTTAATTTAATATTGTAAACTGAAACTGAAGCTGATTTGCATGCAAATAAGAAAGCAGCCAGATTTACATAAGTATAATGCAGGATATCTGGCTGTCAGGACAACTGTTGTTAAGTAGCCCCTAAAAATAAGCAAAAAGCCTACGAGATTTTCCAGTTGCTTTATTCACAAATGAAATTAAATTCATTTCACGAAATTGTGAAAAATTCAAATGCGATTAGTGCAGATTTTGTTTTGTGCCACACACAAGCACAAGCACACGCACACACACACACGCACACACCTTGAAAGGACGAGATTTCAAATCGGAATACTTCTGCCTCATGGACTGGTTTGAAGAGCAATTGTAAAGTAAATATATGTATATAAGAACAAAACATACTAAACACAGCGAAAGGGGCAACAATGACAACATAAAGCACAACAAAAATAGCTATAACAACAATTGCGAGTGGCACACGCAGCAAACAGACAAAAAAGGAAGGCAAATATGTAATAATAATGATTCGTATAGCGGTACGCGTGTTCCTCCCCCTTCCCACTCATCTCCCACTTCCACCCACACAATTGAAGCACGTTGTTGTCCTGGCTACTCGTTTTTCTACTGTTTACTGCAATTCTCGTTTGTTTCACTTCACTTCGTTTCGTTGCTTCTTTTTGTTGTTTTACTTCGTTTTGGTCGAGTTTTATTCCAGTCAACACATTGACACTGAAAAGCTGCTCAGAGAGTTGCTCTCTTTATTGTTCTCTCTCTCTCTCTCTCTGGCTTTCTCTCTCTTTGCGCAAGTCCTTCCAGGACGCGTTTAATGAACACTTTTTTGTAGCTTACACTTGATTAGTGCGAACTTGTCCTGTCGATCTGTTGCCAGTGATAAGCAATTGATAAATGCCAAATCTTTTGGCATTTTGAGGTCAGCTTCTTTTGCAAATTTCAGGCAGCAGTACCTCATCTTCCTGCCCCATTAAGGGCCGGAAACATGGTTACATTCGACTCGCCGTTTTGTTGGGTGGGAGGCAAGCCGTGCGCAGCTTTACGAGAGGCGAAAGAGCAGTCAAAGCGCAGAGCTCAACCAATGACGTCATCAGTTTGCTTGACACTCGCACACTCACACACTTACACACTTAAACAGTCGCATACTCGCATTCACCTCGTAATGAGGTTGTTAGAAGTTGTACGACAAACGGTCGACCTACTTTGTGTCTCAACACCCAACGAAGCCGCCTCGTGCGCATGGGAAGTGTTTTTGGATACTGAATGAAAATTGGAAACAGGATACAAAGCGTTCGGCTGCTGTATGTTGTTGTTATTGTTGTTGCTGCTGGTATGTAAGTCGGTTGGCAATTTGTACGCCTTGTGGCAAGGTGGCGGGTACGCCTGCACTCAAGTTCGTGTTGTGGTGTCGTTGATGTGGCTTTTCTGACAGTTGAAGGCGGTGCATTGACGAGGACGCCATCAGCTGAAGATGTAGCTTATAACTGTAGTCTGCTGCTGCTGCGCTGCCACCCTGCTGCCCAACTGGAGGCTGCCGCTCAATTCTAGAGATGGGAACACTTCGTGCTCTGCTCGTAACACAGCAGGACTTGAAGAAAGCACCAGACTGTCTAAGGATTTGTCATACAATTTAAATCTCAGTCAGGTGTCTACCGAATATTTGTAGTGACTTTGATGACAAGTGTTTAAATTGTTTAAAAAAACGATGAAAATGTTTGCGTTTTTGAAATGTAAGAGATTTCCATTTTTAAACAGAAATATTCTGCTATAAATTTATTGAAAAGTTTAACGAAAGTATTTATTATTTGTAAATGTATTCTATAATCTGTGTTGTATGTCATTTTAATAAATATAATCAAAATTTTTTAATTTATTTAAAATTTTTTTTTTATTTTATCAAATATATTTCACTTCGAATTCATTGGTTTATTTTAAATGAGTCTTTCCTTGTCTTGTAGCAGCCTTAATGTTTAGTTACGTATCTGTTAAATAAAAATTGTTTATGAAGGACTCTTTGCCATCCCTAGTTGCTGTTGTAGCATCTACAACTACTGAAGCCCTGCTCTTGGCCACCTGAACTGACTACACAATCATTTAACCGCAATGCGAGAGGCTTTCAGTCTTTGCGTCTGCCTGTGCCCTTGTCCCAGCCACTGTGCACCCTCTTCCACACCCTGCTCAACACTCTGCAGTGTGGTGTTTCCTAGGGTTTCACCTATGCCCTTTAGGTGCGCATGGAAATTCTGCAACAAGGCAGAGTCATGGGAGCCTGTGGCAGAATCAGTTTGGTTTCTGATTACATCAGAGCGCACATAACTTCAAATTAACAGTGGACGCTACAAATGAAGGTCGCTGTGTCATGTGGCATGCAACGTGTTGGACAATCTTTCATTGTTATGGCCAGCGTTGATTGGCTTTGTTAGTCTGGGAGTCGGATTAATTAAGCTTAAGCAGAACCGTTTCTTATCATTTCAAATAAGCCGGGATCTCTAAGCCATTTTGTGAGTGTATATGATATAATATATTTTGTTTTTAATTTCGTTTATTGCTGACGCTTCGTCTCATTCGTTTTATTAGTATCGCTGTGAGGCCAGTTTGCTTTGTGGCTTCCTTTCTATTATGTTTTGCTATCGTTTTGCTTTTTCTTTTGTTATCTATCTATTAATTTGGTCAACAACAACAGTAGGAGAATGATACATTTTAATGATTTTTATTGTATTGAATTCTCATTTCCTGCCCCGTTGCGGCTTCACTCGCAAAATGTAATATCTATTGCTATTTTTGGCAACAAGCCCAAAACAGGCAAGAACAACAATATTAATACTGACCCCAGTCAAATAGAAATATTTATTTTCTTTTCCATTTTGTTTTAGCCATGCATTTTTTTTGTAGATTCAACACTTTGGATTCTATTAAAATTGCTTTTAATTGATTTGTATACAGAGGATAGCTCGATAGTGGCATTTTGGTAAATGAATTTTTTCGGGCCAAAAAGGTCACTTGGCTAATGCGACAAAACTCACTAAAAGCAATGGAGAATTAACAAATAAATTGACTATGAAAACTATAAAAAAAAGTGTCCTCTCACAAAATTGACTGAAGAAACTATTTCGGTAAAATACATTATTTAGGTTCTAAAGAGGAAACCAAGATCTATTGGAAAATAATTTTTTTGACAAAATTAATTTAATTTTAATGCAGAATGAAATAAGAGGCCAAACCAAGAACAAAATGACATTCCGTTTAAAAATCAGTGCAGTTTTGACAAAATTATGAAAGTTTAAAGTTGGTCAGACCTTTGATCTAGCAACTTTACAAGTCAAAATTTTTGTCAGATTTCCCATGATTTTTTACAGAAAAATGAAAGGTCTCAGAATCAAGTTTAAAGTCTTGTTTTATACTAATTACGGTATAAGGAGTGGATTAAAAGTGAAAACTTGAGATATAAAATTTTGAATTTTCAAAATATCAAAGGGGGGACCCTTAGCATCGAAACCATGATAAAATAATATTTTTTAGAAAATTATTTAAATTTGAATGCAGATTGAATTAAGTGGCCAAACCAAAATCTAAATAACATTCAGCTTTGAAATCGGTATAGTTTAAACAAAGTTATGAACGTTTAAAGTTGATCGAACCTGGGACCTAGCATCTTTTCCAAGTCAAAAGTTGTTTTAAGAAAAATTATATTTCAGCAATTTATAAATCATTTTAGATATTTATTTCGGTTGTGGTAATAAAAATAAAACATTATGTTTCAGTTACCGGTTCCGGTAACGTCTCCATGATTTTTCCAGCATAAGTTAAATAAACTAATTAACAAAATTTATTTCTGTTTATTTTAATTGTAGATGTCACACCTAATTGTCACTAAAACTGTATATAAATAAATATACTTATATTTTTGGCTTAGTTTTTCATTCTGTTTCTCTCTGTTTCTCAATTTGTGTTTCTGTTTCCAGTCCCTGTTTGTGTCACACAGCGTGAACAACGCGTTTCTGGGCCAATTGCCAAGCAGAAAATTAAATTTTTTTCATTTGTTCATTACCAACTGATGCTCGTGTGTTTGACAAGTCCACTGACAACACAAATGTGCCAGCATTTAAATCCCTTAACTTGCCACCTTCACTCTCCTTCTCCTGCCACCTTCAAACAGTCAAAACATTGCCAAATGCGCTCGTTTTTCTTTTTCTTTGTTTTTCATTTTGTTTTTCCTTTTTTGCTTTTGAAGTGCCTTCAAATTAACGCGGCTGAGTTGCTTGGCTGGTGAAAGGGAATTAAGAGGAATGAGGGAATTACCTGAAGACGCAATCACATGCCAGAAAATATTAGAATGAAATTTATGCGCAAAAAACTTTTTCGCAACTTGCCGCCAAATGCAAAGCAGACTGCAATTGAACTTGGTTATGTGGGACTAACAGATATCCTGGATAAATTAATCGAGTGATTTCATTATGATATCAAACTAGGTAGCCTCTTTGTTATTTCTAGCTAACAAATATACCCTTTTCTGTTTGTTTAAGGGGTATGCCAACAACCAAATTCTCAATAACCTTTTCGAATCAATCACACTGAAGCGTGCTTGACTATAACGCCATTTTCTCTATAGTTCTCGTAGTTATAGAAAATTATTCGCCCGATTTGTTGAGCTACGTGTGAAAAGCAAAAGTTCTGCGAATTTCTTTTGTATTTTTAAGGCAAATTATAATATAAATGTGCACTGTCCGTAGCCCGAAAGTAGTTTTCACGCTTCGTAGAAATACCATACAATGTTGATAAATTGTGTACAACATTTCCATAGTCGGCAATCAAACGGTTATTATACTTCATTGGAAATGCGAAAGAAAATGGAAAATAGTACATATACAAGTACAATTGTGAATGTCTGTGTGAGTAAAGTGTAACAGAATATCGATTGTTATATACGGCAATTTATGACTAACATCAAGAATAACAACAACAAATGAAGTGACTTAAATGGCCAGACACTGAGGGGCCAATAGACACGCATTCATCCACAATTACAATTACAATTACAATTACGTGTCTTTGTGGCATCAGAAGTAAAGAAGAAGATTCAAGGTCGACTTTACTGCCCAGCCCAATTGATGGGCCATATAAACTAATTGCGTACAAGTAGCAAGTAGATAGCATAATTTGTTTATATGTCGGCAATTTGAAATAAACAATAACATGAGAAAGTGCGCACTTAACATATATCTAATGACAGCTCAAGAGCCTTTCAATTCGATTCCCAAAACAGGGAATCCGGAGACCCGAATGCCTAAATTGCTTTGCTATTTGAATGATTTTGGTATCTGGTTCAATGTGGTTTGGTTTGCAATGCGTAGACCTTCGTAACACCCTTCAATAGTTCTCTGGCGTGAGTTCAAGCGACAACGTCAAGGTGGCCTTTCAGTAATGAACCAAATTCTGTTTTATTTTTACATTTTTGGCCTGGCTACATTAACGACAACGTTCATGTCCGTGTCTTTATGGACCAGCTGACGACTCGACGATGCTCTGACATTTCTGCTATTTATATGGGTGTGTGTGTGTGTGTGTCTTTGTATATCTATTTGTTGTACCACGCCCACGCCTCCACCTCCGCCTCCGCCCTATGCGCTTCTTTTTGAAGTGCGCCTGCATTTCAGCGCATGATTTTAATTGGCTTTCTGCGAGCATCAACAATTGTTTATGGCCATATTCATGGGCCAACAGCTGATCAAAAATGAATGCAACAAAAATACATTTTATAAGCAGCATAAGTCAGTTATTTATAGTCCTACTTGTTGTTGTTGTTGTTAAGGACACACCGCGGAAGTTCAAACTTATGTAAACATTTCCGTGCGATTGTAGATTTTTGATTTGCTTACAATTTTTTAATTTATTCACGTGCTTATACTTTGAGCTAAACAAAATTGTACATAGTTGGCAAGCAAGTAACGTAATTTTCAACAATATAAACACTTTAAAGATAATAACTAATTGATCAACTAATTTTAATAATAATTCAAGAAGCTGTATATGATTTCATTCGAATTAAAAAAGATTCAAAAAAATATATATATTATAGCTTTTATTTTTATTAACTTAAATATAAATTCCCAAAATGTTTATAGCCGTTTTAAAAGTTTTTCGTGCACAGGGTAAATAAAATAATATATTAAATAGCAGATTAAAAATACGTCAGCAGGAATTTTTCAAAATAAACAATCACTCAACAATTATTAATGACCATAATTATTCTGTATTATATTGTGCATTATTCAGTTATGGATTTTTATTGCACACTTGAGACAACAGTTGTGACATTGGCACAGTGGGACTGAACGGCATTGGCCCTGCAGTCAAAACATTTGCATATGCATTGTCATGACTTTTTAAATTAATTTAATGCACTTGGCAGTTTTAATTGCGCATTATCCGACAAACGGGCCATAAATTTTGTGTAGTTGAAGCCATAAATGCCAGTTTTACAGCCACTTTTTATTGGCTTGTAACGCGGCTCATGCTTATCCACATTTCCCAGCCTCGTCCTCAGCCTTTCGACCTCGTTGCAGGCATCGCTCTTCACTTTCAGCAATTGTTTTCTCTGCTTTTGGCTTTGTCTTATTTTGTTTGTGTTTGCGGTCGTTCGCCATTATCCATGGACACGCAAGAGGGCCAAAAGAAGAGGGAGGCAGGGTATTGTCAGAGGAGGATCGACAAACAGTCTCATGTACGCAATGTATGCAAAAACATGAAACGCCCAATGGCCAAATGTTGTGCACAGTTTGTTAACAATGTGTGATACACAATTAAGTTTTAATGTTTACTCTCGTGCTTTAAGCGCACAAATATAAATTTTAATTATAGGGCGTGGCATGTGTCTGTATATTAACACCTGTAAATGATCAGAAACTAGGCCAACCAAATTTAAATACATATTCCATCTTAATTACATTTATTTTACTTTAAAATGCATACAATTCGTCCACATTTTTGTATGCTACCTGAATTATTTAAGATGAATGTAATTTCATTTAATATGCAGAATTTTCAGTTATAATTTACAATATTTTTTTATTTTACTCTTTGTATCTTATTCAATTTATTTGATTTCATAGTCTCCAAAAATGCACCCAAATTTCACAGTTTCATATTTGCAAATCGTAATGAATAAGTTTAATTCAGTCACCGATATAAATTCAATTTATTATATTTAAATATGTAAAAGTTTTCTCTTACATTCTCCCCTAATACCCTTGAATTTGCTTTCCAATTTTAATCAAATTTATATTATTTAAATATGCCGAGAGTTATCTTTCACCTGCACAAACGAAAGCTTTATAATCAAATTTATTTTATTTAAATATGTAAGAGTTTCCACCGATATATTTTTGCATATTCATCTGACCACGTTTACTAATTTTCCCATGACATTTTCAATTGTAAATTTGTAATGAATTTAAAGCTGAAATCAATAAAGCCACATGAATGCCCAAACCGTTGGCAGGTGTCACTAACAAGACACCGAAAGACATAAGCGTCTTATGTTGCACCTTCCTCACTCACAACTTGAGGGTGGTCTGCCACAGAGCTGACATTATTTATGAGCTAGAGAACTAGAGAGCTAACTAACCTTAATCATGGCAAGAATAACAACAATTGGAAAGCGTCATAAATTTAATTTATGAGTTGGGGAATGGGTATGTCGTGGCGTTGTGTTTGGTCAACCCTCGCATAATGCAGCAGCCGTTGACACTGCGCTGAATTTATGTTGATTGCATTGCGTATACGCAGTGTGCGCTAAAATTACCAACATGACACAATCAAAACGGAAATAAATTCGCATTCGTGCGCCAAGTGCAAATTGCTATGGAAATGCAGGCAGCTGCTGCTGCTGATGTTGCTGCTGATGTTGCTGCTGATGTTGCTGCTACTTGTGGTGGTGGCTGTGTTGGAGGTAAAAGCGTCGGCGTAGTCTAAAATAAGTGCAGCTAATAAACATAATGACCTTCTGCGGTGGCTGCACCAATGGAAGCTATTCTCTGCCAGCCACAAAGTTAATGGCACAAAACTTTCCTCATTGGGGCATGTCCGACGCTGCAGGCTTCTTATCAGCTGCTCTTGCTGCTGCCGCGGCAGTCGCATTTTTAAATTGATGACGCCATGGCCACCCACCAACCACCACCCACTACCCAACGCCGACTGCGACGTCGACGTACGTGCACTTAGATGCCGCACGTTGCCAGCATTTTGCTTTATTATTGTTGCGGTGCTGAGTTTGGGGAAATTGTGAAATTGTGAAAATGTGAAAATGAGTTTTTCCTAGTTGGCAGGCGGCAAAATTAAATTTTTATCTGAAAATATATACGGTGTTCGGGCAGTGGCAGGGGGGGTAGTGGGTAAAAATATTGTAACAATAAATATTGTATACTCTCGTAACGTAAATTGTGTGTTGCCAAAACCGCAACGGAGCTGAACATATGTTGCCGTTAAACGATTTTCATTGCGTTATGGAAAGTAATAGAATGCCGCCCTATCCCCTAATCGACAATTCCATGATTCGATTATTCGCTTTATTCATGTGCTGTGCGTGTGTATTCATATAAACAAAACTTGCCGATTTGTTTATACTCAAGTGTTTCGCTTGAATGGCAAGCGCCAAACAATAACAACTGTGGAAATGACCCTAAAAACCTGTTCGAAGGAATATAAACAATTATAATTACGCATACGCCGTGTTGACATTCGAGGCGCACGGATCGCCATGAAACAGGCGCCGCAAATATGCGAAACGTATCAAGAAATTTATGAATTTAAGTGTATTAATAGATGATTGTTGTAAAATAATTAAAAACATAAACCGAAGGCAACGCACACATCCCACATGAGTAAGAGTTTATTTCGGTGTGCAGCGCTTTTTGAATTTTGCTAAATTAAAAATAAAATTTACACACACGCACACACATTAAAAGAGAGAGAGAGGTAGGAGTGTGTCCATGGCATCACGCTGCATTGCAGCCGCAGTTGCCGGTTATTTCAGTTGGCCCACATAAGTGAGAGAGAGAGCAGCCTTGCATATAATTTCTCTCTCTTTCTCTGCGTGTTTCTCTCTTTTTCCATTCTGCGCTCTATCTATCTCTCTGTGTCTTTATGCGACTTGTGCTCATTGAAAACAATTTCTATTTTAAGGCCTTTGGGAAAACCACCTGATAAAAGAAATAAATGGAAATGCTCGACCAAAAGCCCAGTCCCGAAAGCAACAAACCCCCGACTATAGTCGGTATTTTAGTCGTCTCTACAGATATTCTGTTTGTTTTGAATTCCACTAAAGTATTTATTTAATAAATGCCTAAAACAAGCCATAACAGCCACTTAAGTGTAGAATGCTACGTTGTCGGGCATTAAACACTGTTGATTTAATGCTTGCATCTTGATACGCTTGGCTAAGAAACAACGAACATAACGTGGCAGCAATTTCCTGTATGTGTTTACATATGCCGTAATTTTGAATTTCAAATAATGAAATTTATAATGCGAGAAGATCATGTGAAAAGCAAGTCTAATAACATGATTCAAATTCATTTCAATACGAGTTAATATGCTAAAATTGAGTACGAAAATAAACACGTGGTAAGAGCAACTTAATATCAAAGGAATACTTAATAATTTAAACTAAATATTCAAATATTATTATGAATAAATTAATCACTTTAGAGTATGTGAAATATATGAATGTAATACTTTACTTTCTATTATTTAGTTAGTTTAATAACTTTAGTTTTAAAATATTTTTAATTTGTGATTAATAATAATGAAAGAACAAAATAATTATTTTTAAATTAATCCTTAGTTTTATTATATGTGTAATAAATTCTAAACTAATATTTATTTATTTTAGCATAACTTGAGTAACAATTTCAAATCTAAATTGTCTGACTTTCTCTCTGATAGAAATAGCTTCCCAATTAGCCGAGCAACTTTCAAATGCGACTGCTAAATAAAGAACCAAAACAAGAATTGTTTTGTTTACAAACACAAATTGATTGCCAAGCATTTTCAATTTGCGGTTTCGGTTCGTGTGTTTTTTATTTACATACTCAAAGTGTGTGTGAGTAGGAGTACTTATACTCGTACATATAGTCGTATTTATTCTTGCCGACGTAGTATTTCCTAATTGAAAGTTGCTTGGAGTGTATCTGTCAGATGCAAATACATTAATGCTGGCACAACACAACACAAACTGCACAATTTAGCGTCAGTTTGTGGAACACAACTGCCAAAGGCAATGGGATAGAATGAGGCATAGGAAAACAATGGCTTATGTGCCATGCAAATGTCAAGATGTTGCCGGTTCACTGACGCACTACAGTTCAGACCCTGCCGCGCTCTAAACGTGGCTAGAACAATAGACTGTCAAGCTGCAACTTGCCGCCTGCAGGCTAACGACAACGAATGCATTCATGCATGACTCGTGCATCCACACACAGCGACAGAGACAGAAACAAACACTCACCCACTCACTCACACACACATTGTTAATTGTTTTTCGCCTTTTGCTTGGCTGCGTCCTTTGACGGCGCTTAGCGAAGCTCGGACGCAGCGGAACGAGATAATCTGCCAGCAATTGTAGGGAATTGGGATTGGTATTGAGATAGCATAGCGCAATAGACTAACATAGTCTTATTTATGGCTGGGATACTCCAGAGAGATGCCTATTTTCAGGAACAAATTATACGAATTGTGAGTGTCCATGTGGGACGATTCACTAGAAATTATTCAAATGGTGCATGCAACAAATTAGCGTCACTCTTGTTGCTCAATTCAATTACACTTTGGAATATGCAAACAGCAACAGCACACACAAAAAGTATACACACACGCACACACACCCACACGTAAAGTCACCCACTGTGGCCAGTTGACGTTGGCGTTGTCAACATGGCTCTCAGCGTTGTTGCCGCTGTGTCCTGCCGTGGGCTAATCGATACATCGCTCGGCGGGTTGCCTGTTTGCATTTGTGCCACAAAATGCCGCAATTGTCAATCAATTGCTTGGAAATTATGTCAGTCACAAGCCCACGAGCCTTAGGTCTCTCTCTCATCGGACCCACAGGCCCATGCTGATTCTCCTACTTTCTCTTTCTCTCAATGTATATGTTTGTGTTGAAGTCGCTTGTCAGTGACAAACCCCAAAAAGGAATTGAAAAATCGACACTGGATATTCATATACTCACTTACACCCTAACAAATAGTCCTAAAATGGGTGTCTGCCATCTGCAGTCGCTGTTCGAGTTGTGTAAACAGTTTGTGATAATCTCACTTGAGCATAAAGTGCTTCAAGCTAGATCAAAAAAAATATATATAAAGCATACGCCACGTTGTCGAGTTGATGGTAATGACGACGTTGATGTGATGAGTGTGATTATACAGCCAATGCTTAACGCTTCAAGTGCGCTTATGACAACATCAACATCAACATAAACACACTCCAAAAAAAACACACACACACACACATCTACACTCGCGACCGCAGATAAGTAAGTATGTAGAGAAACCGAGGGTAACATAACTATAAATAAAGTTTATGCCTAAGATGTTTGTGTATAAAATAATACAACGAGTAAGAATAAATAAACTTAAAAGTTTAATATATTTTCTTTAAATAAATTATATATAAACTACACTTTCGGCAAGCTTGTAACACGAAATTTATAATCATGTAAGTTTGATATTTAAATACGAGTATCTATACTCAAAAATTATAAGCTGTTTATTTGATGTTACTCTTTATATTCTTTATGTAACTTTTTGATAAATTTAATTACTTTCTAACTACCTTTCTTACATTTCCTATTTTAAATATTCCAAACAGCAATAATCACGATTTACTTAGACACCTTAAACCTTCAACAAAGGATATCAAGAATTTTATGCTGATAACATTCTACTTTTAACTACCACATATTTTACAGGCAATGCCAATTAAAATAAAGCCAAGTGGATCATAAGATTTCCATATGGAGAAACTGATGAATAAAGAGCAATTCAAATAAATGAATTATAATATATGAGATTAAATGCAAGAGTTGAAACACGTAAATTTATGAGCAAAACAATTTATATTATTTATCTTTATTTTAATATTTATTTGATGCTGACGCCGACTATTGCTGTTTAAGCAGATTTTTCTCATCTGCTGAAATGCCAAACAAACAAATCATCAGCGTTGCCATGGATGGAAAAGAAAATAATAAAAAACATCACAAACAACAAAACGGAAGTTTTTCATCATTAAAATCACTCAACAAAAGAAAATACAGCGCTGGGTGTTTTCCATTTAGAACATGGAAAGGGGTATATCTTTTACTTAAGTTTTATAGAATAGGTATGGAGTATAGAAGAAATTATTGTTTTATTATTTTTGGAATTTACAAAGTAAACTTTTCAATAACTAAATAAAGTCACAGGGTATATCTGAGTGTTATACGTTTGATGTTATGACTTCTATCGTATATTCTTTGTGGGTAACTACAGACAGATGAGTATTTCTTCTTCAGCATGGTTCTTACTTAAAAAGCACAGTCATAGGGTATATCTAAGTCGTTCTCTTGCTAGTCACCGTCTACTCTCACTTCTGGCTTAGCTCTCTCACATGCCCAATGAACATAATTTCATAATTTTTACGACAAGTGCTGTGAGGCATTCAGTTGCCGCCGAGTGCCTCATGGAAGTATTCGTATTTCTAGGAGCCGACGAACATAAAAAAATTGATTTGTATATTTATGAATCAAATAAACTTTTCAATTTTATTGATTTGTTTGTGATTTCTGAGTACACTGACTGCAGTACACAGTACCGCTGATTTTTTTGAATAATTTTGAGTGCTTTCAAGTTGTACCATCAGATTTTATTGCCTCATCGTCATTGCTGCTAGAAAATTGGAACTTGATTAAATTCCGCAAGAGCTGTCAAGTGACAAAAGTTCTAGACGGCTTTTAAGCAAATTGAAAATCACAAATGAATGAGATTCTTACAAAAGTAGGTATTTTTGTCCTTTCCCTTAGAGTTATTTATAGCTCAGGGCGTTAAGTGCACCCAAAAAAAATGGTAACAGAATCCCTAACAGGTTCTCGTAAAAGCAAAGGATACGACCGAAGTTTCTCAACTTGAATGTATGCAAAAACAGCAGACAGTAGCTGAAACTGTGGTTGAGTGCGCTCATTAAATAGTAAAGACTCTTCCAAAATAGGGAAAGGATACGAAGGATACACAGCAATACAAGTCGGAGACACATGACCATGGGAATGGAAAGGGAATCGTTAGTTCACATTGAGAGATGGCCGCATTATTGACGGTTCAGGCATTATTAATTATTTGCTTCTTATGCTCCTGCTGGGTAATGAGAAAACATTGCAGGACTTCAACTGAGAACATGGGCAAGTAGACAGGTAGACAGGTGCACAGTTGGACTCAACTCAGCTCGTTTCCGACTCTGTGTCCACGTCCTTGTCTCGCTGCGTGTGCTCAGAGCCTTCAGGCAAATATTTATAATATACACGTATACTATGTATATGTATGTACACACAGTGTTGCTTCCCTTACATGCACAATGTGCACAACCTGAGCACTTGCTGTGTTGTTGTTGCTATGTTGCTCCTCTGCTTGGCGCTCGTTTTAATATTTCAGGTAAAATGAAGCCATATGTTCACATTACGTGCTACGTGCTCCAGTAGGTAAAAGCACGAAATAAAAGTACAGTAAAACTTCTACAAGTGAGACTCATACTATGCAGAAGCAAGAAGAGAAAAGCCACAATTTATATTCAATAGATTAAAAAACTAACTGAAATCTGTAACTGAATGTAGTAAAATGATCAAAAAATAATTTCTACACTTAGAGAAATGGGAAATTCAAAAGCGAAACACATGTAAATTTTTAAATGAGTATATTAATCGGTTTTCTCAAGAAAATTGTAAAAACAGACAGAGAATTGAGGAACTGCCATTGATTTAGAACAGCGGTGGGCAAGCCCTTGCTCGCGGTACTCGCGCTGCTCGCAACGGTAAATTGGCTTGCTCGCGATTTTTGACAATACAACAACCACTTTTTATTACCCCCAATAAAACAAAACAACAAACACACAGCAAATGCTCGAGTTTCGGCTGCGACGCTGACCGTCATAAAAGTGTTCATTTTGCTAAGATTTATGACTTCTGTAGCGTTTTGTACACTGTGTGAAAAGTTTTGATGCTTTTTGATGCATTTTGATCTGTACCACATAATAAGAATTAGACTTACAAAATAAAATAAATTAGAACTTCTTTTAGTGTATAATTGTTTTGGCTCATCAAAGCCAACAACAACCACACAGATCTTTCGTCGCGGCGCACAGAGTCATAAAAGTGTTCATTTTGCTTTAATTTATGACTTTAGAAGTTGTGTTTGTTGTAGATGTTGTTGTAGTGCTCGCGACTGCAAATTCTGTGCCCACCGCTGATTTAGAATAACTCTAATACATCCTTAATGTACTTATTTGAAGTTCTTTCTCATTGTGTTCGTCATAGTCCGTTCTGCCTGTAGTTCGTTTTATGCACGTTCTTTCGGATGCAGCAGCTGTAACATAAATAAAAAAACAGCAACGCTTGCAAGCAGCAGCAAAGTCATAGACAGCGACATTGCTTGCAACAGAATGTGGCAACAAAGGAACTGCAGATAAAATAACAGAGGCACGAAGCTCGTGTGGCCATTACTGAGCCTGAGACTGAGCTGGCAGCTTTAACACGAAACTTAACTGCAGACTGGGATCGGGATCAGCATCGAAATATGTTGGAATCATAGAGGTGTTCGGAGTCGGAGTCTGAATCGCGTCTGTTGTTGTTGCTCGCTCTGAATTTTGCATTTTATTCACGGCGTGCGGAGAAATTTTATTTTTCAATTTCCGTAGAAGCTTTGATCTGAGCCAGCAGGACATGACCCTACCTCCAACCTATATTCCACCCACTCTCCATCAGCTATTATTTCCGCTGTTCCTTTCTCTCTCTCTCTCTCTCTGTCTCCTTTCCCCTCTGACTCGCTTTTACGCTTTGTGGCGGTGTTACGACAAGCCAAAGGATGTTATCGTTTCTAGCTTAGCACGGGTAAACTTTGCGACAAGTTGCCACCATGCCCTCCCTCCACCCTCCACCCTCCAGTTGACGCTTGTGTGTGCAGCTGACAGTAACAAGTTCAACAAAGCGCCAGCGCTTTTAACTTTATTAAGATATCACAAACATGCGCATACGCCCCCAACTGTCACGCCCACTGGGCTGCACGCTTCAACAGACATTTCATAATGACAAGCATAAGAAGAAGCGTAAGAAGAAACGTAAGAAGAAGGAGAAGAAACGGGGTTTTCTTAATTGAATTTCAACGCCATTAAAAAAGAATTATGCCAGCCCGTTATGTGTGAGATGATGCGAATTGTGAGTTGAGAGTTGCCAGTTTCCAGTTGCCAGTTGTCGGTTTCTTGCCACAACATTGCTTAGATAATTATTAGTCCCATCATCATAGAGTTTCATTATCATAATGATGGTGCTAATGGTGGCTCTGGCCAAGTTGTGCTCGTAATTACAGAAAGTCAGCTGACAGCCGAGGAAAACAGGGCCTGAGATGCAGCAAGTGGCAAGAGAGGGAAGAGAAGTGGTAAGAGACAACCGCAACCGCGATGCAAGCAAAAAAGAGAAGTCTGTGGTGTTGATAAAAGCTTTAATTAGGAAAACTCGAGTCCAGTCAAGCATGCTTATTATTGCATATACACTAAGAAAATTATACAGATATAAATCTTAAACTAAAAAAAAAACAGATAAATATAATAATTAAATTACACTTACATTGTATGAAAACTAGCTGAAGTTCAAATATTTAATTATAAATTAATTTTTGATAATAGAACAAAATATTTTTCTCAGTGCGGCCAACTGTCATTTAATAAATTTCATTCACTCTACTGTCATCACATGAATAATTTCTTATGCTGCTTTCATTATTTTGTGGCAACTTTGGCAAGCAAAAATTTATTCAATTTCCTCTGCTCTTTTTTATTCTTTTAATTTAAATTAATTTTCAATGCAAAGTTTGCAACACTTGTGCAACTTTGCAATATGCCTGCTCCTCTGTCTCTCTCTCTCTGACTGCCTTCCAGATATGCTCGTTGTGGCTGCAGCTTGTCAGCTTGCCACAGACGCTGCCACAGCCACAGCCACAGCCTCAAGCAATTTCATTTAAACATTTTGCAGCGCGTTGTGCGTTTTAAGTGCTTTGCCACAATTGCTGGATCTCTACACACACAAGCACACACACACCTACACATAAAGAGAGCTAGAGAGAGAGAGAGAGAGCAATTAGTTTGAAGTATTTGTTGTTGCATGGTATTTAGCATAAATGTGTTGCCACTTGTGAGTATATTAAAGTAGCTAAAAGTAGCTAAATGAACAGGAAACAAAAGCGGAACTGAAACGGAGATGAAGATGAAGATGAAGACGCACTCGTATATTTTGATGGCATCACAATTAATCTTTAGTCTCGTTGACCCGCACACTAAGCATTCGAGTCAAGGAAAGATTAATTATGTTGCGTATACGACGCGTTGGCGTTACGCCTCTTAGGCGTGAGCCATTGACACTCAATTCATTCAAAACTCAGGGCATCAAAATACATGTATACATGTATATTTGGGGCAAGTTTATAGCATAAACATTAATAATACATAAGCCTGGCAGAGTGGCAGCCTGTTTAGCCAGTTGGTGGCAAGGACAACGACAGCGGCTCCAACAGTCTGTGACAGGGGCAGCAACCAAGACGTGGCTGGTAGCATGTTGTTGGCGGATTGCCGCTCCAGTTGTCCAATTGAAAGAGAAATTCGTGGCGGGCTGCCTTTTCTTCTTCATCCTCTTCAGCCGCTTCTCCCTCTTCTCCCTCTTGTACTTCTTGTTTTCTTGGCAGCCATTTCGTGACCTGCCGGCGACAAACAAGCGCTAAAGGGGCACACGGTAGACGGCACACGAAAAGTTTTGACGGCTTCTGCCAAACCCTTACTCCGCCTATCCGCCTCCGTCTTTCCGCCTTTCCGACTCTATGCCTTACCACCTACTCGACACATCAGAAAATCCAATTGTGTTGCCCGCGCTTTAAAGCTGCTTCAGTTACGCCCAACGCCCACGTATATGATTTTTGGGTTTGTGCACCTGCAGAATGCAGAAAGCACTTTGCGGCTCATGTCAGCAACTGAGAAGGAGCTGAGGATGGAGAGGAAACTCAATGGTGACTGTTGAACTCCCACGCGAAACGAGCACAAGAACAAGAACATCGCATGTGTGCCAAAAAAGAAAAGAATGGAAAGTAAAGCCCCAGCCTAGAGAGAGTAATACGAAACGTTGCTCAGGATTTGCCACAGAGTCGTTGCCATTGATTTTTATTGTGCCGCTGTGCAAAGAACATAAAAAAGAAGCGAAAAACACGAGAGTCAACAATAAATAAGAAGTATGAGACAAGTTGATGCCGAGAGAGAGAGAGAGAGAGAGAAAGATATCCTTGTTATAGTTGTAACTACATTCGATACATAGGGATGCCTCATTTGCTACAGGGTATATACAAGGTTCTTTAACAACAAAAGTTAAGCAGAACTTCTTGCAAATCATCAAAAGTGCATTCAGATGCGGAAACGAGTGCACATTGTGAATGTGAGTGTGGATTGACTCGTAACTCAAAGGCGAGTACTCATACATCTATAGAATGTTTTGGGGCATATAAACTATTGCCATTGCAATATATATATTGCTATATAGCATATCGTGTAGTTTTGGGCACTGTCGCTGTTTGTCATATGCACTCGGCTGCTTGCCAAATATTGATTATGCCTTCAAAAAATGAATGGAATCTCGCTTCGCTGACTCTGCCCAAGTGGCAGAGGGTGAAGGGGTTGCTGCTGATGGGGGGGTGGGGCAGGAAGTTGCCAACGTATGCGCGTCATCGGGCAAAGGACATCCGGGATAACTAATGCACAAAGGCATCTAAAACTAAGCTAAATATATATACTAGAGATAGAGGCAATCGTATCTGCTGTTTGCCACAAAATGTGTCAAGCGACCTGACACAAGTGGCATAAACTTTACCATTAGCTGGCCCCAATTTAAGTTAACAACTTTAATGGTCCACATAAGCGATTCTACATGCTCAAAGGCTCCATCCTGTACCGCAGCTGTCAGGATAATGGCGCGACCCGAACTGAATGGCAAAAGTTTGCGGTTTAATGTGGCATGACTCTTAAGAAATAATCGCATTGACGGCTCCAAATGAAGGAAAAAGAAGTAGAAAAAAGAGTTTTCAACTTTCCTTAGTGTGTCATAATTTTAATGTGTCAATCTACAAAGTTGAATAAACTACAGCTGCAAACTGATGAACTGCGAATTATAGGTAAGCAAACGTATACGTAATAAGTTCAAGAATTCTCAATAAAATATACAAAGTTACAACTGTATTTATTAATGAGTAGTATTTAATTTATGATATGGAAATTAAGTTTAATTTTTAGTAGCTCTGTTCGAAAAATAAAATTTAAGTATTAAAAGTATAAAAAGTATTAACAACATTTTTTATTGAAATCTAGCTGAATATGTGTTATAAGAAAAGTGTATTCTTTCCAAATGGAATCCTCTGCAATTTGCTCTAGTTCTTTAATACTTTATGTATTTGCCATGCCCATCAATATTGTTTGCCAGCCATTAAAATAGACAGCCAACTGTGCACCCATATATTGCAACTTACAACAAAAATATGTACCTCAGGTACGGGTTTGACTCGTAAATCTAAAGTGTTCAGAGTATGCAATATGCCTCTCAATGGGAGCGTTCTAGTATTTTTGTGTAAATTGGTTAAGACGCCCTTTTTTGGCCACGCCCCCGCGCTGACAATGAAATTGCGAAGCCATTAAGAGCCGTGTACTCGCCCCGTCACATTTGTTTACACTTCTGTAGCTTTGTTTTGTTGCTTTTTATCACCTGTGAGCTGGGGAGTTTGAGTTTTATGGCATTGACTCTTCCCTCGCCTCACTTCGGTCTTTTACCCCAGAATGAATAAAGTAATCGCACCTTTCACTCAAATTGTCAAGAGTCATAAATTTAGCTAGCACACCCAGCTTATCAGTATATCGGTCAGGACTGGCTGATTACTTATCAAGCTCACGTACGAAACTGCATTTTGGGATGGGTGAAAACGCTAACCAAAACGGCCCTAATGCCATTTGACAAGTTTGAAATGTGTTTGCTCAGCTTGTGTAATTGTTATTGATAAAAACATATACATCTGAAGTAGATGTGTTGATGGAGGAAGAGGGAGAGGGAGAGGGAGAGAATGAAGACTACCCTCCCTTTTTTTGGCAGCTTGCCCAAACAAGGGAGGCAGAGGCAGAGAAAAAGTACGTAAAGTAGCATGTCAAATTACAACGCTAATTGACTCATAAAGCTGAAGCAAAGACTGCAGTTGTTTGTGCCAGGCCAAACAATATGCAAAGCTGCCTAAATTAGTCAAAATATCGATTGAATTAACATAATTTTGTAGGCTGCCGCTCGTAACAGCAAATTACACATACGCCCCCGTGCACGAGCGCAAAATATTCGAATATGCTTATGAAATTTGCAAGTCAAAGGCTGTAAACAGAGTCTGACGTACTTACCTGACTAGAAGTACACGCACAGTTGAGTTGTATATAGAGTTAAGTATATATTTGTATATATATATATAGATATATGCAGGTATAGGTATAGGTTATAGTTTAGAGAGAGTTTTAGAGTTGAAACGTCGCTCGGCTTTTGCTTTTGCTTTTCTTTTCTTCGCTTGCTTTAAGCCCACGCACCGAGACGCATTTTCATCTTCTTCAGCTCCGGCTTACATTTTATTTTATGCCACCGAATTTGTCACAGACACACGCGCGCTTCACGAGGCTACAGATATAGATACAGATACAGATACAGATACAGATACAGATGGAGATACATTAAATGTATATATATAGAATATTCTTCACTTGATTCAATTATTACACACACACTCACACATACAGCAAAGCAATGTTGTTTTTGGCCATAATTTGCATTGAGAATTACCCTAAGAGCAGCAGGATATCAGCTATAAAACCCACAACAACAATAACTAATAGTAAAAAAAAACAGAAAGGATATTCTGTTCGACAATGAAGAAAACAATAGCAAACATTTTGTAGATGGAGACAAATAAAAACTTATTTCGTTGTCATTTATGGAAATGCGTATACGCGGTGTTGGTCACGAGTTTTCCTATGAAATTTAGAAGAAGAAACCTCCATCATTGAGTTTAGTTTAGTTTGAGTTTCAGTTTCAGTTTTTGTTCGTTTCGTTTCATTTGTCTTCGCCTTCGCGTCCGTTTGTCTGCACTGCTGTACGCCTATCTGTCTGCGTTTTGGCTGCCTTCCCTTTTTTCCCTCCTCACACTCACACAGACACACACACGCAGCCCATCTACCTCCTTTTGTTGGTGTATTGGTGTTGTGCTGGGTACACGCCTTACTTTCAAAGCACATTCATTCGCACACTCATCACACAATTTCTGTTTCTATTTCAAATTACTTGGTACACTTTGGTTTTTCTTTGAATTTTATATGCACTTTTACTGCACAATTTATTATTATTTTTCGCTTTTAATATTTCTTATTTTTTGTTTATGTAAATGGTTAAATATTTAGTTTTTTTGTTGTGCATTTACATGCTACGGTTTTAGGTTCTTTCCGCTTTTCACAAATTTCCAGCACAACACGCTCCAAAGTTTAGCCACGAACTGAGACAGCCAAGGCGAAACTTCACATCAAGAAGCGAACAAACCGAAAAAGCACTGGGCAAAAAAGAAGGAAAAATAAATATAGAAGGAATTGCCGAAAGCGAGAGACTTCCTTTCCAATGCCTGCGTACAATCCTTTGTACGAGGACGACACAACACGAGCCACAAATGCGGAATGTGTTATTTTGGAAGCACTTGGCAATGTTGTTGCCTGGAAAACTCTCTCTCTCTCTCACGCTCCCACTCTCTCACTCTCTGTCACTGCGTATTACTCTCTCTCTCTCTTTTATGCGTGCTCACAATTGTGCGTGTCCTGCGCTCTTTTGAGTCTGCTTGTAACAAGCCAAACACACTTAGAAACTGGTTTTGTTACCAACTTTGGTCATTTAGTCACTTAATTTGCTTGGCCAATTGCAAATAGGACTTATTATGCAGCTTGTTTGGAAATCTGTTTGAAATACATATGTTTCATTTGTATCTTTTTGTTTTTGTTTCCACTTTTGAAAAACTTTTGAAAATTTATTGGCCATGCTTTTGCTTTTTGTGCGGGCGCACAGAGAATACGTTAAAAATAGATGCCGCAGGCCTCGCTAACAGCGACTGTGACTGCGACGGAGACAGCGACAGCGACGTTGACAGCGACGCCAACAGCGACAGCATCAAGTTCAGGCTGCGTCTGATGGACAGACGCACCGACGGCACATGGACACAACGCACGAGGAGGAGAGGAGGATAGGAGGAAGAGGAAACTTTTGACCTTAGTCAAAAGAAAATCGTGACAATGTGTGTGTGTATCTGTGTGTCTGTCATTCTTGTTAACAGTTTATGCCTGGCTAATTGGCCTGCCCTTTGGGTAACCGATGAGGCACTTTAGTTAAAGCGCCTAACGAATAATTAATACAACTGCAAAGTTCAACACAGCTACAAACTATTAACTGGCAAACTAGTAAAGCTAAAGCTACTAACTAATTACAATAGCTGCATTAATAATAACTTAATTGCTGAGGACTTGTGGCAACAACAACAACAACAACCACGCCCTGTTTGACGCATGTTCCCTTTTCTCTTTTTCCTCCCCTCTCTCTATGACACTGCTCAACGCTTTTATGATTATTGCGACGCCGCGTCTGCGTCTGTCCCGTGTTTTTTTCCCCAAACTGACGCCAACAGCCAGCACCTCCTTACTCCTCCCTCCACCACCCCCCTGGTGCCACTTCGACTATTGTCAATCATAACCCCAACCCTGTAGTAGAGATTTTTGTTTTGGAATCGCTGCTGCCTGGCAATTTGTTGTTGTTTGTGTTGTTGTGTGGCAATTTGTTGTTTGTTGTTTGTTGTTTGCCTAGTTTTCGATTTTTGTGCCATTTATCTGTTGTAAGTGGCCGTCTGGAATTGCTGGAAGGGGCAGGAAGGGGAAGTGAAAGTCCTTTGCGGATGCGGCAGGCATTATTAATGTGCAGACATTTGATTGCGGACTCCCATGCGCCACTTAGGATTAAGACTAGCGTTCGATTCAGGATTACTCAGTGTGTCCTTTTGCCAGGCAAAACCCAAGACCCTCTCTCTCTCTTTCTACCCCTTCACCTTCGCCTGCTCTACTCCTCTCATGACTTCTCGTATGTGAAGAAAAATCAATGGATTGACTTTGGCTGCTGTTCTTTTCTGGTATTTCAGCTTTTTCCGCTGTTTTCTGCACTTTTAAACGCGTCAAAAGAAATTTGCGATACAAATATTTGCTCTGTGTGTGTGTGTGTGTGTGTGTATATGTCGTATATTTTGTCGTCTAGTGCCTTTTGGTCGCACTTGATTTATTTGGACGCTTATAGCTTAATTTTTTATTATTCACTAATATTATGTATTCATTTATTTCTTTTGCATTTGACAAACATTTCTCATGGACTTTTCTTAGCTGATTATTTTTGCCAATTTGCCAATTTGTGACACTTTAACTTGCTTACACTTACACGCATCGGTTGCGGAAACATCGGTTGTGGAAACCGCATCGAACTCTTCGGTTTTCAAGGTAAACTCTCCCGATTTCACATTTCACATCAATTCACTAACGCATTTTCCACGTTCGTTTCAATTATTTTTATTTATTTCAATATTATATATTTGAATATATTATTTGCACTTTGTACTGTTCGTTTTGATTGCGACCCTTGGGGAACAGAGTCGAGAATCTATCGAGTATTCAGTAGGCGATGCGACACGTCACGACACGTCCGTTTGCAGCTGTGGTCGTTACTCCACTAAAAACACCGAGCACCGCACACTGAACACTCAACACTGAACACTCAACACTCAACACTGAACTGAACTGATGATTTCGTTGGCAATGGCGACCGCATCAACGTTTTTCACAATAGAACAACTTTTTCACGCGCCTCTCTCTTTCGCTTTCTCTCTCTCTTTCTCTCACACTCTCTCGTGCTCTCACTCTACAGTGCTGTGGCCCATTCTTTTGCTCAACCTCTCCTCTCTCTCTCATTCTCTCTTTGTTTTTGTTATTATTGCGGCTGCTTTGCTTTGAGTGATAAACCCAAAGCGACCCCGAACCATAGAACGCGTTAATTTTCGCCAGTTCCTTTTGCTAGTTAACTTTGTTTTTGTTGTTGTTGTTGTTGTGTCTTTTTGTTTTTAGCAGCGTTTTCATTCATTGTCAAGTTGCCATAATTTTTTTGGGCTTTCTTGTTATTTGTCGCTGCTATCAGTTGGTGAGAGTTTTCCTTTTTTGTGCCTGGGTTTTATTATTTATGGTCACTTAGTTAGGGCACGTGACAGTTCATAATGCATAAATTTAAAGCATATGGATATGCTTCTTTGATATTGGTCTTTTTATCGCTTATTTAATATGTAACATCTGTATGTCAGTGTGAGTTCTTATTTTGTGAAAAGTAAGAAAAGTTTATCGGGTTCCGACAGCAATGAAAATAAATTACCAATTTGCTGACAACATACTGACATTACGGCTAAGAAAAGACATCCTATACTCACCATAGCTTAAACTGAAGTTAATATAACTGGAAAATTAAGAAATCTTTCATATGAACAATTGCAATAATTGTAATAGCAATTGTATTTCAAAATAAAACATACGGAATAAGATTTAAATTTCATTTTTAACTAAAAGATTTCCATTTTTAAGTTATTCATATTGAAAAACATAAAACTCGAAGCTGAAAATTTAATTTTAATAATTGTTTTGAATTTTATAAGCTAACTTTTAAAACAAATATTATTTTTAAGAAACATAGTGAATATTTATTTGTATGCACTAAAAATTTTAAGTTTTAAGGTTGCATAGCAGTCAGCTTTTATGAGCTGTTGCTCACAGCGCATAACACAACCAAAACGACTAGCCAAGCAGCTGTCTCTTTCGCACATTAGCCGCTAAGCAAACGCCCGCGATTACCACGCGTTTTACGCGCGACTTTGGTGCAGTCTTCAGGTGTCGTGATTAACGAAAAGATTTGAAAAATTTAAAGGTTTGTTTGTCGCAACAATTAGGCAAAGGTTGATAGCTCAATTTGGCATATACGACTCCAGTGGTGTGATCTTGATAGTGTCCATAAATCGACATAGACTATCGACTATACTACCAGACTATCAGGCAATCAACTGAAAACGCCAAGAGCAACAAGTTGACGTTTTCATTAGCCAACGACTTCAAAGACGAAGATGACCACGCAATAGGCCAGCAAGGCAGTTAGGCAGTTGGGCAGTTAGCCAGCTAGCCTCTAATTAACAATTTCGCAATTGAAACTAAGCCCTGGTCCAGCGGCTATTCACTGTCGACTATTGACTATTGAGCAGAGACAGGAGGAGGGCCCTACAATGAGTTACGTGTCTTGCAAATGGTCCCGATACATTGGCGCAGGGCTTTTGATTAATGAGCGGCTTAAGTGATACCGAGCAGCTGCCCCCGACTGCCCCCCGGCTACCCCAGCTGAGCATTCAACTAAGAAAAAGAAAGACAAGCCCAGCTGATGAAGTCACTAATTTGACTTAAAAACGCATTAAAAACCATTTTCGATAAAAGCCTCAAAACAACTACAACCACACACGATCGCCCAAGACATCATCCAATGTGGCAAAACGGCCATATCGCAGGGTTTTTCCGTATTTCTCGATATGGCTGTAGTCGGTAAAGCTCCGCAGTTGCCGTTGAGAAAGTTGTGCAAAAACAATGTCTAATAAATGCCGACACCTTGCTAAAAAAAATAATACTTAAATATGTAGATTTAAGGGCTTCTGTGTCAGAAATGTTTTCTATATTCTATATCTTATACTAAAGAAAGATCATTTCATATCAATCCTTTGAACGAAAATACGCAATTTAAATTCACACCTAAATTTTATAATGACAAAAATATTAATTGCTTATAAGAACGATAATTTAATCTCTTTTAGAAAGCTTAAATACCAATGACATTATTTTCTTTCAGTTATTAATAGAATATGAATTCAGTTGGGTCAGTGCAGTCTGGCCTGAATACTTTCTTCAAAAAAATGGAAATATTATTTAAATGAAGGCATTATTTATTGCAAATATGTTCAACATTATGTGTTCGAAAATTGATTTAAATGGACTGCAATATCAAAAATAAAATGGCCAAATAAAAGACAAGACTCTGGTTCGATGTCTCCCACAATTGTGCGGGTGTTTGAAGAGCCATTAAAACGCCTTTTGCGTGTGCCTGGCCCAAAGACAGACCATAGAAGTTTGCATTTAAAGATGTCTCTTTGCCAAAAAAAAACAACAACAGCAGCAAAAAACAAAAAAAAATAGCAGACACATACGTTTACGCATAAATATGTAGATATGTATAGAGAAGAGATAAAAGCTGAAATAACCTTCATTGGCCATAAAAATCAAAAGCATCAGCTAACAATGAATTGTGTCTATGGCCAGCAACAAAAGCATAAGCAAAACAACAATAACAACAACAACAACAATGAAAAAATGGCAGTCAGCAAAAAACTAAAATAAATTTACAATTTAAATAAATTCACTTTATTACAGTTTCGCATATTCGCAACAATGTAAAACAAATAATAAAAAGTGACAATAAATAAAATAAAGTCGCTTTATTGTTCGAAATGGGCTGTCCGTCAGCTAATGAACTTCCGGTGTTTGCTTGCCGCCAACAACAAGATGTGAGACAGCGATAAGACAACGTTTAGGTATCTCTCAGATAAATGCACTATGAATCACTTGACACTGCGCCAAAAGTTCATAGGTTGAGTGATCAGTCAAGTAATACTCTACGACCCTTTCTCGCTCTCGCTCTCGCTCTCACTCTCTGACTGTCTCACTCTCTCTGTCTGTCTGAAACTGCAGTCGACTAACCGGCATGACGTCTGTCACATATTTGTTGTTGCTTCTGCCGCTGCTGGCTTCATAGACTTGGCTCAAACAGAGCTCTGCGCCCAGCTGAAGCCAAGTTTGGGCTCCAAGCTCAGTTGGCTATAAGCTGCAGCCGCGATTGGGCTAGCCGCGTGATACGGAAACCGAAACCGAAACCGAACCGAAATCGAAACTCAAATTTAAATTTAAACTTAAACTCAAGCCCAAACCTCAACCGAAATCTTGGACTTGGAATCGCGTTGCCTTTCTACGCTCGAACGTGTTAAGTTTTTTAATTTGTGAATTGTTTTGCCGCTTCAACGAAATATACAAAAAACACAAAAATCAAAACAGAAAAGAGAAAACAACAAAATATAAGTAAATAAAACAAATTTGTTATTTATCAAGTGCAGTGCGAATTTGAAATTGTGTCAGAAATTAGCTCAATATTAATTCGATTGCTTCAGTTAAATAGTCAATTAAATTCGATTTATTTTTTTTGCATGCTGTCGCAATTAATGAAAGCATTTTTATTTATAAATAATAAGCAATAGGTGAGTAATTAATTATGGAATATTAATTTCAATTGGCCGCTGTCAGCGCAAAAGCAAAGTAAATAAATTCAAATAAATTGACTCAACTTGACTTAAATAAACACAAGACAAACATCGACTGATTTATTATAAATTTTTCGATTTGTACGAAAACTTTGAAGCACATGTAACAAAATTTTAATAGACAACAAAAAATAAAAATAAACCACACAAATTAAATAAAATGAAGCCAATGAAACAAAAACAAAGCGCAGACAAGAGTAACAACAACAACAACATCAACAACAAACACTAACAACAGCCTTGAAAAGTCGTGCTTAATTTCTCAGTTATACTCAAGTATAAAATATATGCTTAACAAATTATAATGAAGCGATCTTTTGGTATTGGTATTCGATATTTGGAATTTAATATCGGTCCATTGTCTTTCCAAGCTGCCAAAATCCCAGCTATGTGTGTGTGTGTGTGTGTGTGTGTGTGTGTGTGTGTGTGTGTGTGTGAGCTGCCAAATTAGTGCCAAATTAAGTTAAATCATTTTTATTGAAGTCCAAATTAATGGGTGAAAGCTTAACTAATTGAGCCAAGACTAAGACGAGTGGGAGTATTATGGAAACTTGTGGAAATTTTGATCAACTCAGTTTGAGTTGCTGCCATAATTCAGTAATGTTGCAACCTTTGAGATATCTCACCCATGTTGCCATAAAACCTTAAACTGACAGAGACTGATAGACGGATGGACAGACGGACTACTTCAACATACTATTGTTGCTGTTATTCCCTCTACAAGGGCAATAAGATATCAGCAATTAATCGTCTGGTTTTTTTTAAGGTTTATTTTTTATTTTATGTGTATTTTATTGCGAATTTGTTGTACATTCAAGATAAGCTTTAAGATTCGGCGAATTTCCTTTGAATCACGGTATTTAGCTGGAAAACAACATGCTTTTGATAAAATAAAAGAAAAAAGAGATAGACATTTATTATAAGAAAATACCAACATTTCAATATAAAAATAAATTGATTCCAATACTGTTTATAATGTTCACTTATAATTGATATACAATTATTACGAAAATAAATCCTAATTTTTTTTAGTGCGAAAGAAATAAGCAAATTTTAATTTTTGAATATCACATGCAATTTTAGAATAGTTTTTATGAATAAAAGTTTATTACATATTATTAAAATTTATTATAGTCTTGTGTAAACAAGTTCAAATGTTTATAGCAAATATAATTACAAAATAATGAAGTGAGACAGATTGCATTTAATTTACGAGACTTTGTATGTTAACAACTTGTTAATTGCCACATTGCAAATATTGTCGTAATTTGCAATGCATTTTTTGGACAAATGACTTAATACCATGCAAATGACTAAATACTCAATAAACCATAAAATATCTTGAACAGCAGCCACAACAACGACAACAACAACAACAATGGCCATTTTATGATTTATGAGCTGATGAACTGAGTGTTGCCTGTGAGGCGCCTGCGCAACATGGGAAATACCCAGAGCGTGGGTGCAACTAAGTATGTGTCAGAGTTGAGTCTACGCTTGGGCGAGTCGACACCATTAGCAGATGGAGGCGATGAAGGCGACAATGTCGCTAAATGGCTAAATGGCCAAATGGCACAGCTGCCACAAATGGCCCAAATGACGCTGATGTCGAGCTCATTTGCGCATTGAGTTTTATAGACCTTTTGTTATGGCTGTCGCTTTTGTGTGTGTTGTCGCTTTTCATAGTTGATTGATTTATGAAAAACGAAAGTGACAAGCTGTCCATGTTTTAAGCCACAGCCTAAGCCTTGACCATGCTCAACGATCCCGGAAATCCTATCAGACAAACAACATTACATTACGGGCAAATTCAACAGGTGTTTGTCTTTTGTGGAGCATGGAATTCTATTAAAACGCAATGACATGACGTGGCTTATTCAACTTGTTGTTGTCTGAATCTAATTGAAGTTTGCTTTATATTGATCTTATGGATCTATAACACTTGGCCTGGCTTGTCACGGAATCCGGTTTTTGGTTTTCATATATCGCATTCCTCGTATCGCATTGTTTGATTTGCTTTGCTCTTGATTTGAGCAGCTTTCAGCTTTGCTGAATTTATATTTTGATTATCATTTTAATATTTATTTTTATTACTATTTTTTCGGTAGCTGTTGAATTAGTAACGGTTAATGGGACCGGGGATTTCCATGTTTCAGACACGCATATTTTATCAGATTTTTAGTTGAATATATGTAATTAAATCGTACAATTTGAAACATGCAAGTCCATATGGGAATTGCCCACAAATTACGTTTAACTTATTAATAGAACCATTTAAATAGAAGCTCTAATTCATTTGCATATTCAACAGCTATCAATTAACAGCTACTAAATATTAATCTTAATAACGATTAGCAATTGAAACCTTTTATTAAATATTGACATTAGACGACAGCCAACTAGTATTAAAGATGGCAATTAAAACGCCCATCGACAACTACTTCTAAGTGCAATTGCAGTTTGTGGGCGTGGCAGTTTACGACCGATCTGGGAATACCGGGTATTCACTTTCGCTTTAAGCAATTTATTTTAGCAAATGTTGATTGTTTGACTCGACTCGACTGAACTCGATCGCCTTTAACTAAATTAGCATCATTGGGGTCCCAAACTCTAACTTAAAGACCTTTCGAGTGGTTTAAAATGTGTGGAAAACACTTACTGTTGTTGTCATTGTTCATGTTGCAATTGTTTGCAGAACAAACAGCGTAAAGTTTTCCATTTTCCGAGTCAACTCTAAGCTGCGAAAAGTTATGAAACTTAAACCTCAAGTATTTGGATTGCATAATTACTGAAATTGAGTAGATTTCGCATATCGTATAGTTAAATACAATAGTTAAATGAACTAAGCATGAGTAAAGAGTAACCAAAGGGAATCTAACTGACTAAGGTTAAAGTTTATAGAATTTTTGAAGCAACAATATTCTTAGGGATTATTATTTTATCTTTTATTAATTATACATATATTAAATTAATCTAAAAGCTCTTGAACAACACTGCTTTATTTGTTAAAAATGCTAATTGAATACTGCTCAAACAAATAGCGAAATATGTTGACTTTAGTATAATTAATACGTAAATTATTATGTGATTTATTGCCAATTTCTCCCTAAGCAACCATTACCGACACTCACTTTCAGCTCATCAGCCAAAACTGACATCACGCTGCTGCCAAAAAAAAACAAAACTATCTAAAGTCAATTCCAGTTGGGTATCGAAATCTGAATCTGAACGAAAACGTAAACGCAAATGCAAATGCAAATCCCCAAAACCCAACGACGAATGAATTGACAATGACAAAGAGTATTACACATCTCCGTTTCCACACTTCTAGTAGTTTTAGTGGTATTCTCTTTACCTATGTGGTGAGTATTCCAATCTCCCTCCCATCCATCCCCTTATTGCCTTACTCAATCCATTCAAAATCAATTCATTCTCGCAGATATTAGCTTGTACTTCAGTCGCATTCAGCTCACCGCCATCATGTGGCTTATATGGCGCTCCGCCTTGCCAGTTTCTGCCAGCGCCACCAGGACAGACGCCCAAGTAAGTACCAGTAATACATACAGTACGTCAAGTAAATGTTTTCATAAACAAAAAAAATCTACATACTTTCTTTATATTTTAAAAAATTTTATCTAAGTATAATTTAAAGAAAAATAATATAATTTATGTAATTTTCTGGTTTGTCAAAACAATTACTTGCCCAACTGTATTTTGTCTATAGATTCGTTATATAATATTCATTCTGACTTACAGCTGTGCCAGGCCCGGCAAAACCTATTGCGAGCACGTCGATAACTATCCCACGTAAGTTTTCAGCTCGTCCAAGAGCCGGCTAATGGCCACACAATGCCAACACACATAAATAACACACTTAATGTTCCAACAACATCAACAACAACAATAACAACAACAACAACAACAAGAGCAGGAAACTACAAGAAACAAATAAATGCAAATGCATTTCAAACAAATGTTTGTCCGTTGTCTAGTTTCAACTCAATTTCGAAGCGGTCTCCAAATTTAATTCGAGCTGCCGAAAAACCAGAAACTTGATTTTGCATACATACTCATATATTCAAAGCATCTATTGTCAATACATTCATATCTATTATATATGTATATACCTGTTGGTCGCTGGTGCTAGTTGCTAACTAACTGATTCTGCTGTTTCCGCGACGCCAGCTCACGTACTCAGAGATGCGACTCCGGTTGATGCGACTCCGGTTGACGCTGATGCTGATGCTGAGCTTGATGCCGCTCGACCAGCTGGCTGAGCTCCTTGACCCAATAAACTTGAATTGACAGTTCAAGACACTTTGTCTGCGACGACGCACCGCGTGCTTCTCCAATATTTATGAATGCCTCTTTGAATAATTTAGCATTTCTTTGCTCTAACAAAGTGTCTTACAGCTAAGGCATTAGCTTGGCTACTTCTAGAAAAAAAAAACTATTCTAACAGGTCATTTAAATCAATTAATATAATTTAAATCAATTAATATAATTAATAATAATTAATTTACTTTCATCTCTTAAAGTGGCTGCAATTTCATATTTTCTTGACTATCGTTGTAAAAAATATGCATAACTCAAGCAGACTATTTATAATAATATTAAAAAATATGCATAGTATTTCTCACCTCTATAACCACTCTTAATAAGCCATTTAAAGAGCATTCAAACGTCGCTGCATTAAGAATTTCACAGTTTTCATGATATTCAAGTAAATTTGAATTTAACTTGTGGTCTGTCTAGTGTAGTCTGGTGTGGTTATCATCCATTTGTGTTGCTATTTTTAGACGAAATTTCTTCGATTTAAATAAAATGTGCATTAGTTGCTGCGACTACACGCAATGATAATGATAATGTTAATGTTTATGATAAGCCCGACGCCAGTTAAGGCCGCAATTTGGCGCCAGTCTCAGCAATTAAATAGTCATTTTTATGAGGCCCATGGAATTTGGCTGTTGCATAATTCTAAAAGAGAAAAACAACACAAAAAAGAAAAAATCAAAACCCAACATAAAGTAATAATAAAAAAAAAACAAAAAATTAATATTAACCAAATTCCGTATGGGAAATGCCCGGAGGCCGTTTTCACCTCCAGTTTTGTGGCACGTGACAGGCATTTTTGATGCACATCCGCTGATAAGAAGTGTTGAATACATATAATTTTAGTGCGAGTGCGAATGCGGGTACTCATATCAATTTATGAATAACTGTATATGTAGTTAACATTATTCATTGGCTGTCTGCATATTAAACATGATGATTTAAAGGCACAGCCTATCTGTCAGACTGTCTGTTTGTGCGTTGTTGCATAAGTCTCTCCTCTCTGTTAATTTGAATGATGTCGACAAGTGCACGATGATCTTCCTCTTTCGCAGACAATTCACATGTGGGGAAAAGAAACAAAGCAATCCACCCAAACTGATCTGTTGCATCATCTCGTTGATCGTTAACACACAAGCTCATCTCATGGTCTCATTATTGTCTTCACATTGCATTGCAGGTATCTCATCAAGAGTCTCGTACGTAAATGGGGCTACGAAGCGGCTTCTTTGCTGGTGGACGAGACTTGGGAGGAGTTCACATCGGTCACGTCTGTATTCTATGATCCCAAGTATATATTTCCGCAGCGTGACTTTGGCAATGGACAAGACTTTAATGGTTACAGCTATCAGACACCCTTTGGCGGTGTGCCACATCGTGGGGCAGGCAACCCGCTCTTTGCACCCAATCCCTCAACGGAGTCTCCCACGTGAGTAGCTCCCTGTTGGCTGCATACTCCAAACTTAACTTGCCTCTTTTCTAGCTATCTCTTGTACACATCGGCGGGTCATCGTCAGGGGAATCAACAACCCGGAGGAGCATCGGGATCGGGATCGGGTTCGACTCAGCTGTACTACAACAATGCGGGCAAGACACCCTATAATGCCACACTCTGGCTGAAACGTCTCGTTCGCGATCTGAGTCTCAAGCAGAAGGCCATTCAGGTCACAGCCGAGCGGGAAATTGCCGAGCAGGAGCTGGTCAGAAAGGAAATGGCCGAGCAGCAGGAGGAGGTGAAGAAGGAGAAGGAATTACAGCGCAGCACTCGTGATGTAACGCTCAATATGGATCTCTTAGACATCGTGGGTGTCAGTGACAACAACAACAACAACAAAAAGAAAGTACGGCGCACCAAGCGTCAAAGCTCGACGCGATCAACGCTCTGCGAAACGACTTCTCAGTTTGTGACGCCTCAAGCGGCGCTCAACTCCCGTGGCAATTGGATGTTTGTTGTCAACGAGGAGAATACGGCCCGTCAAATGGTCAAGGCGGAGCTTTGTGCGTAAGTATTAGCCAACTTCTTACAGGTAAAAATTACGTTTACTTCTTCCTCCTCCCCCTTTAAACTTTAAAGATATTTCGTACTTAAAGTTTGAAAACTACGGTCGCTCGGCACAAACACCAAGAAAATTCACCTAATTTTGAATTATTCTTCAATTTAAATAGGATCTTTTTATTTATTTACGTTTTATTTATTAATTATTATAATTATTTTGACTAAAATGGATCAAATTTGAAATTTCGCGCCGTTGGCCATTTTTAATAATAGGTGGCGCATTTATGTCGCGCAAATAACAGACAAAAGATGGCGCAGCATTGGACTCAAAATAATGAGTACAATTCCAATTTTAAGTACTTTAAATATTTGTACTTAAAATCGGGCTTTTATTTTATTTTCTAGAAATTTTAAAATTTTTTAAAAATTATTTTAGAATTTTCTAGAGTTTTTGATAGAATTTTTTTATTAGAATTAAATTTTCTAACTTTTTCTATCTGACGAACTTCAAACTTTTTTCCTTAATTTTATCTAATTTTTATTAAATTATTAATTAATTATTTTTTTATTGCATTTTGAAATTTTTAATTTAACTTAAATTTAAATTAGGTGTGAGTCTGAGCTAAGCACAGCAACAAGCAGTTCTCTTACCAAGCAGTTGACAAATGTTTGTGATGATTACTGCTTGTAACTGCTTGCTGTGGCGAAAACCAATTTTAAATTTCGGTTCAAGTAAATTTCGTCAAACCGTCATAGCTTTGTCAATCCTTAACCGATTTCCATGCGGAATGTCAATTTGATCTTGTTTTTATCTCCTTTTTGATTTTGCATCATCAGCATGGAAATTTTTGGCAATTTTGATGCAAAATCAGTTTACAGTTCAAATAAATTTCGAAATAATATTCCGTTGTTTGACCATCCTTGTTTTTTGCTTCTTTACGATTCATTTATAGTTTTTCGAAATTTGGACAACAATTTTCGAATAAATAATTGTCCAAATAATTGTGTTAGTCAAAGATGAAGTCGTTAATTAATTGTGACATAACACTTGTAATCAGTGCTGCGGTATCGTTATCAACTGCCCCTTCTGCCGCAGTCAGAACGCAGCAGGACAGCGTCAAAAAAAAAGTGTATGATTCCCCTCGCGGTAAAGTGTGCTGCCGGGTTAGTTAGGGGAACCCTCTATCCAATAATACCCTATGGCATCGGGTATGAGCATGAATATGGGCATGGGCACGTGGGCAGAAGTGCAAGTAGAAAGAAGCATGAGCATAGGTATGTGCATGGTTATGTTTTGTGTCATAATTGCGGCTAAACGAATTATAACACCCCGAAAAGAGAGCAAGATTACCGCTGCTGCTGTTGCCAGTGACATTCATTCCCCTTTTTGCCCAGTTTGATGTGGCTTGCCTCTGTGATGCGTGCGCTACTCGAACTCGAACCTTTCAGGGCAGTGGCAAACAGAGGTAAAAATAGGGTGACGAGACGACGAATGTGCTGAGTTGTCGTTGAGTTAGTTGAAATCTGAGTTGTGAGTTGAGTAGAGCCGGTGCAGAGAGAGCTGCAATGGGTATTGGGTATATGCATCGCTTGTGTATAGCTGGGGTCGGTCAATGCGTGCCCTAATTGTTTACCGTTTGTCCCCTGTTCCTTCTCCCATATTCTCTCCCCTGTCCCTTATTCCCATACCCTCTCCCCTGCCCCTTCTACAATTGCGAGTACTTAGCGCACAATTTGCTTAACCAAATGAGCACCTGAACGCAGTGGCGCATAAATCTTATCCCAGATTCCAGATCCCAGATCCCAGATCCAAGAGAGCGTGTAAGGAGCTAGCAACAGCTGGTTGGGATTGGGAAGTGCCAGAATACCGTTGCCTCAACTCCTTATCAATTACGTACGATTCCCGTTTTAACGAGTTCGTTAAACTTTCAACTTTGCAGCCGGCGCTTCTCAAACCTTTTCTTCTCCTCCATTATTTTTATATTTTGTGTTTTTTTTTTTTGGTTCTTTCTGGACCTTTCGCGTTTATTTATGTGTTCAGCCCACAACTAAATTTTCTACAGTTGTTGATTTTTCGCATTTACCATTTGGCATTTGTTGTTTTCTGTTTCCGTTTCTGTTGCTGTTGCTGTTTCTGTTGTTATAATTTTCTTGCCGTTACAGCTCAAACACATGCTCGAACCTGTGCGACTTGCCCAATGGATATAACTCCAGGTGCGAGCAGAAGTTCGTACAAAAACGTTTAATTGCGCTGCAGGGCAATGGCCAAAATCTCTACACGGACACGTTCTGGTTTCCCAGTTGTTGCGTCTGCACGATTGCCGCAAATTAAGCAGCAGCAGCAGCAGCAACAACAACAACGAAGAGCAACAACAACAACAGGAGCGACAGGACCGGAACCGGCCCAATGTCCAAGAGAGACAGCAATACAGGGGGACGACAGCAGTGACAGTGACAGTGACAGAGAGAGAGAGAGATAGAGCGCACTCTATGGGATGCGATCCGCATCCGAGGAGAATCATTTGGACATTCAACCACGTCCGCCTGTCATCATCATAATTATTGAGCGTTGAAATTCGATATGAAAATGATTTTTGCAGCACATAATTGATAACTAAATTTTAAAAAACAACACACACACCACTTCATGCACACACAAATACACATACACACATGTACTGTAGTTTTACATTTAATTTAAAATCAAAAAACACAAAATATAGATAGAGAGAAAAAACAACACAAGGCAGCATAATGGAAATTCTATTCAATAAACGAACGAAATAATTATAAATCGCTGCTTTTAAATTGAAAAAACATTAAGTTGGATATTTACTATAATATCTATCTATTTAGAAAATAATATTACATGTTATCTTTGCGTTTGGTGGAACGGTAAGTCATGGGTAAAATTATGATTTCTTATATGTATAAGGTTTTTTTTTAATATATTTAGTATCTAATTTAAAATTCTTACTGTTTATTTATTTATAAGAAAATTTAATATTATTTAAAAGTTTCTTAATAATTTCATTCATTTTTCAACCATTTATAATTACGATAAAATAATTTCAAAATTTTACTTATACTCAGTAGACATAGTTAAATATATTTTGTTTAAGATCTAACAATTTCTCTATTCAATTAGATTTCACTTATCTACAGCAAATGTAAATTTCCAATTTTAAGAGGTAACTACCAAATGTATTATCACAAATTCATATCAACCTCTCAAATTGTCATAGAAATAATTCAGTATTCAATATGCAAATCATCAATTAGATGATTGAGCTCTGGGCAGTTGTGGTTTTGTAATTAATGGAATTTTCGGTGTGTCGCTGTTAAATAATAATTGCAAAAACATTAGTATCTGCAACTGCAACTGCAACAGCAACGACATGCCAAGAACAACATTGACAAACACCTGCTGCTGCAATTGGAATTATGTTTCATAAATCCAAAAACAATAATCGTAAAATAACATCAGGTGTCACGCGCAAAAACGCAACACAGCAACAAAACCAATCCGCAAGGGTCCGACATCGATGGATGGGACAATTTGGAGGGCTGAATGCAGCATCGATTGATGGCATCACAGGATTTGCAGCGGGCTTTGTGAAGAGTATTTTCCGATTCGCTCTTGCGTGTACTTACAGCCCCAATTCAAGGAATGACTATAAACAATGCTTAAATAACTTAAATTTATTAGTTTGGCCAAAAAGATACATTTAGTAAATATAATTATGGTTTATAGATACTTTCAGATTTAAATAGAACTAAAAAGTTGCAAATATAGATACTTTTCAGTTTCAAGCATAAATCAAAATAAATTTACGAAAATAATAATCAAAACTTGTTCACTAACAATAAGAAAGTTATCTTTTCATTAAAGATTAAAGATGACACTGCATACATACATATAAACTTTAAGTATGGCCATTTAGTTAAGTAACATATTTACAACTCTTAATAGCAATACAATTTACTGGACAAGGTGCAACAGCCTCGTCCTTGATTCCTTACCTGTTGTGGAAATCTGGCAAATGCGAAGTGAGAATCTCGAAATGGAACCACCAACTGGCACAGTCGGACATATCCACCCACTGTGAGTGTGTGTGTGTGTGTGAGGGTTAATTTGTGCTATGCGTGTGCGTGTGTGTGAGTGTGGGCATTGAGTTTTAGCAATGATTAGCATCACGAAATGGAAAACCATTGTTCCAATACGCAGCAGTGCGTCAGACTCAAATCCAGGTAAAGGACATAGGAAAGAGGAGGGAACGACATTGACAAATCTCAGGTAATGGCAACGGATGAAAAGACAATGGGAAGGCAGAAGGACAATGTCCAACAGGACTAGAAATTTGCCACAATTAAAATGCCAGCCTGCAACTAAAATAAAAGTCCAAACGAATCGAAGATTTAAATACAACAACTGCAAATGCGTACATTAAGCTGTTGTTTGAACTGCAAATCGGTCAACGTCATCAACAACGCTCAGCTCACAGTTCGCAATTCTCGGTTCTCGGTTCTCTGTTCGCAATTCTCAGTTCTCAGCCAGGTCCACTACAGTCAGGTCCAGGTCCAAGTCCATTGAGGAGCAGCTGAACTTTTTGCCAGCGAAAAAACAAATGCGACTGTGGCTGTGGCTGCCTGGCAACGAGCTGGGAGCGAGAGAGATACAGAGCAAGAGAGAGAGAGAGAGAGAGAGAGTGAGTAGGATAGAGCGCAAAGGAAGCAGCAAAGCGCACAAAGCAACTACAACAACAACAGCGGGCAATAATAATGCAACAGCAACAGCAACAGCAACTGCGATGTCGACGCTCACGTCGACGTTGACGTCGGCAGCGACGCAGGCAGCCGCTGCGATGTGTATAAAAATTTAACATCTGCTCCTTTCATGATTTCGGAAAACTCAAAACTCGTACGACAGCAACAACAACGGCAGCAACAACAGCAACAACAACAACAGCAGCAGCAGCAGGGCTGTAATGGAACAAATATAAATGTGTGCATATGTGTGTGTGTGTGTGTGTGTGTGTGTGTATCTATGTGTGAGTGTGTGTGCTGCTGTTGGCTGTTAATGCATTTGGCTTGCGTTACTCGTATTACGTGTGCATTTGTGCCGCAGAAAGATCTCTTCTTTTTTTGCAGCAACAGCAACAACAGCAACACAACAACAACAACAACAACAGCAACGTTGCTCGCGAGCATTGCTCACAGGACATAGACCGGATGGGTCCTTGATGACGGAGCCGAATGACTCGCGTGCATTCAACTTCAACTTTGGCTTCAACTCCAGTTATCAGCTTCAGCTCCTCTGACAGAACTTTTGCTGCTTTTGCTCCTTTTTGCCTTGCCGCATGCGGTAAAGTGTTGTTGTCTTTGTTGTTGTTGCCGTTGCCGTTGCCGTTGCCTGCTGGTTTCTACCCTTATTGCCTAAAGAGTATTATGATTTTATCGCGACTTGTGCAACGGAAAAAGGTAGCTGCAACTTTGATATTCTGCAAAAGGATTGCTATAGGTACTCGTGGGAATTCAAGATAAACCTCAAGTTGTTATGGGAAAATCTTGTCTGTATAAATCTTATATCAATTTTCAATTATCTATAAAATAAATCAAATTCATGACACAGACCATTCCAAAATAATTTATATTGTAGAAAATTTTTAAAGTTATTAGTTTTTCAGTTTCAGATCTTTTAACAAAAATATCGTCTTCAATAAAAAATCCTTAATGTTTATTTTCAGGCTTTCACATTTCATTTAATATATTTTATAATACAAAATGTAATCGTAGAGTATCAAAGCTTCGGCTTGCTTGTATAGCTTTCTGCTCTGCAGAGTTTCTCTTCATTTTTTCTCGAATTTTTGCAAGACGCGCGCGTTTGTTTCATTTTTCAAATACTTTACTGCAACTGTCAGATACTTTGGCCTTGTTGTTGCTGTCGTTGTCGTCGTTGTTGTTGCTGTTGCTGTTGTTGCAGCATGCCGCATGTAATGTGAATGTCCTTTGTTGACTGACAAAGGACACACATTTACAGCGAGTATGAGAAAGAGAACTGGCAAGTTAGAGAGGGAGAGACAGAGAGGGAGAGAGAGAGAGAGAGGAAGAGCGATAGCAGGCGCTTAAGTAACTTTGTTGCACGCACAACTTGCAACTAAACTTGCGCAACGCAATCAAACGGCAAAGTGGCAAAGTCACAGGCAAAAGCCAAGACCAATACGAAGACAGCAGCAGCAGCAGCAGCAGTTGCAGTTGCAGTTGCAGTTGCAGTTGCAACCGACTGCTGCAATTGCCCTTGCCCCTTGCTTCTGCCCCTGTCCTGGTTTTTGCCTCTTGCCTCTTGCCTCTTGCAACACAGCGCCGGCTGCGTCTTCTGTTTGTGCAGATGTAACTTTACGAGTCGATGAAAATCGCCTTGGTTTCTCACTCTGAGTGTATGTGTGTGTGTATGTGAGTGTGTTAGTGTGTGTGTGTGTGTGTGCCTTCTGTATTTACCTTGTGTGTAATTTTCGTGTGTAGGACAGGTCAGTGTTCCGCTTGAGGATAAGCATTAGAGTTTAAGGGTTGCGCTCCACGATTTTCCATTACGCAATGCAAATAAGCGACTTCTGCTCCTCCCTTCCTCTCTCTGTCCTCTCTCTCTCTCTCTCTCCACCCTCCTCCTCCCTCCATCATTCATCATCCCATTCGTTTCCATTCCGTTTCCCACGCCATTCAACAATGCAACTGTCAAGGTTTTTCCAGCTTTTTTTGCGCTGCCCAAAGGCCTGCCACCCCCTTCCCCCCACCACGCCCCCTTTCACTATTTCCCCTACCCTATCGTTCATGCACATGCACTGGCATCAAAAGGCTCCTGACAACAACAACAACAACAACAACAACAACAACAACAACACCAACAACAACTACAATAAAGAGGACGACAACGACAAGCTTAAAACTGCATGGCCGAAAAAGCAACGCCAGCAAAAAACGCACACAAGCTCAACTAATAGTATTGCAGCGGGCAAAAAAAAGTGAAATGAAATCAACTGACATATAGAGGCAGAACACGACGAAAAGGATGAGGAGTAGAAATGGAGAGGAAGGAGAAGCTGTGGAGAGCCCGGACTAGGGCTCTTTACAAAGCTGCCAGCAAAAAGTGAAATAAGAAAGCAAATTGTACCAAAATCCCGCAACACAGCAGCAGCAACAGCAACAACAACAGCAGCAGTCAGTGCAATGCCAGGCAAGGATATAGCACACACACACACACACACACACACACACACACTGACACATGCAGCGTTACGCCCACAAGGTCCAGGCTTCAAATATAAATGAGAACAGCAGCAACAGCAACAACAACAGCAACATCAACTGAGGCAGCGACAGCGACAGCGAAATAAAACCAGAAAATATTCGCTGGTTGTTGCTGCTGTTGATGTTGCTGTTGTTGTTGTTGCTGTTGCATAGCTCATAGATTGCAAGTTCGCATTGTGCGCGCGAAACTAGGGAAAAATTTTTTTAATTGGAACAACAACTGTACAGGAGACGCAGCGGCAGCGGCAACAGCAACAACAGCAGCAACAACAGCAGCAACAACAGCAACAACAACAAAAGCGCACTTCAAACGCCGCATGTTCGTGTATATGTTTGTATGTGTGTGTGTGTGTGTGTGTGTGTGTATTTGTGTTAGCAGAGACCGCATGCAGCTGTTCGTGTTTGTTTGGCTGCAGGACATGTTCGAGCCAGGACATACAACAGCAACACCAACAGCAACACCAACAGCAACAACAACTGCGCTTGAGCAGAGCAACAAGAAGCAGCAGCAATGTGGCATGAGTTGCTGATCGAAGTTTGCAAACGAACACAACGCAACTAGTTGCAACAACAGGGTGATTCAATTTAGATTTAATGATTTACAAAAATTGCTTGAAATAAATAATAAATAATTTATAATAAAAATAAATTTTAATTTTACAATGATTTAGACAAACTTATATAAAAATAATAAATATTTTATAATGACAATTTTAAAATAAAAATAGTTATTAAGTAAACCAAGCACAGTTTTTTGAAAATAAATAAATTATTCATGAATTTGTTTCCCCCAATGCTTACTCTTATATTTCTAATTAGTACGACAAATAGTGTGATTAATTTCTAAAATAATTACAACTGAGTGTGCAATAATATAAATAAATAGATTCTTAAAATATATTTTAATTCATAAATTACTATATCATTCTGACATATTTATTACAAATTCAATTTAATAAATACTTAAATAAATTTTGAAATAAAATTAAGCTTTTAAAATTTGCAACTTAACTTTTCATTATTTATTTTGATTTAATTCAAATGTAACATTTGCATTGGCAATCTTTCAATTTCTGTTTACTTTCGTCTGCCAACATGTTGCGGTTCGATGTGTTTGGTTGTGGTTGTGTTCGCTGCTGCTGCCGGCGTCAAACCGATGCGTTGCTGCTGTCGCTGTCGCTGTCTCTGCTGCTGCTGCTGCTGCTGCTGCTTCTGCTGGCGCTGTTGCTGCTAGCGTCGGGGTTGGTTTGCCGTTCGCTTGTGCACGGCACAATCAGTTGTTGTGTATCCTTCGAAGGGTGAAAAGTTTCCTAAATACAAAAACTTTTGCACCGTCGCCGTCGCTTCGTACGAGCGCCAGAAACGAGTGCGAGTTGCCAGCTTCGCTGCGGACTGCGAGTTGTGAATTCTACGCGGTTGCAAGTTCTCTAGTTTGCGGAGCGTGGAACGTGGAGCGTAGAGCGTGGAGCGTTGCCGTCGTCAACGTTTTGTTGTTTATTTCCGCGTTGAATTTTCCTTTTCATACCACAAACAACTATAACAAACAACAATAACAAACAACACACAATTAAATAATTAATTAAGTAAGCAACCCAGTGAAATACTTTGATCAGGGATTGCAGTTGAAAAGGAAAACGAGTTTCAAATGTGTTACAACAACAGAAAACTGGCAATAATGTTGCTCAAGTGATTAGTGCCAACAACAACAACTAAATCAACTACAACAATCATTGTTACACCAACAACAACAACAATCGGCAACAACAAATGCTTGCAGTTTTTTGAGCAACATTTATAATTTCCATGCATCTTCGCATCGTTTCTTTGCGTTAATTCTCTTTTCGTGTCGCGTTCGCATCTTTCGCGTTTTGTTCGTATTGTAAACAGTTAATTCTCAATTTACTCTCCCCCTCTCCCACCCTCTCCCTGTCCTTGTTACTCTCACACACACATACGCTGAGACGGCTTAGCTTTCGTTTTCGTTTTACATTTTCGTGCGCGTTTCGCCTTCCTAACGGTTTTCCGGTTAAAGAGATTAACAGGATCATTACAGAGGATCATTACAAAGGATCATTACATCGTATGCAACTTCCCAGTGGCAACAGCAGCAATCGATCAATGGCAATGGATTAACAATGGTTTGTAAATATTTAAGCAATTCATTATTTTTATTGTTTTAAGTCACAAATTAGAATTCAATATGGGTGATCAGTGTAAAATGTAATATCTAAAAAGCGTAAGCGTGAAAGAAAAATATATATTCAACAAAGATAAAAATAACTTTCAACTAGATTATCTGCTTTTATTACCCTTTAGGTGGAGTCTTCTCGTCATTCTCTTTTAACAATAGAAACAATTTGTAGAAGCGACAAAAAATGCATATTTATTATAGTAGAAAGTGAAAATAAGAAAACTCTTTATGATCCTAATTATATCAATATTATATCTTTATTAAAAATTTGAAGCTTATTCGACAGCTACTTTTCTATTTAAAAGATTCAAAAGATTCTATAGTGATCCAAATAAGGATCGTGTTGAAATGAAAAATATATCTAACAAATTTCTAAATTAGAATACATTAAAACTTGATAATATTAGTGTATTACTTTTTCGATGAACCACAAATCAGTAGATGAGCTTTCTCCGTCGGCTTCTAACGCGACTCTGAGATTCTCAAACAGATCCGTATATAATTTAATTGTTTATCGATTTACCTGCAAAATTTGTTAGTCCCTGTTAAATAAGCTTAACAAAGCAATTTAAATAAGACGAAAAAAATGAAAATGTGAATAACGTAAAACAGCGAAAATAGAAATAACAATTTTGGGGCATTTAAGATCAAGTTACAAAAGTCGTAAGCCGCCGGCTGCACTTGCTACGGATTTCAGAGTGTTTACTTGGGATATAAACAGGCAAATTTAAGCAGATTTATTGACGGATTTGATGACGATGCCTAAAATGAAATGAAGAAAAAAACACGAATAAGAAACGACAAATGCAAGCAAAACAAACATGCGAAAAATGAAATAAAATTAAATGAACGCCACAGAAGACGTTGCCTCATAAGAGAACAAGAGCAACAAGAACAACAAGAGCAACAAGAACAACAACAGCAACAAGAACAACAACGGCCAACAGTATTCGACATTTTTTTTTGTTGTTTCGACTGAAAGTCCCGAAAATTGACACAAAAACATTTGAGATGAGTAATGACAATAAACACGCGGCAGAAGTCCAAAAACTTAAAGATACTCGTACTCACAAATACAAATACGAGCAGAACATGTTGAAGAAGCGGCAGAATGCCAAAACTGTTGCTGCCAGCAGCAGCAGCAGCAGCAACAACAACAAGAACAACAGCAGCAGTCGCAGCAATAAAGCGCCTTTTTACCAGCATCACAGACGCCGCCAATCCGCTAGATACATTTGTATCTGTGGCGCATATGCGCCGACGTTTGTCAAGTTAAATTAAAAAGCAGCTCAAGGCTCAAGAAATTGCTGTGGCTGAAGAGTTATGCCCGGCGAAAACGTGCAAACAACTAACAGGCAAAAAAATAAAATAAAAGAAAGAAGCTAAACACTGAAAGAGATACTCGTCTCTGCAGATACAGATACATTCAACACTCGACTTGCTGCTGGCTCGTAACTAACTAACAGTAACGTGCGTACTTTAAGGCAACGCGCTGAAACTTGAAGATACACTCAGGCACACACACAAACACACACTCGCACACACACACACACACACACTCGCACACACACACACACACAGCCTCTTTTGGCGCGCACAAAACAGAAGCGCCAAAAATAAAAATCGCACAACAAAAAAGCCAAACTGCAAAAATGAAAGCGAAACAGAAAAAACAGAAGCAAAAAGAACACGAATAAAAAGAATAAGAAGAAAGAGGAGGAAGTGGAAGAGGGAAGTGGGAAGTAACAACATCAAGTCAGCCCCCAAATGAGGCGTCGTAACATGACAGAAAGACGCAACCCACGAACTGGATGAATACGAAGATGAAGCTGAAGCTGAAGTTGAAGTTGAAGTTGAAACTGCCTTGACATGGGCAATAAAGAGAATTTAAAGCGCCATAGAAGCTGACGACGAAAGCAAAGTAAAATAAATAATAAAGCAATACAAATTGAGGCAAAGGCAGCAACAGCAACAACAACAGCAACAACAGACGCTGCCACAACGACTGTAAAAAGAAGTTCAAGTTCAAACAGCGCATATGTATCTGTCTCTGTCTCTGTCTCTGTAAATGTATCTGTATCTGTATCTTGTAGTTTGTGTATCTTGCACATGCTGCTGCAATTTGTCTGACCAAAGGCGGCCACATGTGCCGCCAACTGGACGCGCCTGTGAATGTTGTTGTTGTTGTTTGTGTTGCATCTATTTCTGTTGCCGTTTTATGAGGCTTGGATCTTGGAAATGCAGTTGCAGTTGCAGTTGTTGCAGTTGTTGCAGTTGTAGTTGCATGGCGACCCCCAATGAATTAATTCCTCAGCTATAAATAAACTTAGACGCACGCACGCACACACACACATTGTTGCGTCTTAAGCAGAAATGTCCGTAACATACACACCCACAAATATGCTCACACCCACACACACACGCACACACACACACACACAGACACACTTGCTACGTTTTCGTTTTCATTCATAAAATAAACGTAGATGCCAAAAAAGCACGCGCAGGTAGCAAAGAAGGCACCGCTAAAGGACACGGCAGGCAAATTAAGGCTTTGACCTAGAGAAAAACAAACAACACATATACAACACACACACACACACAGACACTCAGCACTCACACTCATACACACACACACTCCCACTCACAGCAGTGTGAGCTTGTAACGTTAACGGTAACGTGCGTGACTTTGAAAGTATGCGAAATGACATACTCGTAAATCTGCATGTGTGTGCGCCGTGTGTGTGATGTGTGTGTGTGTGTGTGATGTGTGATGTGTGAGTGTGTGTGTTTGGTTAGCTCCTTTGCATGGCTTCATTGTGGCACACAGCACGTTTCATTTCATCGCATACTCAACATATACTCGTACTCTACGGTGTTGCCCCAACGACTGAATGCCTGCCACGCTGCCCCTTCCCCTTTCCTACCCCTTCCTTCCCTTACCTTTCGCTTCCTTCGTGAAGCTTCCCGCATCGAATAACTCAATTTACACGTGACACATTGCCAAGTAAATTAACCCATTAGCAGACTCATGATAATTCAGGACTTCTTACTTTAGATATACAACGAATTTCGGGGAATTATATTAAAATAGATGTAAATTTATGTCATATTTAAGGATATGACCAGGATACGCCTTAAGCTTAATGTTTTTGCGTTTCAATTTTTAAGTAAATCTTTAAATATATTTTCTAAACTACAAATTATTAATTATATTGATTATAGCATCAATGAATTCACCTCAATGGGTTAAACGTGTTATTATAAGCAAGAAATAAATGTAAAAAATCCAGAAATTGTAGAATTTTCAAATGTATCTGCAAAAAAACGTTAGTACACGCACAAGTGGGTGCTTTTAGGTCACGTTGAGGGGCTTCTGGCATTGCACCCCATTTAAAATATAAGAAAAAATGCATAAGTACATGTTGTAAAATGTTAAAAAATGCAATAATGCAATCCACCCCTCGACATGTTTTTAGATTTGCATATTTAAAAGTTTGCTAATTAAGTTGCAAGAGAAAAACGCAATGTAAATAGCTGAGTTTTCAGCGTGGAAAGAGCAGCTGAATATGATGTACATATTTCTACATATAAATTTTAATAAATATTTTAGTATGTTGGCTGCTGGCAGAAACAATTTGAAACAAATTTCATATGAGCCAAAAAAGTTGTAAACAAGCGGAGAAAACGTCAGATAACATATTAAAATGTTACTAAAATACATGGAAGCATAAGGGGCGTATGAGCAACATTAGCAGTTATTCTGCTCAATTCGATGTTGTAGTTGTAAGTAAAGCTGCTTTGTTTAAACAAATGTTGCTGGCACAGCGTCAGCTTGACAGACAGGCCAAGAGAGGAAGGGAGAGAGAGAGATAGATAGACAGACAGGTAACAGCAACAGCAACAGCAGCAACAATGCTGCCAGTCAAAACGCGACTGTGAAGCAGGATAACTGCCAGTTGGCGTTGCACTTGTCTCAGTTGTTGTTGTTGTTGCTGTTGTAGTTGTAAAGTAAAGTCAGTTTTGGCTACGCACAGGTAGAAGCGACAGCAACAACAGCAACAACATCAGCAGCAGCAACAACAGCAACTCCTGCTCAGCTTCATTCTCACCCTCGCCTCGTCATGGCTGAGTTACCTTAGAGCATTTGGTCTATTCTGCACATGCAATGTATGTTTGTATGCATATATGTATATGTGTGTGTGTATAGGTGTAGCCTACTTTATGCACCCAACGCAGCGCAGAGTCACCTATATTCGCTGTTGTTGCTGCTGTTGTTGCTGCCACTTTTGCCCTTCTTCTGCATGTATTTCAAATGACGCATTGTTCGCATACATATTATATAGTGATATATACATATATATATGTACATACAACAGTGTATGTGTGCGTGTTTAATTCGCGAACAAATTTCAAAATGTTGCAAACTGTGCGGCAGCAACAGAAACACAGCAACAGCAACTGAAATTGAAGTGAATTGCGCGCATTGTTCATGTTCTCTTTTTGTAAACCACACACACACATTCGCACACTCACACACACATTTGCACACACTAAGTCTCATGCAAATAGCTCATGTTTTATTTGTATAGCAAACACAAACCGAGCTCGAAATGTTGCGCCAAATTTGGACAGGCATTTGAAAGGTTCTTCTGCTAGATAAGATAAAAAAATCATGTATAGACATTTTATTATCAAAATCTGTTATATCACAGAGCGGAAATGAGAGCTTCAGGCAGAGTTGGCTGCTCAAGCATTTCCGATTTGAATACGAGCAATAAAATGCGAAATGTTTGTTGACCGTTGCCACGACACGAAGTGAAGTGATCCGAACGCCTTGATTTATCATCTGGAGCCTGCAAAAGGAAGCGCTAATTGTGCACATGTTGCAGTTGCAACTGCAACACACTCGCACATTCGCACAATCGCACACACACACTTGCACATTGGCCTAATTTTGAAATCGGGATCTTTATCGCCCAGGCACAATACTCGTAACTCGTAACTCGCGTCTCGTAACTTGCCACATGCAACTTGCCCCCGTTGCCTTTGCCCCCAAACAGCCGTCGAACAATGTAAATATATGAGCCGCAATTGCTGCAGGATGGAAACGCGAAACGAACTCGCATAAAACGGAAAGTGCAGCAAATTGTGGCAGCTGCAACATCACAATTTTTTGTATTCTTTTTTCTCTCCTTTTCTTCTTCTTGTTGTTTTGCTGTTTCTCTTTCAGTTTCTTTAGCTTGCGCATTCGCCGATCTTAACTCTGTGGCAGGTTCTGTTGCTGGCCGTTGGCCTTTTACCGTTTTATTTGAGTCGCGCTTCCATTTGCTGGACACAGCCACAGCCGCAGCAACATGCGGCATGCAACAGCGTCGTTGCAGCGTCGTTGCAGCGTCGCTGTCCAAAAGCCACTCAAATTGCAATTGCAACACGCAAATTTGAAGCGACAACATAATCAGTCTTTAATTGTCATTCGACAGCACATTGTTGCAACAGCAACATCTATAGAAAGCAAAGGAAACTTTACACTGAACAATTTCTAAAAAGTGTTAAAAGTATGACTTGAGAGTAATTAAATTAATTACAAAATATACGATAGAAAAAAAAGTAGCCTAAATGATAAAAGCTTAGAATTGGAAACAGGTTCTAATTGAGACAGAAATCAATTATGATATTATTGAAATATAAATATTTAATTATTTAAATTTAAGATAGCAACAAGCATGACTGTAACCTGACTAAATACAAATTAATAAATACATTTAAGATAGCATAAGTATCATAAAATATTGAAGCAACTTTCTGATTCATTTTCATTTGTATTGTTTATTAAAACATTTTATTTCTATGCAAATATTATTATATTTTTCTTTTACAATTTATAATAAAATAATATTTGACAGACCTTTGAATTGCCAATCATAAAATGTTATTTACATTCAGTCAAAAGTAGATCTACTTCTTGGCTTTGGCCAAGGGCACTTTTTAGCCACTTCAACACCTCAAGAAGCCAAAAACGTTGCTATAGAATGGGCAAAGTACACTCACTCACACACACACACACATGCACACACACACACACTCACTCACACACATATATACAGAGGCGGCCCATTGAACTTTGTGAAGCGCAACGAAATGTTGGCAGGTTGGAAGTGAACAGAAAAAAACGCAAAAAGGCAACGGCAAAGGACGCGCAAAAAAATGTACACCTGTGCCGTTTTTTATGAGAATAAAATACAAAATACAAAAGAGACAAAAAACACAAAAAAAGCAGCAGAAAGAAAGAAAAAAAATATAATGCGAGTAACTGCGAAAAAATGGCGAAAAAAGCAAGAAAATGACAACAACGACAGCAACTGAAAAACGCAGCGGCAAGTGTGTGTATATATGTGTGTGTTTGTGTGTATGTGTGTGTGTGGCAGCTCTTACAAAGCCAAAGCATAACTTACAAGCAACAGCAGCAGCTACAGCAACAACAACAACAGCAACGACAACGGCAATAAAAAGTCAGAAGTGAGTGTCCTTTACATTTTTTGTTGTTGCCTCTGCTGCTGCTGCTGCGCTGCTTCCTGCCACCACGGACTTGGACTTGGCCAACGCCGCTCATTATATAGTCAAAGACCATAATTATGTGTTGAAGTTTGTAGATGTTTTAAGTGAGTGAGAGCCAAAGAAGCAACACAGAATAACGATAATGGTGGCGAAATAACAAAAAATATAAAAATAAAAAGAAGGAACAGACAAATAAAGTTCCTTGTAAAGTCATTTAGCTTTTGCCGAGCACAGCTCTGAGTTAGGCTAGAAGAAGAAGAGACTGCTATAGCACTCCTGATACTCCTTAAGGAATCGTTTAGTAATCATTTACTTTACTTGACTTGATGATGAAATTTGATATCAAAAGCATTAGCATTTAAGACTTAATGTTATTTCAATTTCTAATTAAAAATGTTGCATATTTATCATTACAGCTTTTTAACCAACGGATTTGAGGAAACCAGCAACAACAATAACAACCACAAAAGCAACTTTGACATATGAAATTGAAAAGCAAAACAAAATACAAAAACTACTCTTTGGCTAATAATCAAAATTTTTACTTGAAGTCAAACCAAAAGCAAGAAATGCATTAAACGAAAGAACAAAATCAACTAGTTATTAATATTAACTTAATTTTAATAACTTATAACAAATAACGCGATAATGTTTAATTAATTTGTAAGTAAAAAAACCAACAAACAAACAAACGGAAGACAAAGATTTTTAAACTTAAGGCCTACAAATATTAAGTAATATTATTGCATAACGTATTTAAATCATTTTCAAGAAAAGCTGCAAACTATTTTTTATATATATAAACATATTAACAACAAAAACAACAACAAAAAGCAAATCAAATTTAAAAGCAAAAACCAGAGTACAAAATTCATAAGCATCAATTTACAACAGCAACAAAAACAAAAGCAAAAGCAAATAAATAAAATATCGACAAATATCAACAAGCTAAATAATCAATAAATATATATATATATATATATTTAAACAATATATAAACAAATACAAATAAACAACGCATACAACAAATACAAATTTACAAATTACAAATTTACAAATTTTTCTAACAAGAAGTCGAAGTCTGAGACACAGCCACAGCACAACAAAAACAAAAACAAAAAGAAGGAAATTTGCAAATTATTACAAATATAACAAATCGAATTAAACAAAAAAAAAATCAATTTCTTAGCTGCCGTTTACAACAACAACAAAATAAACATCTTCAACCACGAATAAAGTACAAAAAGAAAGATTTTGAATTTTCAAACTTACAAATTTTTAACAACAATTTAATAGTAGCACTTTTACAACAAACCAATATTAATATCAATTATATAAAAGTATTTATATAAACTCGTAAACGAATCTTAAGCTTAAGCAATAAATTACATATATTATCAAATACAATTTTACATAAATAACAACAACAAAAGCAAGCACAAACAACCAGTGAGTTCAAAATACAAATTACAAATGTAAAAAATATTATATTGATTTATTAAAAAGAAATCATACAAAATCGTAATCGAAGAAAAACTACCTCAAGAGCAGTGAGCGTGTACAAAAAAAAAAAACAAAAAAAAACTAAAGGAAATTAAGAAAAAATTACAAATATTTAGCTAGTGTGAAGATAGAAGATTCAACAGTGTATAAGTCGAACTTTTCGTACTGCCCTCGTCCCATTCCCCATACGATCATCCTCAACGCAGCGCAGTGGCAAAGAAGCTGCGCAGTCATGCAACTCTGCGGACTTAAATGGCGTCTTCAATAATCGCACAGAGCAGCACAGGCGGCCCCGTCGACTCGACATCGGCAACCAGCAGCAGCATCAGCAGCATCAGCAGCAGCAACACATTGCCGTCAATCTCAGCAACAGTTGCTTCAGCAGCTGCTGATCTCCACAATACGCATCTCAATCAGCTGAGCAGCCTCAGTCATCACTATACGACGCCGTATCATCATCATCACTACCAGCAACATCACCAGCAGCAGCAACATCCACAGCAGCAACATCAGCAGCATTACCAGCAACAGGCGACGCAAGCGGAGCAACATCCTCAACATTGGGATTACTATGCACGTCAGCAACCAGCGGCGTCTGCCAACAACAACAACAATAGCAACAGCAACGGCAACGGCAACAACGCGAGTGACAACAACAATAGGAGCAGCAATACAAATGTTGCAGCCCCTTTGGGCAGCAACAGCAGCACTGCTAATGGCACTGCTGCCAGTGTCAACAATGGCCACAGTCACGGCCACGGCCACGCCCACAATCATCACGTCCATGGCGGACACAGTGATGCCAACAATGCCGTTGCTGTTGCCGCCACCGCCGCCAATGTCGCAGTAGGCGCCAACGGCAACAATTCCAACTCGAATTCGAATTCAAATTCAAACTCCAACGGCAGCTATACACGTCCCTGGGAAATGGAGTCCAAGGACAGCGTGCCACCACATCAACAACAGCAGCAGCAACAACAGCAGCAGCAGCAGCAGCAACAACAACAAGTACAATCTCAATCACAGCCGAAGAGCGGCTTTGAGCCATTCTCAAAGTTGCCCTCATTCCAGAGTCAATTTCATGGCTTCAACGAGCAACTGTTGCCCGATGGCACACCCATGCCCATGCCCATTGGTGCCACAGCAGCAACAGCTGCCGCATCAGCAGCAGCTGCCGCAGCCGCAGCCGCAGCTGGAGCTGCCACAGCAGGAATCAGTTCGCTACAAACGGTGGCAATGTCACCAGCCAGCATCTCAGTGAGTTCGCCGGGTATGATGAGCGTGGGATCACCTTTAACCCAGCTGCCAGGGATGCAGACGAGTATAACACCGCCATCGGGCAGCTTTACACCGCTGGGAGCACCACCGCCACCGCCAAATGCATTTCACCACATGCACACGCATCATCGGGCAGCGGGAGCAGCGGGATATCCTTTAATGCCGGCAGCAACAGCAGCAGCAGCATTTGGGGATCTGCAACTGTATCAACCGCTGACGCCGGGATTTGCACCACTGATCAAGAAGGAGCCTGGCACCACATTGACCTCTGGCGGGGAATATGATATGCTAACGGGCATGTCCATCAAGAAGGAAGACTTTGATCTCAGCAACAGCAACACGCATCTGCAACATCAGCAGCAGCACCAACACCAACATCAGCAGCAGCAGCAACATCTACAGCAGCAGCAGCATCTACAACAGCAACATGGTCATCCACATGCCGGACTGGGCGTGGCTGTTGGCATGCACACGCCCACATCGTACGACGGCAACAACAGCAACAGTTTCCCGCATGCGGCAAGCAGCAGTGGCAGCCACACGCCGCACACAACGCAGCCGCATACGCCGACGCCGTCAGCAGCGATAACCGCCATCAAGGTGGAGAAGCTGCTCAAGTCGCCGATAGCACGGCACGAGGCGAGGAAAAAGGAAAGACGGAAACCGAGGCCCAACTCATTGGAGTCCAGTGCTGAGAGCGAGGCCAGCGGCATGGACGTTGATCCCAGTGGCGGTAATCCGGGCCAAGTGGACGCCGTTTCCAGTACGGCCAACTTCAAGAGTCCGATGAGTGCCCTCGGCATGGGCGATAGCAACGATGCGAATGCTAATGGATGCGATAAACAGGTAAGTTCAGAGCTTAAATGACGCGTACCGGCGATAACTGGCAAACGCTGCAAATAATAGGAACACCCATCCACCATAACCATAACCTACCACCAACACCAACACCAACAACACAACCAACACAACCACCACCAACAACACTATCAACATCAACAACAACTACAACTACAACAACAAATACAAATTCCACCCAACGCCAACCACTCCACCAACAACAAATCCTTCTCTTCTTCCGCCTCTGTTTTGCAGTCAAAGAAGAAACGCAAACGTTGCGGCGAATGCATCGGTTGCCAACGCAAGGACAACTGCGGCGAATGTGCCCCATGCCGCAACGATAAGAGTCATCAGATCTGCAAGCAACGTCGCTGCGAGAAGCTCACCGAGAAGAAGGTAAGTCCAACCACTTCCATTTGCAACCAGTTAACAGTCAGTCCAACCATTCAACCAACCGTCAATCGACCAAAACATTCGGCCTTTTTGCCCATTCAGTTCTTAAGGCTCTCAATTCCCAGGCTCTGGCCCAGACCGAGACCGAAACCCAGACCCAGAGTCAGAGTCAGAGTCAGATTCAGAGTTTCAGATTCATAGCCAGAGTCAGGCTTACGAGCATTTCCATTCATTCAGAAACAAAAAAGTTACTCAATGAAATCGACTAACACTTCGGCTCAACAACGGCAACAACATAAGCAACGGTGCTGCTGGACACGCACAGTGGTTCAAAATAGACATAAATAAATAACATTCAACCTATACATATTAATCTTACAAAAGAAAAATATACTTATCATTCTAGAAATGCAGTAAAAATATGACTTAAATGTTGTTCTGTTAGTCAAAAGCAATAAGGCCCTTCATTTCTATATACAATTAGAATCTGAAGGTTATTTTAACATAAAATACGCAGAAATTTATATCAAATCTAAAAATATCTATCAGTCAAACAAACTAGCTTTTAAAATATCGCATAGTTTATTTTTGAAACTTGATATATTACAATTATAGGTATTATATAGATATATTTTAAAGAAAAACTACGGTCAAAATAACGTATTTGGTTTTTAAAGCTTTCTATTTATTTTAAATACACAGGTAAATTAATATGAGAATAGCATTGATAAAAATTTCACATTAAGCGAACTTTGGTAGGACAAAAAGAAGTATTGATTTTTTTAAGTATATATTGCAATTGTATTTTTCAGTCAATTGGTAATTGACTTTTCCTGCTGTGATTGCTGTTGTGAGGACACTGTGCAGGCTGCAGTGCAGAGTCAGTGTAAACTGGTTTCTCAGTTGCAGCTCGCGGCCACGAGAGTTCGCGCGGTCTTTCGCTCCAGCGGTCAGTCACTCAAGATTTATGTCAGCACAACAGATGTTCCGTCCGTAGTCAGTGCAAATTAATGCGCCCATTTCCCCTCTCTTTCTCCCTCTCTCTCTCTCTCTCACTGTCTCTCTTTATGTCCAGTGCTTAAATACATGCAATTGCCTGAGCCTGTGCTTGGCCAGACGTTTAACTAGTAACCTACAAGCACGTATGTATGTATATATGCATGTGTATGTGTGTGTGTGTGTGTGTGTGCTTAAGTACTTGCGTACGTGCACTCTTGAGTACTTCGTACTGCATTCGCGTATCCTTAAACGCTCAGCTTCCCAAGCGACTGTAGATGAGTTTCGTTCATTTTCCCATTCAGTTTGCATTTCGAAATCACTTAAGAGCAGAACAGAGCAGAGCCGCAGGCAGGCAGCGCATATCCTTTGAGGAAATCAGGTTACACACTCTCCGACATGAGAATCAGCAACTGAAACTGCGCTAGATGTCGCCCAAGAGAAGTCCATTTAAGATCTCGAGTGGTTCTGTGGTTATATGATGTCTTCATGCAAGCTGCTTGACAAGTTCATTGGCCGAGGACAGTGCAGGACATTTGAAAAGGACACTCGGAAATATGAAAGAATATGCTCCATTTAAAGCTGAAATTATTAGAGCTAAAACTCAACTACGAATTCTACAGTATGTCTAACAAATTGTTGTTGTTGTTGCTGTGATCAAAATCCAAATTAAGGTCATGTCCACAGACAAAAGGCTTCCATTTGGACGCGTTTGCTTTGCTTCAAATGCAGACGCAGAAAAACAGCAAAAAGACAACAATAATAAGAATAACAACAGCAACAACAACAACAACAACAACTGTGGCAATGCCAATATGCCGTATGAAATAAAACAACAATAAAAACGATAATAACGAAACGAGCCAGCAACAACAGCAACAACAAAAGAAAAGCAAACGACATTCGCAGCCGCTGCCTCCAGGAGCAGATGTTCACAACTGACAAACACACACACACACACACACACACACATACACATACAGATAGACAGCGAGAGGACAGAAAGACAGACATAAATAAATAAGCGACTGCGCAACGTTTTGTCTCGCTGCTGCGATCAACGCCGGCAGCGACAGCAACGCGAACAGCGCTGCCAACAACGGCAGCAAACAGGAAACCGAAAAAGAAACGAGCACGCAAAGAGAACGTGCAGCGAGCGCAAGAGCAAGAGCGAGATAGCGTGCTAGATAGTTAGGAGAGAGCGCGACTGGTCACACAATTAAGAAGGAGGTTGACAGGAGAACAGCGAACAGCGCTGCGACTGAGACTGCGACTGCGACTGCGTCAAAAGGTTGTCAAACAGGAAAATGGCACGCAAAACGACGCTGTCCACTATCTCTGCCGCTGTCGCTGTCGCTGCCACTGTCGCTGCTGCTGCCCCTCTGCCTCCCAAGCGACGACACACATAGATAAAGTTGTAAATTTTGCAGTCACTGCGCCATCAGTTGACATGTCAATACTCACTCACACACACACACACATAAGTATTACGAGTAGACAGTGCGATGAATGTGACCAGAGTCTTCCTTCCGCGCTTCCCAATACAATTGCCGCTTTATTTTATATCTTCCTCTGCTTTATCATCATTATTATTATTATTGTTGTTGTTCTTGGCGTAGCTTTTGTTGTTTGTACAACACGCGTACAAGCTATAAGAAGACCATGTATTTCACACTGTTCAACATAAATTCAATTATTCAAGCGAACAATTAAACTCTGCATCCTTAGCAAGTGCAGTGTTGAATAATTTGCTATTTATTTATCATTTATCATGATAAACTGCACAAAGTTCCCTATAAGAGTATTCAATTTATTCTATAAGGTGTCACTCTACTTCATTCTTTTTTCTGTTTCAAATCAATTCAATATTTCAATATTTTTGAATTATTATAATATAAATATTGAAATGTACAGAACTATTCCTCTTTTCACTTTAGGCAAGTTTTTTCGGAAGTAGAATTTAATTCACTTTGTAAATTGATTATTTTAAAATAATAAGTCTTTAATAATACATTTTATTACCGCTTTCAAATTCTGTTCAGCATTAAAAACAAAAAATAGACATTATTTATATCTAAACATATTTTAATTTAATTTATATCTTTACTTTATCACTTTATTTGTACAGTTGTTTTATATTCTGGTCTAAAAACTGATGTTTCACAGTGTTCTCTCCTGAACATACATATAATAATAACAATGTCGTCTGGCATCGGTTTTTGTAGTTGTTTTGTTTTTCTTTCGCGGAAGTTCTCTTCGGATCGACAATAATTTCGTTATATATTCTGACGATCGTCTTTTTGTGGGGTTGCTGCTTCACATGCAGAATCGAAGGCGGATCAATGCACTTTTTGACTTATTTCTGCGGTATTTGTGCAGCTCTTGTAATTTAATACTCGTCCAGGGATTCTTTTTTCTTAATTTTTGCGTTTCAGTTTCGTTTTGGTTGCGTTTTAATTTGTTTCGTTTTCGGTTTCGGTTTGCTTTGGTTTTTTTTCTGAGCAGCTGGTCACACTTTAAGCGAGAACTTGAGTGCTGCTTCTTGTCTGTGTTTTTACTTTCACAAATCAGGCCGAAAAATAAAAAATAAAATGCCTCGAGCACAAGTCATTAACTTGGCTATTTGAATTGCCATCCCCATTCCTTCGTCCTGCGTCCTTCGTCCAGGCAAAAGCTGAGGATGCTTCCTGTCGCGGACTCTGTTGGACTTAAATATGCAGTTTTCTTAGGAATTTTCTCATTAAAATCGTATTTTTTTCATTCCTTCTTCAACGTTTTTCTCAAATAAGGCAAATCAACAACAACAACAACGTGAAGAGCAAATATTAAAAGGCGTCTGGTCTAAAGAAAGTCGCCAAAAGCGACGAATCAACCAAAGGCCCTCTTGATACGGACAACCTTTCGAGGAGTCTGGTTTGAGTGATTGACTTCATTCCTGTATATGTATATATATATCTGTATGTGTGTGTGTGTGTCTATGTGTGTGTGTGCTTGTGGGTGGGTAGTATTCGCATTGTCCTTGTATTGTAATCGTCGAAAGCTTCTTTCGCTTTGCTGTTTCCTTTTTTTTTTTGCCTGTTCTTTCAATTTCACTTTTGTGGCCGCAGGACGCTTGCCCCGTGCAACTGTGGCAACTGTCTGTGTGTGTGTGTGTGTGTGTGTGGCAACTTCATCAAACTAAATGCACTCCATGTGAACTAACCCTAAGTCTAAAAGCAGTCAGGACAACTTAAAGGTTTCACTCCATGCATACGAAATGCTCACAAAATGCGAGAATGCGAATGCGAGCCATGAAAGTACGAAAGTACGAAAGTACGAGTATCTCGACACTAAGTATGCGCCTCAATTCCAACAACAATAACAACAACTTGCAACTGGGAGTGCAATGCTCCTACTTGAGCACACACCGTTCGTGACATACTCCCAGCTTGACAGCATTCGTCCTCGTCCTCGTCCTTCGTTCTGAGCCTCGGGCTTCTGGCACATATCCACATACAATTCGCAGGGAAACAGGATAACATACACAAACACAAACACACACACACACACTTGTGCGGTGTGGCACACTTGAAACTTGAGCAAATGTTTTTGATGATGAGCTTCAGCTTGGGCTTCATTATCATCCATGTGTGGGTCTTTGTGTTGTGCAATCTGATACCATGTCGTTGTCTTCTTCTTGCTCTTCTTGTATCCAGTTGCAACAGCAATTGCAGCACCTCTCCCTTTCTCTCCCTTTCTCTCTCTCTCTCCTCTCTCTCTATCTCTCTGCAGCTAAGTTTTCAGCAGAGTTAAATTTTCTTTTTGACAGTATTCAGCAAATTTTCCAGCTATAATTGACGCTTATGGCCAGGTGCTTGTCATGGTCACAATATTGCTTCAATCATTCAATTTGTTGCTACAATATACGAGTACGCACAGCTGCATATACATACTCAGTACTCATATGTATGTGTGTGTGTGTGTGTGTCATGCCTTGAGGCAGAGTTCATTGTACCACAAATGGAAAGACAAACTCTGGATTTCGCTGAGTCCAGTTGCAGGCTCTTTCTCTGCCTTTGCCACAAATCGGATTGAATTTTGTTTTATTTCCTTTTGCTTTGCTCCAAATGCATATTCATCTGTCGAATGCACACACTCACACACACACACACACACACACAGATACAGAGACAAACATCTGCATTTGTTTCTCGCTTGCCTGCACATCTGCTCATATTGTTCCTTTTATTTTTCCTGTTTTCTTTGCCTCTGTCTCACAAACTGAGCCGTGTCCTGCACTAGGATTTAAGTCCAAACGTGCCGCATATCTGTTGCACTCACTTTAACTCACACACACATACATTCACTCTCGTATATATTCACATTTTATGCACGCACTCAAATATGTACTCGTAAATCTATCCATATAAATATAAATACCTATTTGATAGACAAAACTATTTCCATACTATTTCTGTGGGGGATGAACCGAGCAACTTTTAAGCGGCTTACACACAGTATATAATCCCCACGTCCTCCTTGCTCTAGTTCTCTCGTTCTCTCTTTCACTCTCTTCGCCCCATTTCTCCCATTCTTTCCCATTTTATTTAAAATAAAAATGAATACTTTAATTCATAAACCATTGCCATTTTTGACCGTATTGTTGCTGCTCTCTATACCCTGTAAATATATTTAGTAGCCAAATGGGGTACAATTAAGTTATGTAAATATTTGTAACATTGCAAGCCAGACTTGGGTAAATTTTGTAATATTTTATTCACATTATTTAAGGAAGAAAGCAGCTCTCTGGGTATCTTTTAGCCAGGCATACCCAACTCGAACAGTTGTATTTATATTTTTGCAATTTTAATGGACTTAATGCTGCTATTATGGCAAATACAGGCTAAAATTCCTACCCTGACTGCCAATTAGAGGTTTTTCTATTTGAACAGGCTTCTGCGCTTGTATAAATATGTATTTGCATATTTATATAAATATTGTTTATTACATATATAAATTGATCAATTTTTAGCTTTCATTCCCAGTATTTATGCCTATTTATTTTTATTACAATTTACTTTCCATGCATTTATTTTAATTTTAATTCATTTTTTTCTATTTTTTACAGGAACCCAAAGCCAAACCCGTATGTATACACTTTTTATTTGACATACAAACATATTTTAACATAATTTAATGAATAATTTTTTTTTTGTAAAAGCAAATTGTTTGTCAAATGCTATAAAAAGATAAGATAAGCCAGAGTCTAAGACAAAATTCCAAGAAGTTCTTCAAGCTGGGTTCATATTAATGTCTGAATCGATATCTTATCTTGCTGAAATTATTTAAATAATATTAAAAGATTATTATTCAACTACGATAGAATTTGATGATAGTTAATTTAATTGTTCATTACTTGACCTTGAAACAGTTTTGTCTGAAGTGAAACCCTTTAAATACGATAGATTATGCAAATATTTACAGTTCTTTTAGCTTCTTTTGGGTTTTCATTGTTTTCATCAAATGTATCTATGTATCTTTTGTATCTATGTGCTTGTATCTGCAGCATTGTGTGGCAGTTTCTTGTTTTTTCTTTTTTACCAGCAGATTTTTTTTATCTGGCGCATAAATTAAATAATAAAACGTTCATGTGTATGTGTTGGTGCAATTCTATGCTCACATTCAAGTGTGTGAGTGTGTGTGTGTGTGTGTGTGTGTGCTGTCTGTCTGTGCAATTGAATGCTTTCGGATTGTTGTTGCTGTTGTTTTCATGAAAATGATTTGCTGCTGTTGCCGCGACGGCTGCTTATGTGAATGATGCTTGTTGATGGGTTGCTGCTGTTGCTGTTGCTGCTGCTGTTGCTGCTGCTGGTGGTTGTTGATGACAATCGCTCATTCCGCTAGTCGAAACTATACACACACACACACACACTGGTATATACACAAACATACATAAATCTGCGCTGATTATAATGCGTTGTTAAATTTTAATAAATAAATTTTCACATCCTTGTTAAGCTCACATTGAACGCGACATCAACAACAACAGCAAAACAACAACAGCACAGACTCGTACAATAGATACATATAAAAGCGTATGTAAAAAGTCTGCATTGATTAAATGTCTAAAAAGTCCAACAAACAGCAACAATAGCGCTAAATGTAAATGAATGTTACATAATTACGACAGCGGTAACACTGCGTATACTTAATTCGCAAAATTTGCATAGCAAACGTGGCAGGGACAAGGCTAAAACCCATTGGACAAAGACGATGCTATGTAGCCTTGTGAGTTGTTAAAGGACAAAACTACTGCATTGTCTACACACACTCGCACACACACACACACACACACTAACGAGCTGAAAATTCAGTTGCCGTGAAAATGTAGAAAAAAGATAGGAAAAATTGCAGTGCAAATGATTTTCGCATTTGCTCATTTTAATGAGACAAACTGCGAAGAATGCAAAAGATAGAGAAATTAGAGAGGGAAATGCGAGGAGAATTAGAAGGGAAGGTGCGATGCGACGTTAATGAAGGACAACTGAGGGATTGGGATTGAAAGAGGGGTTGAGAGAGAGAGAGAGAGAGAGAGAGGGGGCAACTTGGTAAATGAGGTTAACAAGCAGCAGCTGGCAGTAAATAGATATGCAATTAAGCAGTCTTGTTATTGTTTATTAATAAACAACAACAAAAGCAAATAAAAAGCCAAAAAAAAATATACGTAAGACAGCGCCCGCTAATTGCCACAGCAACTGCAAAAGATAGACAAAGACGGATAGATAGAGAGAGAGTGACAGAGAGCGATAGCAAGCAAAAAGAGTGAAAATGTTTTTCTGGTCGCGACCATGCGTTGCATTTCAAGGATACAGGATATACACATACAGCCAAAGAAATACTCGCACATTCACTTGCATCTATATATTAGCACATTTAACCCTTTTATTTCTTGCTCTGCATTTCTATTTTTGAAGTGCATTTTTCCCTGCAAGCGTCACATTTTTACTGCCCGTTGGCTCAATTTAAATGCGAGTCTCAACGATGCATGGCCAAAAGTGACAGGACAGGGGAATTGCCTCACATACCCTGCATTAAAACTAAGATAAGAGAATATTACACAAAATGGAACAGAATTTAACTAGAGAATGAGAGAGAAAATGAATGAGATTAAAAATGGAGCAATTACTGCTCAAAATTATAAGCTTCCTTTAATTATTCTCAAATTGGTAATTTTACAATTTTCCAGGAATTAATTATCCATTCTTCCTTAAGAAAGCAAAGAAAAGGTGTACATTTTTAAAAAAATTTCATTGAAATTAAATTATACAATAAAATTATAAAAATTTCATTATACTCGAATGTAGGAACAAATTTTAGATAGATGGATTTACTATATATTTTATTTCATTTTCTTATTCACAAGTTTATTCCTCTCATACTCGTATTCTTATATATATTACAAAAATTCACAATTTGTCAAATTTACATTTTACTTTTTCACACCTAAACAATTGACTTTCAAATACTACTGAGCATCTCACAGTCGAGCAAGTACAATTTCATTAGTTTTACTTGTTGTACACTTCTGTAACTGTGTTTATGTGCATGTGTGTGTGTGTGTGTGTGTGTGCAAGGTGCAATTGCATCGCATTTTTCAGCTTGACCGATTCGTTGAGAGTGCGACCGACAGACCCTTCGGTCTGTAGAAATGCGGCAACCAAACTCGCACCCCAGCGTTTTTTTGTCAGTTTGTCAGTTTGTCAGTTAGCTTAGCAAAAAAGGGGTTGTCCATAGGTAAATACGTGTGCACATACATAAGTGATGATGATGATGATGATGATGCTGATGATGGGGTTTCTCTCTGTTAGTTTAGAGGGTCAGCAGGTTACAGGTTACATTCCAGTCGCCTAATTGCAACCAAAACTAAATGCCAGCCCACATATTTAACTGATGTTAAAACTTTTCAACTCAAACACATGTTCAACTTTTAGCCATTTGTTGAAAATCTGTTTAAGCCAAGTCAGCCATATCAAAAATTGGTCGAGATGAGAAAATAAAACCAACTTACAATTTCAATTTGCCAAAAAATGAAAAAGAAAGGAAAATAAAGTAAAAGTTTACTCAAAAGTGCCTATCAAGCAGTAACAACAACTTGGCATATCTTTTGATTGCATTTTGACAAGAACAGCAACAACAACAACAACATCAGCAACATTTAGGCCTGGCATATTGTTAGCAAAAACAAAGCCGCACTTTGAAATCGATTTTTGATTATTTTATGTTATTATTGCGTTCTCTTCGTTTTCATATTCTTACCCTGTAGCTCAGCTGTCAAATGGGTATATTTGCAAAAATCAGTATATTTTTTATATGCCGAATTAAATCCATTTCCTGCTTTCAATCTTACATTTATTCAATTTTCTACAACAACTGTCTACAGGGCATTTTATAGTCTACCCGGTTGGCATTTGTCATATTGTCAGGCAAACTCCCAAACCGTTGTAAATTCAATTTAATTTTCTTAAATATTATTTGAGACAATTTCGCATGCATTACGAGTACGCGTTGAGTTTGGAATACAATTTTTGTGTATTTCCTGCAAGTATATTTTATCATGTTTACTTTCAATAACTTGCGTGGATTGGGCACATCTACAAAAAAGGGGCGGTGGCATGGGGCATGTGGCATGGGACAGGGGGCAGCGACTGGTATCCACGTTGAATTCGATTTCGCGCATGAACCTGACAACAAACAAACAAGCAAACAAACAACAGCAACCACATTGTAAGGCACAAAAAATATTGTTGTTTTCCCTATTTATTTTATTTATAGCTGAGAGCCTTTTTTATTTTTTGCATTTCACGGCTTTTGTTTGTCGGCGCAAATTGAAAACATAATTGAAACAATAAATTCGAGGTTCTTTCCGTATCAATTTCGCCAGCGAAAGAGTTGCTTGCTTGTATACTTCTGATTTAGTGTTGTAAAATGCTTGAATGTAAAGGAAATTAGTTCGCAGCATTTTTCCAATAAATTTGGCAACTTTTCCCCAAAAAGAGAGAGAGAGAGAAAAAATCAATTTAATTTCGTCGATTTCTTGCTTTCTTCTTTTTTTTTGACTTGAGTCAAACTAAAAGTTGTGCCTGGTCCTTGGACTGGCTTTTGGGTGCTGGGCAACCCAGCCAAACAAGTCAAGTCATTTACTAAAGTACGAAAGTCCTGGCGTGCATAAACATCCCTTAACAGGCGCTGCCGCTGCTGCTGTTGTTGCTGTTGCTGCCGCTGATGTTGCTGCTGTGTGTGGGGGTGGTTCATAAAACTGAAGAAAGAAAGAACAAAATTTAAAAGAAATGTTTTTCAAAAAGGGCAGCAACAACAACAACCTGCACATAAAATGCGTTAAAAAATTTCACGTCACGTAGTTGCCGCTGACTGTTGTTGTTGTTGTTGCTTTTGTTGCTGCTGCTGCTGTTTGTCCAAAATGCCGCGTTACATAAAAATGCTGCAGCAGTAACAGCAGAACTTTGCACTTAGCACGCACTGACACACAGACACATACACCAGCACACTCACCCACACACACACACACACACACACACACACACGTGCTATCAAACAATTTAGCGCTTGCTGCATTTACAAGCTCAAAGTTGCAGCATTTTCTGCACTGCAAGTTCTCTAATTGCACGCGCAACACCCGAAGGACACGGCAGCAAGAACAGCAGAGGGTAGGCAACAACATCAACAGCAACAACAATATTAACAACTTTAACCCATAGGGGAGACAAACACGCACGCATAAAGTAAACGGCAATGCCAAAGCTGTTGCTGTTGTTGCTGTTGTTGCTGGTTGCTGTTATTGTTGCTGCTGGCACATCATCAGCTATGCAAACAAATACGCATAAATATGCACACGCACACACTCAGCAATACACTCACGCACACAGTTAATGCAAAAACGCAAAAATAAAAAAAAATATGAAAAATACTCAACACGCACAAGAGCAACAACTTCGACAACGGCAACAACATGCGACGAGAGCGGCATGTGAAATGCTGCTAGGCTAACGGAAACATGTGCAAATAAGGCACAACATAGTCGACACTCCCACACCACAAAGCTGCCACTTCAGTTGCCACCTGCCACCTGCTACCTGCTGCCTCTCTTTGAAGCCTCAGCTTACGCATATTGCGTATACGCCATGAGCAGCACATTGCAATGGCTTCTTTACCAACTGCATGACGCACTTTTCTTGTTGTTCTTGTTGTTGTTGTTTTGGCAGAATGGGTGCAACGAGTGTGTGGCAAGAAGTTGCCATGTCGTTTGTCGCTTGCTGCAAGTAGTTTGCAGCAAATATTTGCATTGCAGGCAGCAAAGAATGTCACCCTAAAATGTAAACTCCCTCAGCAGATATATGCGTATATGTATATAGATATATATATATATATAAATAGAGATGTATATATGTATACTTGGCATTACCCTCGCCATTGCACTTGCAACTCACACTTGGTCGCATTCCCAAGCTGCCAAAGCAAAGCATTGCATTGCAATTTCTATTTCTTGGGCCCCAGCTAAAGTTGTTGCCTCCTGTGGCAGCTGCTTGCCGATTGTCGCCTTTGATAAACTGATGCTGACTTTCATGTTGTCGTTGTTGTTGTTGCTGCTGCTGCTGCTGCTGAGCTACTTTGTCGTTGTTAATTATAAAAATTTCCCATTTTAGTTTCGAGTGCGGCGGGGAAGTAAACGACGCTCAAAAGTATGCTACACTTTTTAGCTGACGCCTTTGCTGAACGAATCTAAGTATACATACACCCTAAGTATATGTACAGCTATATACTTGTATATATGTATGTATGTATGTATATGTAAACATGTTTGTACAAATTGCAAGCAAGCATTTTACGCTGTCAGCTGAATAAGGGAATAAGGAGCGGACAGCGGATAAAAGGGGGAACAACAAAAGTTTAAGAAAAAGAAAACTGTGCAAATAAAACTTTTTGCTTTCGCTGCTGCTGCTGCTGCGTTAGCTTTCCCTATGCTTTGGCAAAAGTCCTTGCCAAGGGTAAATGCAAAATTTACAAACACTCACTGACACACACACAGTCATACACACACGTACACTCACTGAGTTGCTGCGTGGCAAGTGGCAAGTGGCAAGCACAAAATTGAGAAAAGTATGCGTGCTGGCCAAAAGATGTTGCCAGAAGCCGCGTCAAAAAATAAAAATGCCAAAGCAACGAGTGCAAATAAAATGGCGAGCTGCTGCCAAAAGAGGGGGAAGAATAGCTTTGATTTTGGAGAGCGAGTAGAGAGAGGAATAGGGAAAGAGGGCAGCAGAGGGGGGGGGCAGGGAACAGCGGTTGCGTTGCAGGACGTGGCGCCAAGGAGCACTGCAGCTGGCAGAATGCTTCACTGCACTTGACTATTATTGAAGTTACGCCAGAATCCTTCTGCCCACAATCCCCTCAACTCCTCAACCCCTCTTCCCCACACCCACCCCCAATACCAACTTCTCGCTTATTCTGGATTGAGTTGTTGCCGTTGCCTGTTCACAAACTTTCGCCTTTGGGGGCTAGCTAGCAAACAGCAGCAACATCTTTTGCTCTGGCATCGTGGCATCCTCTGCATCCTTTGCCTCCTCCTCTGCCTTCTCATCCCTATTCTCCTCCTCAACGCCTCGTCGTCATCGTCCTTTGCATATTTAAGCGCGCGACTCGCGCAGTTGCCTTCGTCTTGCCACTTTTTGCATTTTTTATGTGTTGGTAGGTCATTGTACGTACAAAAGCCACTTTTACTGCGCCACCAACAGCAACAGCAACAGCAGCAACTGCAGCTGCAACACCAACATCAACAGTAGTAGCAGTAGCAGCAACAACAATAATATATATGAGTATAGCTGGCAACTGATAGACTAGAAATTACTCTGCAGTCAATACTGATACACTGACAAAATTTTCTTTCATATATGTTGAAAATATTATACTATTGATTTTTATCTTTATCAATACTGTTATATTCTGTTAAACTTATGTGTAATGCTTTCACGCTAGTGACGAAATTACAAAGTCTTAAATATATGTATATACTAGATTAGAAGACATGCTCATGCTAGTGACGTAATCAGCTACTAAATTAATAACCCATAGTTACCTACTGTTCCACCGATTCCATACAACCTATTTCTTGATACCTGATATGAGTATGCAACACTGGCAACAGCCACTGCAACAACAACAACAACAACAACTGCTGTTGCACAAACTTTGCCTGCTGCCAAATTAAACAAATTTTTTGGCTCAAAGCGAGTCGAGTTTGCTTCCTTTTTCTGTATACTTTTTATTTTTACTTTTTTGGTCAACTTCAGCGCATTTTTAATGCACTTTTCTAAGGGGGGTGTTCGTAGGATGTTTGCTGGTGATGGATGCGGAGGTGGTGGTGGTGAAAGTGGTGGTGGGGGCGTGGCATTGTATTTCACTCCATCAAATGCAATTTGCTGCTCGCTCTGTCAACTCGAGCGAGTTATTTGCATTTCTTGTTGTTGCCGTTTGCCGATTCCGAAAATTCAAAAACTTTTTTTATGCAATTTTATTTTTCTGCTGTTGCATAATTTGACTTGTTAGTAGAGTTGTTATTGTTGTTGTTGTCGGTTGTCGCTTGTCGCTTAAAATGCAATTGAAATGGCTTTTTAATTTGTGCGCCAGCTTGACAAATGCCAAATGCATAAATCATTATTTTTTGGATTTCACGCGACAAATTAAAAATTAATGCAGTGTCACAGCCTCCCTCCCCCGCCCCCATTCCCGTTTGGTTGCTCCCTCAAAATGGCCGCACAAAAATTGCATCAATGCTGCAGATTAACCGTATAAAAGTGCGGGTATCTCCGGACTAAAAACTCATACACGTCTATGATGCGACGGCACATTTTTATCGATTTTCCTGACAGCTCAGCCAAATGCAGGCATTGAAATATATACTAGTCTCTATGTATGTGTGCATATATATTTGCAACCCCAAAAACGCGTTCATACAGAGTTTTATTTTTATTTTATTTCACTTCTTTCTTCATCTATGTTTGCCTCTCCCTCTCTTTTATTTTTTTGGTCTGCTGTGTGGCACGCACTTTTAGAAAGCACCAGAAACGAGAAACACTGGGAAAACTGAAAAATGAAGCAGCAAACGAAGCATCATTGTGCGTGTGTGTGTGTGGGTTGTGGCAGGCAAAAGGAAGAAAAAAATTCGCAATGAGGGTTGAAAATAAATTGCTTTTAATTTGATTTCAACTCAATTAAATCTACGAAATGGAATTTCAAATTAATTCCTTACTCCTTGACGCATCCTTGCTGCACTATCCTCCACTGTCCATTTGGCTAATGCAACTTCAATTTTTGTAAGACCCGCACATCTACAAGTCGTACTAATTAGTTAAACTGAGCCTGAAATTCAGATACTCGGATTGTCTCTAGGGTATGTCCGACTCAAAAGTGCACAGCTGCCATCGATTGCAGGCTTAATGGTCCGTCAAGTCTTTTGTCTAATATCTACATGGAATAAATTCCATTTATGATTTTTAAGTAATCAGAATATATTTCTGTTGATTTTAAATTAAACTTAAACTAACTGCAATAAGTTTCTGTCTCAAACTGTTTCTCTGTCTCTCTCTCACACTGATGCCTAGCCAATCAACGCTTACAGCTGTGTGGGGCAGTTCTCCCTCTCTCTCTCTCTCTCCCTCCACATCCCCCTTGTTGACACATAATTTGTGTCACAATGCAAGCTACAAAATGTTTTGTCGTACCCCTTTTTTCCACACATTTTCCGTTTGATTTTCATTGGCTTTTGCCGCTACCTCAACAAAACAATAAAAATGCCCCTTTCCCTCCCTTCTGTGCTTTGCTGAACTTGACCTTGATAAATTTTGAAGTGAGCTTTTTAGCACATATCAAAATGGTTCCATCTCAAGGGGCCTCTCAATGCGAATGAGCGCAACAAAGAGAGTGAGAGAGGGTGGAAAAAGGGGAGAGACAGTGACAGAGGGGAAGGGGGGGAGAGAGAGGGGTAGCAAGGTATTAAACGCCAAGTGTCGGCGTTGTCACCTCACACAGCTCCCAAAATCCCCTTTTGACATTGAAAATTTTCGCATCTAAATTGCGTGTATCAAATCGACGATGACGCATTTTCCCCCTCCCCCAAATGTGTATGTATCTACAGCGCAAACACAGACACATATACGCATACAAATGCATGCTTACATATATGCATGACCAGCATAGTGCTACAGGGTTGGCTTCAATTACGCTGCAAATTGAAACGATGAACAAAAACCCACCCCCAAGTCACAAAAGTCAACCCCCGAAAAAGCCGAGAACGCAGCGACGCAATCAAAATGGGATACGCTTGGTATAGCAACCAAAAAAAAATAGAAATATAAAAATAAAACGAAAGAATGGAAAAGTAAATCCTGCCTGGCGGCAGAAGCGTCACAATCCCAATGAATCATGCTGTGGATTTTTCAAGCTACCCGCAACAAGCTAACACCTAAAACCCAGACACGCAGACAACCAAACAATCAGACACACAGACAGAGAGACAGAGAGACAGCCAGACATCCCGACAGCCGTTAGTCATTTAGTCATTTAGTCAGTTGCTCAGTCACGCAATCGCAGCCACAGACTTCAAGGACATTCGCCAAAGCACAGGCTAATCAGCAAATTTGTGGCAGGAGCAAGCTTGCCACATTTTGGGGCTGCTGTCGTCACGAAAGTGATAATCAAAATAAAGAAAGATTAACATTGCATGTGCCGAGTCGTGTCGAGTCGAGTCGTGTCGAGTCGACACTTCCTGCTCCTTTCCCTTTCCCTTTCCCTTCTCCATTTCCATTTCCATCTCATTTTCCTTTCCCAATCTCCTGTCTGAGTCTGTCGCTATGCGAAAGGTGCGTTTAACCTTGAAAATGATTTGCCAAGGGGCAGCCACAATGTTGTTGCTATGAAAATCAATATTGTGCCTACTACAGCTATTTTCCCTTACCCCCTGAGAAAGGGTTGTTGCTCTAATTCCAAATAGCAGGCATTTGTCTGGAAATAATTAATATTTTTGGCACATTTATCCAGAGTTTTACAGCAGGTCAAGGTTGTCACCCAGTGAAAAGTGTAAAGAAGTGAGTAAAGCAATGCTGCGAGGGTTGCCTAGACAGTTGAATGAACTTGCGGCACAACAACAAAGGGGGGCGGGGGCAAGAAGGGTTCGATACACAGGCAGCACCTCAGTTAGGCAGCCCGAAAGGGGAATCAGCAACAAGTTGGGACTCAGGTCCTAAAGACGGGCAGCAATACATCAAGCGAAGGGTTGCCGAAAGCCCAAAGTACACACAAATACACAAACACACTCTCACACAAACACTCACACACAGACAAAACACGCACATTGAGCTGTGCCCAAAAAGCGTTGGCAACTTTTTATGGGGCGCCCATTTGCTCATTATGTTGACGGCGGCGTCTGTTGTTGTTGTTGTTGTTGTTGTTGCTGTTGCTGTTGGGCAGCAGCAAGGGAAGATGAAGACGAAGAAGAGAAGAGAGTAAGAGGGGCCAGGGGAAATGTGTCATAAAAGGCGCAACAGTCTACAGTCTGCATGTGCGGGCTTTTAGCATTTTGATAGGGCTACTCGGAGCTCCACTTTTATTTTTTTGTTGTGCTCAATTTTTTTATGTATTATATTTTCTCAGTGTTGCGACGGCACCTACCCGAATTCCACTTGGCCTAGGTCAGGTTCTCAATTGGTTGCGTATGTGTGCGTGTGTGTGTTCGTGTGTGTGGCCTTTGCGGTTTTAACTTGGCTACCTGTTGCACACACACTTTTCGATAGCCGTCGGGCTTTTTAAGCCAACCTGAAGAGCAGCCAAATTGCGTCTCATTATTATTATGTGGCAGCTGCTGACGAGAAGCGACGGTTTTTTGTTGTTTTTATTGTGGGCAACAAAAAACGACAACTAATAACGGCAATTAAGTCAACATGCGTTTGCTGTTGTTGGCGCTAATAAAGTCAACAAAAAAGTGGCAAAACCAGGAGCACAAAAAAAGGATTTCAGAATTGATTCCCTCTCTGGTTCTTTGGTTCCTTTGTATGCTGCTCATAAGTTGTCAGCGCCTTTATGCAGGATATGTGGTTGTCCTCAAAAGGAGCCGGAAGCAGCTGCTTGCCAAGTCTGTATGTATGTGTGTGTGAGCGTAAGTGTGTGTGTGTGTTATTTGCCTATTTTTGACCCAATTTCAGGCAGCTTTTGTAGGTCGTCGGCCTCGTGTTGCCGTCGGTTCTAAGCAACGTCTTCGGCTAACTTGACGGTGTGTGTATATGAGTGTGTGAGTGTGTGTGTGTGTGTTTGCATTGTTGTGTCTAGGTAAAGGTTGACGACTTGTCGTAGCCATGTTGCTTTTATTAGGCTCTGCAACTTTCACTTCCGGCCGCCATATTGCCACTGTTATGCAGTAAGACATACATTTTATATTAAATGGAGCCCGACCTGGGAAAATGTCAATTATGTTTTTATCAAGCTAATCTTAACTAATTCACAAATATTTAATTTAGTTAGTTAAATATTTCAACAGTAAACATTTTATATAATTTTTATTGAAATATTTAGTGATAATAGAAATGTCCACAAAGTATTTCGAATTGATGTAAATTACAATTAAAAACTAATTCGAATGAAAAACTATTGCAGTCACTAAGCCCAGATCTGAACATTTATTTATTTGTTTGAGTTTTTTAGCGTCAACTAAGAACAGTTAAAAACTTAAGTTAAACTAGAATAGGGGCAAGAACGTGAAAATATATCTTTTACTAAAACAATAAAATTTTATAATTGATGTGAGAAAAGTCACAATATTCTAATGACACCTTCTTCAGGATTGCATAACTTATAAAGCCAATAAAGTTCTTAAAATTTATGAGAAAATCATTGCTATTATTAACGTTATTGTGTAAAATTTAATGAAGTTATATACAATTGTCTCTTCAATTCGGTTAACTTGTTTATTCTCATTTATAGATAAAAGATCCCTTCTGAGAATCTTCCCCTATTTTAAACGAATTACACATTCTCAAGGTATTACAATACGCATGTCTGTTTGATTTACAGAAATCGCTTTGTCTGAAATTCTGTCGCTTAATTGGTATTGAACTTGCTTTGTTTTTTGGGCACAACTGTACCTTGGGAATGCGTGCACTGAATGGCATATCAATTTCGAGAAGAGTCTGTCAAATCACCTCGGAAACTCTTGGCTTGACTAATTTTAGATCACACAACATTCCCCTTGCTCCCCATTTTTCCCCATTTATATATGTATAGTACTATATAATGCGCAACCAAAATCCCAAGTTCATGTGACATCGACAAGATGTCGTCGTCGATGTTGTTGATGTTGTTGTTGTTGTTGCTGCTGTCATTTGAGGGGGCAACTGCAACTGCAACTGCGTCTGCGTCTGGGTCTGGAGCCTGGGACTGAGACTGGGACTTGGAATTGGAATAGAGACTGAAAACTGGGAGCATGGCACGCTTGCAGCTTGCATTAAAATAATTGCTTCCGAAATGACAACTGCTGCTAAAAGTGGATGTGGATGTGGATGTGGAGGCGATTGCAGCCCTTGAAGAAGATGCTGCTGCTGCTGTTGTTGCTGCTGTTGTTGTTGCTGTTGATGTGCTGGCAACATGTGCTCCCTCTGCTTCGAGTGTGCGCGCCTGCGCGTGCCAACATTGTAAATGTTGCCACAGTCTTCAATCTTCCATCTTCAATCTTCAGCTGATGCATCTGCCTGCCATTGCTTATTTACCGTTAAGGCAGCAGCAGCCGCCGTCTGTCACTCAGAGAGTATAAAAAAATAACCCCCGATCCGTGCCGTACCGTACCGTGGAGACTTGAGCATTCCAGCAGCACTCCTGCGAAGCATTTGCGTCCATTTCCATTTTCATTTCCACATAACACACATACTCCTTCCCCATTCCTGCTTACAGTTCCTCCTCTTCCCCCTCTTCCCGTGCTGGCGCTCGTCGTCTGTTCCCATATGTCGCGTCTGCGTCTGTTGCGTCTATTTTTGGACAGATCGACGCGCCTGCGCACACACACACTGACACATGCATACACACACATACGCACACCACATATTTTCATTTCCATTTGGATTTTCAATTTTCCGTTGAGCGTTTAGCGTTTACCGTTTACCGTTGCTTATTCTTTCCCAGCACTTTGCTTAATGGACTCCTGAGCGTAGGAGGAGCACTTTAAGACACAGCCGCGTCTCAGACACTGGGAATTATATATTTATGACTCTTTTCGCCGGAAATAGCTGCCGAGTTCGGTTTTATAGTCACAGGCCATAAGTCTTGGAGCATTTGTCATGCTTATTGGAATTATCAACGGCTCATCTTACAAGAAAAACTTATCCTCTGTAATTCCCGTTCACATTTTGTTAGATAGTCTACAGTTTGGGGAATTGTATGAAAGAAAGGTCATTGGCAGTAGCTTCAATTGTATTTAAAAGTCAAGAAACATAATCATTCATGATCGATATTATTTATTTTTGTTCTTCCTGTTTTTTTATTTAATTAATAATAATAATATTTATTAATCTAAAATTTCATTGAAATTCTAAACAAAACCAAAAACATGTCGCAAAATGTTCGAAAATGAGCTTAGGAATCGGACAAGTTACGGAAAGTGAATGAACGAAAGAAAACTGAAGTTCCGCTCAACACTCGTCAGCAAGGTCATCAGCGCGCAGGAAACGGACATGAACTGAGCGTTTTAGGTCCGCAAAATATCATTCAACGAAGTTTTGGCCCATTTTATGCGGTTACAACATAAAAAAAAGTCCTAGTTCACTCTAGTTTCAATTAAATTTAAATTAAAAAATAAGTTAAACTGAATGCACTTCATCAGTCCAGTCCAAAACTGGGTATTTTTCAGTTTTGTACCCAGTTTAGAACTCGAAGTTTTTTGGCCTACTGGAAAACGCTAGTAAACCGCGCGCGTTTTTATGATGAGCACTGCTTGTACGAACTACTTAAATTTCTCGGGTGTACTGCTTGCACCGTCTGAGCTGTGTACTGCTTGTCATTGTAAGTACAGCAAGCAGCTGAACTGTTGTGCAGCACTGTTATAACGCAGCTGTTAACAGAACTGCTTTGCAAACCTCTGTTAATAGCGCGGTTTGTGTCTTCGCTTAAACGCTTAAAAAACGTTTTTTTTTGGGCGGCAAAATTGGGTATTTTTTTAATAAATTTGATGAAAATTAAAATTTAGAAATTAGACAAAATTAAAATTAACATTTTAATGAAGATTTGAAGTTTGTAAGTGCCCGGGAAGAGAAGATAGGAAATTTAATTCTGAGAAAAAAAAAAATTATATCAAAAAATCAAGAAAAATCTAAAAAAAATTATGCAAAAACTTAAAAAATTACAGAAAATCAAAAAAAAAAAATCCGAAAAAGGGTACAAAAATAAAATTAACCTCAAGTACAAAATCGAGCCAGATCGGCAAATTTCGCCAGTTTCAGACTGCACTGCTTGCTCGAGACTCTCACAGCAAGCAGTGAGTTTCAGTTTAACTTATTTTTTTTTTTAAATTTGATTTAAATTGGAAACAAGAGTGAATTTAGGACTTTTTATCTGGAAACCGCATAAAATGGGCCAAAACTTCATTGACGACATGCTCGCTCAATGGGTCTAATGGGAATGTTAATTGGCTACGCGCCAAGTTTTCGCTATTTGAAAAAAAAATACTAAAAATTTATGTTGCAATCAAAAAATGCATATGACATTTTAATAGTTTCCAAAATTTATAATCAGCCTTAATTAAATGAACTTGTCGTAATGTTTTTGAAATATCTGTAGCAGTTGAAAATATATTAAAGCATCAAAATGTCAAAAGTTGTTTGAGTTAAAAACCAAGAGGTTACATTTTTTTGGTTACATTTTTATATGATTTTGCTTAAAATTGTATAGGATTTATAAATAACTGAACTTGGTAATTGTTTGACTAATAAAAAGTTATAGGTATCAATTTAAATTTATTTAAAATTTAAACTATTTTGGAATTTTTTATATTATGACTAGATTCCAAAAGAACTTTGACATTTGAAAACACTGCTCGCTTGGTATGATTTTTGGGTTGTTTGACACATTACTATAATATTTCCTTGTCTTTTACAGATCATCTATGGAGCTGATGGACAACCCGTTCGCCCCGATGCGAAGCGTGGGCGTGGCAAGGGGAAAACAGGTGGCGCCAATGCCGCTGTCGCAAATGCCACAGCAGTTGCCGCTGGCAATGGAACACCAACAACTGGGGTAAGTGCATCCATCCATTTACTCTCATTCATTCAGTCATTCCGTCATTCATTCAATCATTTGAGCTACTATTAACGCCTTTAGCTACTTGACTTTATTACGTCAGACCGTGGTAACAATCAGAGTCCACAGTCACAGTTCACAGTCTACAGTCGAGCAAGCTAATTAAGTCACACTGCAAAACGGTAGACAGTTTGTCTGCGGTCGCACAGACCAAGTCCCCGACTCCGACTCCGACCCCGACCCCGACCCCGACCTAGTCCCAGTCTCAGTGGCCGTGCCCAGACCCATTCCCTTGGCCGTAACCAGAGCCACAGCCACCAAGTCCTGACTCAGTCAACAGAGGCACTTTGAATGGATTTCGCGGCATGTGCCACATGCCCGGCAACATTTTCCACGTCATCACGCTGGGGCATCCGCATTGTTTGCGCAGGCAAATGGGCATCGACTGCTCTGTCCTCTTCCCTCCGCTCTCCTCTCTCCTTTTCCCCCAATCCCTCCCTTCGTGCAACTAGAGACGAGTGCGCGCAAAAAGCCAAAGGCGGCAGGCAACAGGCAACAGGCAGGCAACAGCATAATCCAGCCACCAAGCGGGGCACGTAGCAAGGCATTTGGGGTCACCATTTGCCGGTTCTTTCTCTCTGTGGCATCAACTTCATCATTCGGTGAGAAAAAAACAGCAGCAGCAGCAGCAGCAAGCGAAAAGGGCAGACAAAGTTACGCTTCCAAGTAGCAACAACATGCGGCACGTAGCAAGACCCAGTCACAGACACAAAAGGCAACAACGAGAGACGCAGCAGAAGCAGAAACAGCAGAAACAGAGGCAGAAACAGAAGCAGATACAGATACAGAGTCAGAGTCAGACCCAAAGCCAGAGAAAGAGCTAGCTACTTACGAGTACGAGTATTGTTTGTCGAGGAGGGTCTCTCGACCGGCAACTGGGGAATCACAACGGACGGACAGACAGACGGACGGACGGACAGACGGACAGACTGCGAATGGGACTACCACATCGTCTGGGACTCTCTTCAGCTAGACAGAGGCTGACATTGGCCTCCACTCTGGCATCGACATTGGCTTTGGCTTTGGCTTTGGGCCTTGGCTTTGACTTTGACCTTAGCCATGGGCTTGACACGCAACTTTCATAGACTGCCGGGTTGCCTTTTATAGTAGCCTTCAAGGTCGCGTTTGCCTCGTAAAAAGTTCTCTAATTTAATAGTCATTCACACAGTTTGGTCGAGGACATCATAACCCAAACATATTCCCGGCCAAAAGTCAATGAGGACACATCCACAGTTGGGGCCAACAGCTGTGTGTCCCTTTTTGCCCAAGAGGCAGTCAATTAGGCAGCGATTATGTTGTCATTGCTCCAATTGACTGGAAGTGTTCTTGTAATACGAGTAATACCCATTCCTGTAGAAATTCGATAGTATTATAGATGGTATAGACAATATGAAAGGGAAGAGCTTAAATAGAACTTGTTATCATTTACTATTTCAAGGATCAAGTATACTATCGATAGTATTATCAGACCATGTATATAATCAATCAATCGATATTATAGATAGTTAAATAACTATATATATAAATATATACTTCTTTTATGCTCTTATTTCTACTAGTTTCTTTTATATCGATAGTTTTGGCTTTCGGTTCTAAAAAAATAAATTATTTCGGTTACGGTTCCCGTTCCGGTACTTAAAATAAAACGGTTGGTTTCCGTTAATATTTCCGGTATTATTTCCTGCTTGAAATAACTAGAAATCTTAAGAATACTCCATATTCTGCATATAAATGAACAGCAAATTGAGTTCAAGGATGCCTTGGTCTAAACTTTTCGCTTAAGTTTTGCTACTTCTGCCACACCTACTTTGCAAGTGGCAAGCAAATGTGGCACGCAACTTTGACGGTGTCCTTTGGCTTCCTCTGCAGGAGAACAGGACACATCACGGTGGCTTCGGGTCGTAAAAAGTTAACCCAACTGAAGAGTCATTCACAGTCATTGTCGAGACATCCTGCGATGGTTTGGGGTTTGAGTTTTGAGTGTGGTTTGTCCTTGTGTACTGTGTGGCATGCCACAGACGATTGCTGCTGCTTTAATCTGACGATTTGTCTTGTAAAACGGCAGCGGCAACAGCTGTGTTTATGTCCACAACTCGCAACCCGCAACTCGCAACACGGATGCCCGTCAATGAAGCGTTGATTATGTCGTCATTGCTGCCACACACACACACTGTGGCATGACTCCCTGGTGCGCACACACACACATGGATTGAATAAGCAACTTGACATTCCTTTGGCAAGCCCATAAAAACGCAGACGACAACGTCGTTGGCAGCCGGCAACAAGCAACAAGCAACATGCCACATCCTTAGCAGCGCAGTTGTAGCCAAATCACGTTGCCACATAAAATGGCAAGCTGAAAGTCTGTATGAAAGAGAGAGAGAGAGAGAGGAAGCAGCGAACGTGCAACAAGTCGTATTCCTTGACTCTGACTTCGACTCTGTAGCTGACTCTGACTCTGTCTGTGGCATCAACGTGGCTGCGTGCCTCTAACGTTGCCACGCTTGACATTGAACGCCTCGTCGCGGTGGCGGCAGCTTCTTGAAGTTTTGCTGCGGTTGTGCAGCCGGTGGCTTTGAATTGGTCTTGCCTCATGGTCTTGCCACATAGTCTGCTTGCCACTTGCTTTGAGTCTGCGACTTGACTTGGTCTTCCTTCCTTTCAGTCTGTCTCGCACTTGGGTGTCGTTCTCATTCTCATTCTCGTTTTTGGTTCTTGTCTGTTGCAAGTTGCAAGTTGCCAGCCCATTGGCATTTAGTTGCTGCCTCTTTGCCTGCAACAGTTGCAAAGTTAGTCCATGTTGTTGCCGCTGCCTTTTGTTGGCTGGTGAAAGTGAAGTTTCATTCGGTTGTCCCAGTGACCAACAACAACAGCTGCCAACAGTTGCAACAGCCACAGCAACAGCAACAGTTGCTGCCTCGTCAGACTCGTTACCAAAAATTCAGGTCGCGTTGCATTGGCATTTCGGCAGCTCGTGACCTTTATCGCCTGCCACAAACACACCAACACACACACACACACACACAGCCAGCAAAAATTAGCAAAAAAAGAGTCATGAATCATGTGGCAAGGACAAACGCCACAAAGCGTAGCTGCAACTCTGCTCTGACTCTGCTGACACCTACACAATCCAATCCAGTCCAGTCCCTGGCAATGTGCAACGTGCCGCATTCATGTTTGCATGTTGTTGCAAGAGCATTTTTGGCAAAGCACAAAGCACTGCGAACCATTCATTGTTCATGTCCGTATCCGTGTCGTGGCCACGGCCTTTTTGTTGCCCCAGAGGCTGTTGCCAGTTGCCACTTGCCACTTGCCGTTGCTCGGTCACAGTGCCACGGCCAATGTCGCCGCTGCCCTCGCCAGCTGCAACTTGTTGCCGTGATACGCCGTGTCATGCAATCTGCATATGTGCCACACCAGAGTTTATAGGTTGCTCTTAATGGTCATCATGCCACGCTAACAAACAGCACACTGTGCAACAAGAGTTGCAGCTGCATTTAGAATTGGTTGATATCGATTTAAGGCTCTTCTTCTTCTTCAATAAAGTGCCAAACATTGCACTTGAAGAGGGAGTTCTAAACTTTGCCTACAAATAATTTTATATAGTTTTTAAATCTTCAAAATTAAATTGTTAGAAAATCTGGCATATCGGACTTTCTGCCAGTAATAAAACACTTGAATTTCTATTTGCCCAAGCTAGAAAGATTCGTTTCTCTATAATATTTAAACTTAATCTGATAAAAAAGGGTTAAAAATTTAAAAAATAAGAATTTTTGTCTAAATAAACAGCATAAATAGCCAACAATTGGTAAAAATATTTATGCCCATACAATGGGCATTGTTAGACAACTGTTTATATTTTATTATTTTTTAGCTACTTGAATGTTAGTTAAAAAAAATTTAATATTTGAGATAACTATCCTTGAGTTTAGAATTAGTTTTCTTTATTAGTTTCACTTAATAAAAGTGTTCCTAGAATTACAACCCGAGCAGAAAGCGTAATTATTTACTTTATCCATTTTTAATAATGTCTATTGCCATACAAATTTGTAACCTTATTTTGCTGCACAGTGTAAACTTTAGCATATTTTCGCTGGCGTGCTGCACAACACATTTTTTTTGTGTTGTATTCAACACCCACGCCTTTGCAAATGAACTGAATTTTTATGAAAAGTTGTGCTGCGGCAACGTGCAACGTGCAACGTGCAACATGCGCAACGACGCGTCGTTGGCGGCAATTAGTCAACACACAGAGAGAGGGAGAGATAGATGGAAAGAGAGGCAGCAGGAAAGAGAGATGCAATCAGCTGTCACAATGTTTGGACACGTACAAAGGAGAGAGAAAGAGAGGCAGGAGGAGAAGACCCCCCAGGCAGTGGCAGCCACTGTGGCAGTGGCAGAGAGACGCAGTTGGAGTCAAAGTCAGAGACAGAGTCGGAGTCGGAGTGTGGCCAGTGGCATTAACAAGTTGAATGGAAGCCGCACGCTGCACTTAACGTCTAATTAGGCGCCGCTCAAAAGCCGCTCAACGGGTTGCGGCCTGGCTAACAAGCTGACTGGCCTGGCTAACAGACAGACTGGCCTGGTTGCCAGTTGCCACTTGGCCACACAATGTCAAAGCATGTCCGCGACTTGGCCATACCTTGGCCATCAGTCAAAACACACAAAAACGTTAAAAAAAAATGGGAGAAATAAAAAACGAGGGGGGCAACAAGACGGAGGCACATAAATGGGCAACATGCTGCACATGTTGGCGCCATGGCGGCTACCTCAGTAGCCAACGAGGCACCACCACCAACCGTGACAGATATAGTAGAGGGAGAGGGAGAGAAAGACTGTGATTGTGGCAGCAACAACAACATAGCAGTCGACAGGCGACTCCTACGTGAGCTGTGGCAATGTGGCAATGTGATGGCGATGTGGCGATGCCATGGCAATGATACCCAAAGAGCTTACATGCGGCTCGTAAAAAACAGAGCCACGACCAGGCAACAGCAGACACGGCAACATTCAACAGGCAACAGCTAACAGGCAATGGGCCAACTGGCAACTTGCAACTGGCAGCAGGCAGACAATTTGTCGTCCGTCCTCAACAGCAGCAACAGCGACAGCAACGGCAGCAACAGCAACGGCAGCAACACTTGTGATGTCCCAAACCGAAACGTAATCGAGACGACTCTCAGTCCAAGTCTCAATGCCAGACTTTTGGCACACGCAGCACGTGAGGAGTTCCCAGTTCCCAGCTTGTTATACCCTGCCAAAGAGTATTATAATTCTAAGACAACAAATGTAATACGTTAAAGAAAAGGTGACAGGACTTAAAGATAGGTCTATATAGCCCTCTATCCGCCTATTTCTAAACAGACTAGTCTCTCAGTTTTGAAACTATTTTGATGAAAAATGCTACAGAAACCAATCAGATCGGATCATTATATTATCCACCCGCCTTAGGAATGTGCTGTCAAGATTAACCTTTCATATGAAGAAAATATTTATTTTTTATGATATTCCAACCAATTTCACAAATTATGCTTCTGACGTTGTCTTACGCTGTCTGGTTTGGTTCAAATCTGAATTCTTTATCATATAGATTTTGTATTAAGAAAATTGTTATCTTTAAATACATTTCAACCAAACTCACAAAATATATAGCTCATATTGTCTTATACAACCTGACCACACTTGGTTCCAATCGGACCACTATATCATTGTCATAGAAACAATCTGCCGAAAATCAACCTCTAATAGGAAAACAACTTTTGTATCTTGAGATATTTGTACCAATCTTACAGATTATGCATTTGGTATTATTTTATCAATCCTGAGCAAATTTTTCTGAAATCAGACCACTATAACATATAACTGTCATGGGAACGATCAGTTGAAAATTGTATGCAGGGTATTAAAGCTGCGACGCATCAAAGAATAACTTTCTTTTATGTTGTTGTAGTGGTTTACTTTTATGAATGTGAAGATTATATGTGTGGTGGCATGCGCCGATTTGTTGCACTTAAGCTGAACAATGAAAGCGTTGCTAAAGCAACCAACAACCAGCAATCGACAACCGACAACCGACAACCTCCAACAGTCTACAGTTTGGTTGCTGCTCTGTTTGGGCCACGTCAAAAGCGGCCCCGAGGCGGCGGTTGCTGTCTGTTGCCAATTGAAATCTGACCGAGCCAAAAAGCGAACGCAGCAACAACAACAACAAGGGATCAACAACTCGAAGGCAACTGGCATTTAGCAGGAAACCATTTCAATGTCAAGGTTTCATTTTTTTGGGCCTCACTTTGGCAACAAGTTCAAGGTCGCACGACTGGGCCAAGGTCATGCAACGAAGTGAAGATACAAAAACCTCTGCTTCATCTAATAATAAGTAGCAACAACGAAGGCAACAACGAAATGAAAAAAAGGTCATTGCGCTTCATTATGTCCGGAGAGTTGGCTTAACCCTTTTTGCCGTTTACTGTTTACTGTATAGACGTTGAGGTCCTTGCCACGCGCACGCACTTGACCCTTTTGAGGGAAGAAGAAGCAACTGCGAAAAAAAAGGGGCAAACGATATTCTTGTCGCTGTTGTTGTTGTTGTTGTTGTACAAATATCCTTGGGCTATTCAAAGGCAATGGCTTGACTTTCATTCCGAAATTTTGTTTTCCTCTTTTTTTTTGCTGTTGTTATGCTGTATCCTTTTTCGGGCTGCCAAGTGTCGTCAACCTTTTGTAAGCGTCCTTTTTATTTTTTCTGCTACTTACTTTCGCCTGTCGACTTGGCAACTGTTGCTGCTGAGTCAAGGACCTGCGACTGTAGCGCAATTTGCATGTCCTTTTCAACAAAGTTTTTCATTTTTTTTTTGTGCTTTGTTCTCTGACCAGCTTAGCACAACTGGCAGACAAACGTCTGGCCAACGTCTGACGGGCAATCCCAAAAGCAGCTACAAAAAGGTTATTCCCAATCACAGAATTATTTATTTATATCTACGCATGTTCCTTTTTAACTAGGATATTCTGGCAAAAGTTGATTGACCTTTATTGTCGAAGTTCAACAGGCTTCTTCTTGTCTTCTTGTCGTGTGCACACATTTTGCTATTTAATTATTAAATCAATTTCCCTGCATTTGACATTTAAATTCAATTTAAGGATAACGATTTTTCTTTTCGCATTTTTTGCGTAATTAATTTTCTTGCAACAGCAATAACAGCAACAACAACAACAGCAACAACGACAGTGGCAACAACAGCAGCAAACAATAAAATTTACAACTTTACGCATACACAGACTTAAACAAAAGCCAAGCACTTCCGTTTCCTGAGCTCTACACACACACACAAACACACACACACACACCGAGGCAGACAAAATTGCAGCAATAAATTTGAAATTCAATTTAAAATGAACATAAATTGCTTAAACTTTCGAAGCATGTCATTTTTAAAACATTTTTCAACTAACACACACGCTTTCCATATAAACACACACACACATATATATTTATATATATATATATATATACATAGTCACCCACACATACGTAGCTATAAAGCGCATTAAGCGCTTTAAGGCACAAAATGCTGCCATAAAAATCGTTTGCTCGTTAATTTCTTGTGTACTTGTTTTTTATTTACTGCTCTCTTCTCTTCTCACCCACCTCCTTCTCTTTTTCTCTTACTCTCCCTCTCTTGTTTTCTCCCACTCTCCTTCTCTCTCTCTCTTTCTCTCTCTCTATCTCTCCGATTGCCTTGCTGTCTCTCATTCTCTTTCCGTCTTTCTCTTGCCTTGTCTTATGCGCCAGAACTCCACATTGCCTTTTCAACCCCTCACCCCCTTCGACCATCAGCTCTAACAACCCCCAAAGCAGCCCCAACCTCTCACACACACACTCTAACACATACATACGAATATAGCTCTCAGCTGTTGTTGTTGTTGCTGTTGTTGCTGTTGTTGCTTACACTCGCACATAGCAGCAACTTCAGCTTTGACTATATGTATATACACACATACACATGCACTTGATAAATGTGCATGCCAGGCACACACACACACACACACACACACATAAGTATATGCCATGTTGTCTATATAGCACATCACACGAGGGCTGCTTTATGAGTACTTCATTTGGTGAAATCTTAGGGCAAACCTCTGAGAAGAGAATTGAGATATATATTTATGAGAAATGAAAAATTTTATTGAATGCAAAAATTATTGTTGATTTTATTATAATTATAAGAAATTTTATTATTAACTTATTATCTTTATTTTATTATATTAAATTAAAGTATTTATGGTCTCCTTAAATTTTAATAAAGAAAATATTTGAAGTTTCTAATTACCTAGAAATTTTAAATTTAAATGAGCTGCAAGTTGAAAAAGTTGAATATAAATACAGTTGAAAGTCTATAGAGATCGAAATAAGAAATTTGAAGAAAATATATTATTTAAGTTGTTTTCGAATTGCGAGAGAAAGAAAGTATAATATAAATTGGAATATTATTAAGATACATTCTCATTAAATAGTTAGGTTCTTAGCTAAATAACTGAAAGATATTAAATAGAAAATATTGTTAAATTTTAAAATAGCTATAATAATGATAGTTGTTGGGAAATTTACTTTGCTACTTATTATACATAAACAATAAAGCACTTTTAAAGTATACAGAATATTAAATTTATTCAATCCCAATACTTTTTAAATTGCACTCGCTTCGCTGAGTCTGTTGGGCAAAAAAGTAAGCAAGAAAAAGCGACGACGACGACGACGGCGACGGCGACGACGACGCTGGCGATGGCAGCAGTAAAGCTTTTCAATTGCCACCCGCAACCCTCAACCCCCGAACCCCTAACCCCACAGCCCCTGGCATACGAAATGCGCGTCTATAATGCCTTATATAAACAAGCAGGCACACAAATACACAATCATATATAAATACATACATACGTACATATACATGTCTGTCTGTGTGTGTGTGTCGGGGGGTGGGGGTGGGGAGTAGTTGGGGGCGTCTGTTGTGGAGTCGCTTTAATTTTGGCATGCATTAAGTGCGCTCACGGGGGTTGTTTCCGTTCGCGTTCAGTTATTTTTGTTTTTATTATATTTATTTTTATTTATACTTTGTTTTTGCTACATTTTTCGGGCTCTGTCGCTTCCAATTTATGCACTTTAAGTTTGACTTTAAGCTCGGGCGTAATTTACCATAGCATACTTTTGTGCTCTCGTGTTGTTGTTGCTGTTGTTGCTGTTGCCGGTCTCTCTGCAATTGCTTGACGCATTTTGCCAGGCAATTTGCAATTTGACTCAATGCTGAGTGCTGTCCCCCTCCCCTTCCTGTCCCTCCCTTTCCCCTCCCCTCACTGACTCCATGACACCCTCGAGAGTTGACTCTAAGCCATTGTTCGTGTGCGCAGCTACACACACACACACACACACACACACACACACACACATATTGTCTGTGATTAGTTCAACCCTTAAAACATGAAACGGCGCCATTGCATTGGCATTGCTCATACGACGCGTTCGCCGCCGTTGTCTGTTGTCTGTTGTCTGCTGTTGTCTTTGGCAGTCTACTTTTTGCACACACACACACACACACACACCAACACACACTCGCACACATATGCTGTGCAACTAATTTTCTTTGTTTTTCAATATTTTCTGCGCTTTTATCACATTCTCTTTGTGCTTGTGCTCTGCTGTCACTTCAGTCGCAGCCTCCTTGCTATTTGCACAAAGATCTTCTGTTAGTAGTTGTTGTTGCTGCTGCTGTTGTTGTTGTTGTTGCTGTTGTTACTGTTACTGTTTAATGCAACGTCACACAGCAGTGTCGTCTGGTTGCCCCACTCCACAATTGTCTGCTGCTCTTAACTCCTTTTGCCCCTTTGGCTATAACCGAAATGCCAAAACGGTCATAGACATGCCTCGAACTTTGTCACATTGCAAATGCAAGAGTTATGTTGTTGTTGCTGATGTTGTTGTTGTACATAAGTCTGCAATGGATATATTCTCTGTCGCTAGCTATCAGTCATCCTTTCTTCCTCTCTCTCTCTCTCTCTCTCTCTCTCTCTCTCTCTCCCCGCTATCCTGTCTGCTGTTGCCTAATGCACATTTGATGACACTCGCTAATTGCTTGATTGGCAATGCGATTTCCCACGCACGCGAGAGACTCTGCAGGGAAGGGGGTAGAGAAAAGAAAGAGAGAGAGAGAGAGAGAGAGAGGGAAAGAGGGAGAGAGGTAGAGTAACAGCTGCAGGCTCGGTCGCACTTCAAATAAACATTTGGCGATTTTAAACATTGCGATAAGCACGAAACGAATTAAACATAAATTATAATTAATAAAGCGAATGCAGAACGCCCTCACACACACACACACACACGTACACACACACACACAGCAGCTCACGACAAAAGGGCGTGACAACAAAAAGCGAAAACGCCAACAAAAACAACAACAACAGCAGCAGCAAAAAATGAACGCAAAAAAAACAAACAACAAAAAAAATATGCACAATATTTGCGCTGCATTAAATTTCATGCTGCCATCTCACTCGCACACTCGTTCTTCTTCTGGCACAGCAAAAAAAAATTAAGAAGAAGAAGCAGCAGCAACGGCGAACACATAAATTACAGACAAGCAAAAAAACAACAAATAACAAGAAACGAAACGAAACGAAACGAAAAGAAACAGCAAGAAAGACCAAGAAGAAGCAAGAAGAAGGAAAAAAACGACGACAAGATGGAAAAATGAAAATGATAAATTGCAAACTGCACATAATTATGCAATTAAAGTTCGACGTACAATGTTGTTGCTGTTATTATTATTATTGCCTGGGTTGGGCCAGCAACAGCAACAGCAACAACAACTAACTTTGCCTGCAAATAACAGCTGCAGCAACAACAACAACAACAACAGACAGAACAAACTGCAAAGCAACAGCAACAACAAGAAGGAAAAAAAAAAAGAGTACAACAGTCGCTTGGCTGATTGTTGATGGTTTTGCCTGATTGTTTTATGCCAGGCCAATGTAAACAGCAACAGCCAGAGAAGCAACAATAACAGCAAGAAAAACTAGAAAAAAAAAACAGAAAAAACAACAAAAAGTTACAGCCACAAAAAAAAGAACAAAAGAAAACTTGACAAGAAATCTATTTAAGTTGAACAATGCGATCAACGAATGAGACAACCTTATTAGCACTGAAGCGTGTGAAAGAAGCTGACAAAAGATGGACAGGGACAAAGTCGAGGAAAACTGACAGATCGCCTATGTAATCATATCGATTTGGATTTTATGCGAATGGGTAATCGATACAACGATTGTTAGTTGATTTTATACTACGATAAGTCTTATAACTTAACTGCATAAAATTGAAAAAAAAAATTGTAAGCATCAAATTAATAATGAGTTCGCTAGTTTTGGAAAAAGCTGATTGTTTAAAGTGTTAAAATAAACTATTTATATTTTAACCAGTTGTGGAGATTAATGTTAATAAAACAGAGCTTTTCGAACAGAATTAAATTTTTACCTTCTAAGTTTAAATAACATTATAAATAGCTTTGCTTGCCTTCAAGCTTAGATTACATTGCCTTTTGATTTGGTATTTAAACTGTATATTCTAATAAGGAGTATATAAAATTTCATAACAAAAGGGATATTAGATTAATTGCTTTCAAGATTTATTATTATTTTGGTTTGTTAAGTTGATAGGTGGATTCACTATCCAATCGATAATCTTTATCAAAATACCGATTTCATTAAAGCTTACTTGTATATAAATTTAATTCGACTTCTTTATTAGGCTATATTTTCATGGCTTTCTCTATTTTCAAACCGCTTGAATAATTTTCTATATAACCGTACTTTAATTGAGAATCTTGTTAGCTTTGTTGCGTGGTGTTAATTGTACGACTTACTAAGTAACTGGCTGTAGATACATTGTATGGGAGCATTGACTTTGCGTGCTGATAAAAACATGCCACGCCCATTGCTTGTGCAAAATATGCAGCCCTACAATTTGCTGCAATTTCCTGGCCAATTTGGATAACTTCAGGCTTTAACTAAGGGCACGAAATAGCAGCTGTTGCTCTTGTTGTTGCTGTTGTTGATGTTGCTGTTGCTGTTGCTGTTGCTGTCAATGTTGCTGTTGCTGTTGATGTCGCATAATTGTTGGCGCCTTCGCAACAATTGCTGCTCTCAATTATGGAAAATAATTTTTTAATTTGTTTGTTTTATACATTTAACATGCAACAGTAAAAAGGGATTTTCATTTAATGAATTTATATTGTATATATATATATATATATATATGTATAATCTTATATGTTGTTGTTTTTTCGCTTTGAAGTTGTCTTTCAACTGTTGTTATTGCTCTCTGTTTTATTATATAAATTATTAATTTTAATTTTCTGCATGCATACTCCAGTGCACAACCAACTATGGATACACCCACACCCACACACACCCACACACACACGCACATGCACAAATTGTGGACACGCCCATCTGCAACAGTTCAGCCTGCCCCACATCATCATTATCATCATCCCGATCATCATCATCATCATCATCATCATCATCATTGCTGTTCTTTTGTGTCTGGCAATTAATTTTAAATTGGGCGTGCATACGAAAAATATTCGTAGTTTTCTTCCTTTACATTTACGCGACGGTAATGTGCACTTTATGTTTGTATTGGTTATATACATATGTGTGTGTGTATTAGTATGTGTGTGTGTATCTGTGTGTGTTGATTTTGTCGTGCACTCTGGAGGCAAAAGCAAACCATACGGAAAAGCAAAAAAAACCAGAAACCTGTATTAAATGAATTTTGAGCGTTTTTAATTTTTAATGCGCTTCGCTTGACGTTGTTGCTCTCCTTCTTCTTCTCCCCATCCCTTTCTTTCACCTTTCTGATATTGTTGTTGTTGTCATTACAGTACGTGCTGTTGTTGTTGTTGTTTGTTTGCTTGCATTTTCCACACATTTGCATTGCACTTTTGGTTTCGGGGCGTTGACTGAGTCCCAACATCAGAATCTCCAGTTTTTGAATATTGTTTTACATTTTGGGATTTAATGAAGTGGCAACTTACATTCTAAATTAAATATATAACAAAAATGCCTTAAGAAAATGGCTTATTTAATCAAATAACTTTGGTCAAGCTACTAAAATTTTACATAGCCCAACTTTCGAAATATCTATATCAAGAAGCTTTTTAAAGCCCATTAATAGAACCAATTAAAAAAAAAATGTAATTTAAGTATTTACAATTTACATTTTATAATTAATCAAAATTTGCTTTGATCAAGGTTGAGTTTAACTAAGCTTAATCGGTGTACAGATCAAAGCAGCCTTAAAAGCTTATCAAGACAGCCAAGATTTATTTCAAGAAGAATCTCTTTTAAAGTTTAAGGACATATAAGTATCTTAAATTATTCATTTCTTATAATGACACATTCCGTTAACAGAAAAGCAGCAAAAGTTTTTAATTTAATGTCCCTTTTATTATTCATATTTTCAAAGTTCCCAACTGTAATTTGCCATCGTCGCTAATTCTCAATCATCTTGTTAACCAAATTGACTGGCAGACATTTTCGAATGCTTTCAAAACAACTTTCAATAGTTGCCAAGCACAGTTTAATTGGTTCCATTATGCATATAACACACCTTTACACACCTTTCATATGCACATATGAATATTACCTATTTGCCTAGGACCTTTTATTGATAGTGTGGCCAGCTGCCTCAAGTTTCGCTCTTCACACAATAAACAAACTCGTCGCCTGGCAACTAAACAACCCCCCCTCCCTCTTTTTCCACATATAACTTCCGCGCCCATTAATGGTAAACCTCTCACCCCTAACAACCCCTTCTATGCTAACCAAAAGATCCAAGCAACCCTTTTACCCCATGGCAAAAACTTTGAAAAACCCGCCCTTCAATAACTCCTCACACTAAACACATTTCATTTACTTAAAATTCCAATCCACTTGAAAATTTGAATATTTTGCATATTTTGTGTGTGTGAATCGCTGTGTGTGTTTGTGTATGTGTGTGTGCGTCTGCTTAAAATGCCTGCAACATTTTTTAGATTTCTAACGTTTTCTTTTCTCTTCTTTTTTACTCTTTTTGAGCTGCAAAAAAAAACATTAAAGAAAATTGTTAGCAAAACTGTTGGAAAACTCTGCGCCAGAAAATTCCAGCAGCTAATAATAAAAAATAATGAATATAAAAAATGCAGATATTTTATTTTTGTTATTTGTTATTTGTTTTCAACGAGCGTGGCTATAAAAATTGTTGCTTATGCTTTTTGGAGGCCGGCTTCGAGGCAGGTTTATAAATAATTCATACGAATACGCGCGTACAAGAAATTAAAAAACAGACAGAGACAGGGAGTGAAAAAATATAGAGAAGAAATACAATAAAAATAATGCGAAGAAGAAGAAATGAAACTGTTGAGGAAGCTTATTGATTTTCTTACGTGCCACACAGCCCACCACAAATACAACAAGCACCTCTGCCTCCACCTTCACCCCCAACCACTTGCCCCACCTCACTCCACTTGCCCCACTCCACTGTCAATTTCGATTGCTTTAAAGCCAAACGAAGCGGGCAAAAATGTAAAAATAAAGGCAATTTTTATAGCAATTTGCATGAATAAACTATAAAATAAACATATAAATATAAATAATGTGTTGCCACAGATACGATAACAGCAACAACAACAACAACATTGATGAGTTAAATAAGAGCAGGAGAATGGAGAGAGGAGAGTGGAGGGGGGAGGACGGGCGAAGAATAACAACAATCGACAAAGTTTGCAGCAAAGCAAACAAAACCAAAGGCAAAAGCAATAAGAAAAAGAGAAGAGGAAGAGGAAGAGGAAGCAGCAAGTGAAATAATCGAAGCAGCCATGAGAAAAAAACAACAACAATAATAATGATAACAACAAAATGGCAGCCGTGGCAAAGTAGAAGTAGAAATAAGAAGAAGATGAAAACAAAAATAAATAATGGAAAATTGTTTCTCTTTCTCAATTTGGTTTTCTCTCCACTGGCAAGAAAAATAACAAGAAATTGCTCGAAACACAAAGAGAAAATAAAATAAATTGCATCATAAAACGTGGAGCGAAAGAGAGAGCAAGCGAGAGAGAGAGAGAGAGAGAGAGTGTGAGTGTGCAAAAGAGATAGCTACAACTAATACTATGACCTGCTACTAACAAAATAGATGAAGAAAAACAGTTAAATTAGAATTTTATGCAAATTAGGCATATTTATAGAAGAAGAAGAAACTGCAACAGGAGCTGAGGTGAGGAAGGTGAAAGTTGTCAGGTGGATTGCGGTGGTTTCGTTGCCTTTTTTTGCCACCACATATCGTATGCAGCAGGCCGCTAATTACTTGGCAATAAATTAACAAATTTAATATACAAATTGCCAACAATTTAGCAGGAATTGCAAATACGTTACGTTTTTTCACCCGGTTTTTTATGCAAATTGTCTGCAGAAAATTGTTGAAAATTTATGCGCTAATTAAGTCAAATATTTTTTGGACTTTATAATGAACTGCCTGGGAAACGAAGCCAAAAAGCAACAACAGCAGTAATAATAATAATAATAATAATAATAATCATAACGTAACTACAACGTGCTGTGGCGCCCAACGTGTGTAACTCCGTGTGTATTTTAGTTGGCAAAACATTCAAAATTGGTCGCAAGCAAAAGCCAAACATGGCAACAAGGTTGACATGACGCCTTAATGGACTACAGTGAACCCCACTACAGGTTGTATACACCACATGTTAAGCAAATATTATTCTAAACAAACTGGGGACTCTGGATTTATGAATGTTTGTGTTTGAGTTTGAGTTGGCTTATTAGAAAACTTGGCCAACATATTTAACAATTGCTAAAAACGCTAATGAGAACTGCAGTGTATTACTGGAACTGGTTGCGAATTTTTGAGAACAAAAGCCAATCAAATCCAATCTTCTAAGCGATCGTTATTTTTTAATGCAACTTTTTTTGGGACATAAAACTAACTTTAGGTTGTACAATTTGTGATGTCTCTCTCTCTCTCTCTCTCTCTCTCTCTCTCTTCATCTCTCATGTACTTTCTCTGTCTCGCTCGGTGCAGCATTAAAACTTTGATAATTACATAACTTTTACTGAATATACTATATAAGGATATGCATGTGCATATATATTTGAATATGCGAAATCTCGAAAATGTTTGCCACAGCCAGACGAAGGCGTAAAGGCTGGCAGAAAGGGGCGTGGCTGCAGGCACAGCCATAATAAATAAACGTAAATTTTGCATGTGGCGAGTTAATGCAAACAAGCACACACACACACACACACACACAGAGACACACTTACACACACATATACACGAAAGCAGGAAAATGTAAAATTAATGCATAAAGTTTACAGCAACAGCAACAAAATCAACAACAAGAACATGGCAAATAAAAAGTCAAAATGCAACAGAGAAATGAAAATACGAGTAAATAATGTTCGTTGATAAAAACTGGCAATAGTTTGGGTTGAGTTAGGGTTTTAGGGCGGTTTTGGGGCGTGTTTGTTTGCATCTTGTTTTGCGAACTTTTTGGGGCAACAAATTTGTGTAATTATTATTTTGAATCCACAAAATAAAGCAGCTTCAACGTCAGCGGAAGTGATGAAAATGTGATGAGTATAACAATCACTGAACGGAAACAGAAGTAGCCAATGATTATGCAAATGACTAACTTCAAGCACTTTGTTGCAAGATGCCTTACAAATGCATCTCTGGAGACAACGAATAAAATAAATTAGAAGTTTTTGCAAAATAAAATAAGTATACAATTTGATAGATTCGCGTGTGTATGGAACTGATATGCTTTGGGAATTTGCAGTGCTGGAAATTGTATCTTCAGTTATATATTTAAATGCAACTCGCACTTGCAACATCTGCTTGCACAGTTTTCGCTTTTAATTTCAAAGTTTGTTGAGCTGTGCAACATCATGTGGCTTTTGCGGCTGGACGGGCTGTTAAACAGGCAAAAGCCAGCTCTTTGCGATCAGGATGCAGCAGCAACAACAACAGCAACAACAACAGCAACAACAACAGCAACAACTAGAAGGATAATAAAGTACACAAGCTGCTTTTAATGTTCCATTAAAATGGAGCGCTGTTTGTGTGTGTATTTGTGTGTGTTTGTTGGAGGTGTTGCCATTTGGTCAGTGTCTGCCTTGAAAGCTAACTAAAGCCATAAAAGCAACAACAACAATATATATTGCAAAACAAAATGGCCACTTTACCAGCACAGCAGCAGCAGCAGCAGCAACAACAATAACAAACTGCTCGACCCGCCATTTTATATTATTATTTTTGCCAGCTTCCTTTAACACACACACACACACACACACATATAACCAACGAGTACTGGCAACATTTTTAATATTGCAGCCCATTTCATCTCTTGTTTGTTTTGTTACTTTTATTATTATTTCTGCTGTTCTTTCTCTCTCTCTACTCTGTGCTTTTGATATTTCATGAGTTTCAATATGAACGCCACATAATTCAATGACGTTACCATTATATGAAGTTGCACACAACTTTTTTGGGCAAATGAACTTGCCACCAGGCTGATAAATTGGCTTGCAACTGCAACAGCAACAGCGGCAACTGCAGTTCAAATGTCGCACGCGAAAATACCAAAGATATAAACAAACTTGATGATAATTGCACAGACATTGCAACAGCAGTCTTGGCCTCATCAGGCGGCACGTTGTGCCACACCCACGCCCACATGGCCCAAGCACGCCCTAAAAAGACACATATACTCACACACACACACACACACAGAGAAAGAGAGACGCCCACACCCTTTAAAAACTCTCACACAACGCTTCCTTTGGCAATGCCATTTCCTGTGCCTTTTCACAGGGTATCATAACTATGTCATCAGCCAGAACTTTTTCACATATGACTAGAATTCTATTAGTAGATATGAAAAATGCATTGTGTTTGATTTAAAACAAACAACTTATATTTTCTATTTGGAGTTATGGTTCATTTTTAAATGGAAGGTCCTTAGATATCATAAATAAATTTTAGAGAGTAGCATATGAATCGACAGTACTGTTATTTTAAAAGCATTCCACAAAAATACCTCATTAAATGCTTAAGGAAAATCATGAGAGATCCAATTCTGTTATGCTTTATTAAAGTTCATAGGTTTAATGTTTGGAAAGAAAATATATCTCAGTTAAAATAATCTTAACTCTTCCAAAACTCGAAAGCTAAGTTTTTTTATCAATTATGAACCCAAGTTCTTTGGCTAACAGTTCCATAAGGAGTACCTGAACAGTTTTGCAAATATTTTCTAAAATATCAAACTCTTTTTGCATCACTTCAATTCCCGAATTTTACATTCCAGTATACTACTTAAACAATTCCCTAAAGAGCAAATCGCATTCGGCTTTAGTTATTTGTTCGCTTTCCTGTTTTTCATCTTTTATTTTTTGTTTCTTTTCTTTTTCGTGCGACTTGCAATTTTCATATCATTTAATTAAAATCGCAAATTTCGTACACGTTTTCATTTTCGTTTTCGTTCTTGGCGCATTTACTTGGGCTTTATTTTTATTATTTTTATGGCCGGTAAAAACACTGCAAAAGTGCAAAAGGCAGAAAATTAAAAATACTTCGATGCCGCGCCAAAAAAAAAAAAAAAGAAAAAACCCAATGTGTGTGTAAAATTTAAGAAAGAAAGAAAAAAGAAGACAGAGAAGACACGCAAACGAATTGAATTGAATTGAAATGGAGTTGAGAATTGTGTCTTGTGTCTGAAATCGAGTCTGGAGTCTAGAGTTGGGAGCCCGATATCATCCCGTGCAGAGGAAGCGGGCGTAACGCCATTAAATTGCGGTTCCGTCGCAGCGGGGGACTCCCCGTTGTTTTAATACCTTTTATATAGGCTTTCGCATGCTTTGATTTATTTCTGGATTTAGAACTTTTAAGCTTAAGTTTCTTTTTCATCTCTTTTCGCTTTTTTTTTTATTTTGCTGGCATTCAATTTAAATTTTGATTGTGTTTTCGTTCCAAATTAGGCAACTATATAAATATGCATAAAATTCAGCAAAATTATGTAGATGAAAAAATAAAACAAAGAGGAAAAAATATATATATAAATAAGAACAAGCAGGAACGATAAGAAAAATAGCTTTCATTTGTATCACATGAAAATTGCGTTTTTTAATTTCATTTTACTTTTAAATCATGTGCCTCGCTGCTGCTGCTGCTTCTTCTTCTTCTTTGTTCTTGCTGCTGCTGCTTCTTCTTCTGCTTCGTCTTCTGTGTGAGGGAGATGCAAAAAGCAAACTAATCAAAAAATTCAATTTCCTTGGAAAATTTAATTTTACTCAGGGAAAATTCAATTTGCCAGCTTTTTTCGGTGCGCTCTCTCGCGGCCCCCTCAACACACACACACACACACACACACACAGCAGACACACACACACACGTACACACACACAAAGACAGAGGTCGTGTCTTTTTAGTGCTACACTTTGCGACCAGCATTTTTGCTTTTTGTGTAGATTTTTGCCCCAGCAACGCAGCCAAAGATAAACATTTTTAATTTTATTAACAACAATTTGCAGTCTTTTGTGTTGTCTCTTTCTCGCTCGCGCCCTTGCTTTTGCTCTTACACTCTAGCTGTCTCTTTTTGTTGTGTGTTACATGCGTTTCATTTAATAACTTATTACCTGACACAAATTGGCCTTTGTTGTGCTTTGTTTGCCAGCCATTAGGCGTTTTGGCCATTGTCATTTGTGCCCGCAAAGTATGCAGCACATTTTGCATATAATTTAATTAATATTTATGCGTCTTTTAATGGCCAAAAGAGGTTCAGAGCAACAGCAGCAGCAGCAACATGGCAATTCATTTGCCACTCTGCCCAAAAGGTCACGGCCAAAAGTGCGCGAGATTCAACAACAGCAATAACAAGTTAGCCCAGACCTGCAGCTGCATTTTGTGGCTGCCTTTAACAGCCGCAACTTGCCTTGACTCTGGCCTGGCAAAACTGGCCACAAGCAACAACAACAGCAACAGCAACAGCAACACAAAACAACAACAGCAACAGCTCAGCTCTAAAAAAACAAGTTTGTTGGCGTTGTTGGTGTTGTTGGCCTGGCTCTGGGCGCGATTTAAACATATTTTTAGCCACACACAATTGCATGCATATTAAAAGAGCAGAAAAGAAGAGAGAGAACAAACGAACAAATGAAAAAAATAGCAGCAACAAAATAAAAAATCACAAGGGGTTGGCTCATGAAATATTCTGACCCCGGAGCAGTGGTTTGACTGCTCCTTCAGTTGAGTGGAGTTCAGTTCAGAATCTTCAGTACTCTCCCCAGTTAGCCAGCTTAGGACTTCAGTTTAGTTTTGGCTTTGACTTTGACTTTGGCGTTGACTTTGGCTCTGTCTTTGACTTTGGCTTAGGCGATTTAAGCGCTTGAATTCGCCGTTCCAGCTATGCTTCATTAACTTTCAACTTTATTTTTTCTCCCTTTTTCTTTTTATTTTTTGTTGTGCATTCTTTACAACACAATGACATTGGCGGAAATGCCAAAAGAACTTTCAGCAGGCGTGATTAATTGTATTGTCTTAAAGTTAACACTTTTCGCAACACATTCATTTAGTTTTAAGCTTGACAAAAGCTAAAATCTAAATAAATTATTAAGCACACATATTTCTAGTAAAAGCAAGATTAAGTAAAAGCTTCTTTAAATATTATTTTACTACACAAAAGCTCGCTTAAAGCTCAATTTCATGTAGTTAACTACAAATTAACACTTTGAATCCTTTGTTGCCATTTAAGTGCCACTTTCAGCTAGTGTCATTAGCTAAAGGCATTAAGTTAAGTCTTTTAATTTGGCGTATGCTGATCAAGTTCTCATCTATCTGCCTCGACGACTGGCAATAATTAAATGTTGCTATTAAGCAAAGCAATAACAATGACAATGACAACAGCAACAACGACAACAACAATGACATTGGCAACGAAGGCAACAAAAACAAAATGTTCATTAAAAGGACCAAGGCAAATATTAAAAGTGAAAATGCAATTTATGTGTCCATTGTCTTTACACAACGTCGGGCAACAACACGAACTACAACAACAACAACAACAACAACAGCAGCAACTACAACTACAACAACAGCAGCAACAACAAGCTTAACGCCTTTTTGTCGTAAATTTTATACAACTTCTTCTGTTTTTTTTTTCTGGCTCCCTCGCTCTATATATCTTTCTCTTTCCGCCTTGTGTCTCTCTCCCACTCTTTCTCATTTCCACTGCATTCGTTTTTCAATTTTTCGCACATTTCTCTCTTGTCGTTGTTGTTGTTGTTGCATGCCCTTTTTAAGCATTTATGTCCTTTTTGTTGCCTGGTTGTAAAATGCACTTAAGCCAGGCAACGGGGCAACAAGAGGCATGCAACGTGCAACGTGCAACATACAAGCGAAGATGCGGCAGCTTCAACTACAAGCCGCCAGCGCGAAGGTTGCAGCATTCACAATATTTTGCCCATAACTTTGATTTGCTGTTATTATACCCTGTACGATTTAGTAGTGTGTGGTGTTGTATGCAAATCACAAAGTGCTAAATAGAAATTGACATAAATATTTTTTTTAAGCATTTAGTACAAAATTTAAATGCAGATTGAAAAAGATTGCCAAAACATGATCAAAATGTCATTCCGCTTGAAAATCGGTTCAGATTTGACAAAGTTATGAAACTTTAAAGTTGGTCGAACCTATGACCTAGCAACTTTACAAGTCAAAATTTTTCTCAGATTTCCCATGATTTTTTACACAAAAATGAAAGGTCTCAGAGTCAAGTTTAAAGTCTTGTTTTATACTAATTACGGTATAAGGAGTTGATTAAAAGTGAAAACTAGAGATTTAAAATTTTGAAATTTCAAAATATCAAAGGGGGGACCCTTAGCATCAAACCCATGATTTTGGCAAAAATAATTTTTTTTGCAAATTAAATAAAATTTGAATGCGGATTGAATTTAGAGGCCAAAGCATGATAAAAATTACATTCCGCTTGAAAATCGGTTAAGTTTTAACAAAGTTATGAAAGTTTAAAGTTGATCGAACCTTTAACCTAGCAACTTTACAAGTCAAAATTTTTGTCGGATTTCCCATGATTTTTTACAGAAAAATGAAAGGTCTCAGAATGAAGTTTAAAGTTTTGTTTTATACTAATTACGGTATAAGGAGTTGATTAAAAGTGAAAACTAGAGATTTAAAATTTTGAAATTTCAAAATATCAAAGGGGGGACCCTTAGCATCAAACCCATGATTTTGGGAAAAATAATTTTTTTTGCAAATTAAATAAAATTTGGATGCAGATTGAAGAAGAATGCCAAATCATAATCAAAATGACATTCCTCTTTAAAATCGGTTCAGTTTTGACAAAGTTATGAAAGCTTGAAGTTGGTCGAACCTATGACTTATCAACTTTACAAGTCAAAATTTTTGTCAGATTTCCCATGATTTTTTACAGAAAAATGAAAGGTCTCAGAGTCAAGTTTAAAGTGTTGTTTTATACTAATTACGGTATAAGGAGTTGATTAAAAGTGAAAACTAGAGATTTAAAATTTTGAAATTTCAAAATATCAAAGGGGGGACCCTTAGCATCAAACCCATGATTTTGGCAAAAATAATTTTTTTTGCAAATTAAATAAAATTTGAATGCAGATTGAATTAAGAGGCCAAAACATGATCAAAATGTTGGTACAACCTTTGACCTAGCAACATTTTCATTGCCTACTCTCTGGCGCACAGTTGCCTTTACAGAGTAACTTATAGTGCATCAGACCCCATTGCTGCATTTCTGGCTGGCTGTTTCTGTTGCACTCAAACTCAAGCTCAAAACTCAGCCTTTACCTCGTTTTTTTGTAGTTTCTGTTTTCGCTGCTTTTGCGCCTCCTTCACTCGCTTCCTTCATCTCTCCCTGTTGCTCCTGCCCCATCTTCTGTTTCATTTTTTCTCTTCTGCTTCTTTTTTTGCCATCGTCGTCGTCGTCGGCGTCGGCGTCGTTCGTTGTTGTATACCTTTTAAATATTCGCTGGCGGCCATAAATCATTCGAGGTTATGTTGAATTTTTAGACAATTTTTTATGCATTTAGTTTCGTTCGTTGTGTCTTCTCCTCAGTCCCTGTTGTCTCCTCTGTCTTTTGTCTTCTGTCGACTGTTGTTGTCTTTGCTCTGGCATGATTTGTTGTTTATGGCTGCGTTGCTTCTTCTGCTTCTTCTGCTCTTTTTTGGCCAGCATATAAATAAAATAGTGGCAAAACTTTCCTGCCCCCTGCCCCCCCCCCCCCCCGTTCCTCTCCCACTCTCTCCTACTCCACGATCTGTCAACTGCCAAAATGGAAAATTAGGTTTTTGTATTTGCCTTTTATCTGTGATATGAAAATGAAATGAAAGACAGGCAATTAAAAGCAACATAAAAGATATGGTAGAAACATATATTAAAATGCAGTCGTGAGCTGCTTTTGGCCAAGTTCTGTTTGCTAATGATTTTGCGGTGTTTTAGATCATGCGTTTAATCAACAATTTGTCTTGCCACAGCTCAAACTGCTCTCGGCCATTTCCGGTCGGCCACTTGGCCAAGTCAGTAAAAAAAAAACAAAAAAAAACCCAGCGACAACACATGCAAATTCAGTTAGCAATTTCGCGCCCACCAATGGGCTCTTGGCCAAACAGTCTGACCATGTTTGCCACATGACGGCATAGCAACAACAACGACAACAACAACAACAGCCTCCCCCTTTTGGCCAGATTGAGAGCCTGGCCAGCGGCCTTTGCTGTGCTTTTGGCCGTGCAAACATTTAAATGCATGAAAGCGAAAGGATTTGGCCAAAGTCCGAAAATCAAACAGCAAAAAATTGCGACGCGGCGCAAAAGCGAATTGCAGCAAAATGAGAAAAAAAAACATAGAGAAAGAGTGAGAGAGTGAGAGAGTGGAAGAGAGAGAGAGGAGAGGGACTGTTGCCAGACAGTCAACGTGGAGCGACTCCAGCTCTAAATAAAAACACGCTGCGTTGTTTTTCCAGTTGACCAGGCTATAAAAGGGCTGTGTGAGACGGAGAGAAAGCGAGAGAGCAGAGGAGAAAGAGAAGGCAGATCAGTCTGCCAGTGATACACTTTTTTTTTCAGCATTGCACGCGCGTATTTTTAATTAAGTGCAAAATAATGAATTTCATGTGTGTGTGTGTGTGTGTGTTTTCGGTTTGTTTGTTTTTATTCGCGACGAGTGAAAGTGAATTTTGGTCACACTGTGCAGAGCAGCGTTGCCAGACGGTCAGACAATTAGCGCACTTTTAGGCTCATAATGCAATTTCCATATTCGTTTTTTTTTTTTTGTTGCGCAGTGCATTTAACACTGGCCACATTTCATTATATCCGAATATGGCAGCTGACTTAATGCAATTTTCGCGTTTCGCCATGAAAATGTGCGCTTCTTGCAGCGACATTTTCATGTCCAGCAGAGCGAGAGAGAGAGAGATAGAGAGAGAGACACACACACACTCTCTCTGTCTTGGCCCCCATGGCACGTAATTCAATTTCGAACTGAAGTTAAAATTCAATTAAAATGAGTCAACTTGAGCGTAATGCAATTTTCCCAGCCAATGCCATTAGTGAAATATTAACGCAAAAAGGCAAAAAGCAACGACACGCTGATAAAGCGAAAGACATAAGCGAAACAGAAACAAAAATGATACATAAAATGTGCATAAAACATGGCCAACAACTGCGGCCCAGTTGGTCTTGGTCACTTGCCCTGTTAATGTTGTTAATGCGTTTTAGCCGTAATTTATGTTAAAAGAAATAAGTTTGTTAAGAAATAAACCTTTCAAATAATTACATTTTGTACCAAAGTCGAGCTAAATTAATTGTTTAAATACAATCTCCTGACACAGTTGAATCATTTTTAATGCAGATCAAACATTTTTATACCCGTTACTTATAAAAAATAAGTATAAGGGTATATTGTGTTCGTTGGAATATGCGTAACAGGCAGAAGGAGGCATCTCCGACCACATAAAGTATATATATTCTTGATCAGCATCAACAGCCGAGTCGATATAGCCATGTGTGTCTGTCCGTCTGTCCGTCTGTCTGTCTGTCTGTCCGTGTGAGCGCCTAGATCTCAGAGACCATAAGAGATAGAGTAACCAAACTTTCACACGTAGATCAGAAATGCGTTGGAGCAGGTCAAGTTTGTTTTAAATTTTGGACCCGCCTACTTTCACGCCCGTAATTCGCGAAAAACTGGTCATCCGTCTGTATAAACACAAGGATCTCAGAGACTATAAGAGATAGAATAACCAAATTTGTCACACAGATTTCCATATACCTCACGCAGATCAAGTTTCTTTCAAATTTAAGCCACGCCCCCCTCCGCCCTCGCAAATCGCGAAAAACCACCTCACTCACAATTTTTCATATAATACGTATTTTTTGGTAATAACCGTCTGTTATTATTATCTATTATCCCACTGAATCGCAACAAGATCGGACAAGTAGAACAGCAGTTATTGCGTGTCTAAGTTGTTAAATCAACAGGTTCCCCCTAGAGTATGCAATAGTTTTTGTATTGTAAAACCTTATTAGAATGCTTAAGATTTTCAACTAGTTCTGGGAACGTAAATATGACATTAGGATTGAATCGATAATGTATAGATATAAGTAACGGGTATCCTATGGTCGGGATCTCGACTATAGCCTTTCCCACTTGTTTTAATTCGATTTAATATCTTAAAATATATGTTGACCAACTTTCAATTTTATAACTTCTATATCTTCTGATATATTTATGAATAATATCACTTATTTTCAACATTTCTAAATAGTTCAATCGAATTTAAATTAATATCGTTTTTATTTTAAATCATATTATATAAATCTTTTGGGATTAAAATGATTGCAATAAAATATGTACCAAATTTCAGATTTTATGCACATATATCTTCGGAGAAATTATTTAAATTAACGTCTATCTTATTTTCAAATCCCTTTGAAATTTTGGCTAACAAACATTCTTTTCAGCAGATATTTGTATTCTATAATTTATAGTTGTTCTTTATTTAAATTTTGGCAAAATTCCCCAACTTCATAACCCAGATACCAGCTGTGATATAAGGAGTAAAACCATTTTTTCTTAACATTTTTCGAATTTGTATGTTAGTTTCTGCTTAACGTAGCCTAACGTCATATAGAACGTATAATATTTATTAGTTTTATGCTGCTAACAATTTGATCAGCCATTTTGTTGTTGCTGTTGTTGTCATTGTTGTTGTTGGTCCAAAATGTTGTCATATTTCAGAGTCCCAAACAGCTGCTGCTTCCTTCTCATTTCACTTGTCTTTAATATTTTGTTGTGTTCACTCTCTCGCTCTCTCGCCCTCTCCCTCTCTCTCCCTCTCTCGCCCTCTCTCTCCCTCTCTCTGTCTCGTTCTTTTGTATATTTCCGCTTGTCGCTTCGCTCGTTATGTAACCCATAAAAACTCGGCAAATGCGACGCCATGGCACGCGCCTAAAAGTATGCTATAATTCAACGCGCACACACATGCCACCTACCCCCCAACCCTTCCCTTTACATACGAAAGCAGCCCCTACAGCTGCACATGTGTGTGTGTGTGTCGCATATGTGCGTTCATAAAAAAAAGAATGAAATTATTAAATTTTATGTAGCGTAAATTCTTTACGACAACGCGCGTTTTCCTCGAAAAAAACGAGCACAAAAACAGATAAAGGGAAAGCACACGAAAATTTTCTTACACATGAACAATTTGCAACTGTTTTTCAGTTGCTTTTAAGCCATTTGCTGTGGTTTATATATTGTAGTTACACATACGCACTCACACAGCTCAAAACTAAACTAAAAGTACAATATGTATTTCACTAGCGCAAGTTTTTTCTACTTCTATTTTTTATGTTTTTAAATTAATAACAAAAGAGTGAAAGACGAAGAAGCTGCGCATAAAAATTGTGTTGAAACATTTTCCGTCTGACATTGAAAAATGCTCGGTCACGTTTTGGGGGCGCAAACGCTTTTTGGGGTGGGGCACAGCAACAGCAACAGCAACAACACAAGGCAACAACAATAACTGAAATATTTCTCCTTTTTTTCGCTGTGGCAAGCAATGAGAGAGGGAGAGAGAGGGGAAGAAGAGTTGTTCCAACTTCAACTTCACAGACAACAAATTTGTGAAGTTTTGTATTTTGTTTTGTTATTTTTGCGTTGATTTTTTGCAATTTTTATTTATTTATTTATATGCCTTTTATCCTTTTTGTTCAGCGTTGTTGGCCCGCGCCATTGTTGGTCGGAACAGCTCGTGACTTTGTTGTTGTTGCTGTTGTTGTTGTTGTTGTTGTTGCTGTTGCTGCCGTGGTTGTTGTTGTGGGCCATTAAAACGACGCAGCATAATGGCAGCAACACAGCAACGGCAACAGCAACAGCAACAGAGCAAAAAGGTAAAAAAAAAAAAGAGGCAACAGCAACAACACATAAATTAAACTACCTGTCGCTCCAGTGGCGTGCAGATCCCCCCCTCCCTTCACCCCTCTGCTCTCATCCCCCTCTCTCGCACCAGTTTGTTTTGTTTAGTTTGTTCTAAGCTCTTGATAAGCTAAATTAGTTTCATGTATCAAATTGTTATTTATTTTTTAACTAATCATTCTCTCTCTCTCTTTTTTTGCAGGTAAGTTGATCATGGTTTTTGCACCACTGTAAGCGTACGTAAGTAACTGTTAACATACAGTGGACGCCACTAAATTTAACATATTTTCCACACGAATTTCTGCATGTTGCATGCAATTTGCAATGCATTTTATTACATACTTTCGACCACGACTGGACGGACGATTATTTGTTGTTGTACGTGCGCTGTGGCGCCGCAGGATATTCTGCGCATCCTTGCAACACATTATGCTGCCACATGTAGTTAGATAGACAGAGAGGAGAGGCATAGTTAGAGCGAGCAAGTAAGATCACAATAATGTGCTCACAAATATGCAAATAACTTGCAAAATTCGTTATATCGACAACGACAACGTTCGAGGCGGGGCAACTATAGGGTTAAGGAAGAGGCGGGAAGAGGGACATGTGGAGACAAGAGGCAGCCACAAGAATTGCAGCACATAAATTGCTTTACTCGTATTGTTGTTTACTATTGAGAAGATAATGAAACTGATTGGCATGAATCCCATCAGGAAAAGTTACATGCATTTTCTTTAAGGATTAAGAGTAACAAAAATGTAACCAAAAGTTAACATTATGTAGTCAAATGATATAGTGTTTCAATGTGACTGTTAACTTGACATAAGTAAGACATGTTAATAAGCATAGCATGTTATTGTAAGTAACAGAACGATGTTTCAATGTAACTGTTAACTTGGCATAAGAAAGAAATGTTAAATTGCATTGCATGTTATTGTAAGTAAAAGAACGATAACTAAACTTTCTTTGAAATTAGTAAAAAGTGGAAAAATTATAATTAGTGAAAACTAAACTAGTTCATGCTGTGCTCATTTATCGAACTATTTTTCAAAGCTTATGCGCAATTAGTCATGTTAGCCAAGTGCTTTAATTTTGCATCGTCAGCTGCATTGTTTCTTCCAGAGCAGCTTTCTCGGGACTGTAGTGAAGTCTTCAGTTTCTCTGGTTTCTCCTGTGTGTAGCTTGAAAAGCGCGTTGCAATTACTCAGCTGAAACTGCCCACTCATCAAGGGGGAAATAAGCTAACTAGACTAAGGCTCAGACTGAGACTGAGACTGCAAGTGAGACTCGAACTCGGACTGGGACTAAAAGCAAAAACAAATAAATTCCAAAAATGAGTTATTAATGGCAATCAATCAAAAGAACGGCAAAACGATTGCTAGCAAAAACCGATTGCAGTAAAAATGGCAACAACAAATACGAAATTGACGGAGACTAACAAAAACCAAAACAAAAACGATACCCGGAATGAAAAAAAAACAACAAAAATAAACCGCGAGGAATACATAAATTGATTGATTGATTTAATGAATGATTGATTAATGCATTTCTGCTGCAAATTCCGCATACAAAATGCAACAGCAACAGCAACAAAAACAACAGCAGCAACAACAAGAAGAGCAACATCCAAATGGAAGTTGCAGAACGCAGAACGTGGCCTTCAGTCTCTCAGTCTCTCAGTCTTCGTACAGCTCTCAGCCTTCAGAGAGTGCCAGACAGGCGAGCGGAGTGAAGTGAAGTTGCCGGAGAAGCTGCTGTTGTTGCTGCTGTTGCTGCTGTCTAGTTATTGGCCCTGACACTGGGGGGACAAGCCTCTGACAGCAGTACGAGTCGAGGAAGAGAAGGAGCGAGAGTAGGTAGAGAAAAGGAGCAGCAGTTATACGAGCTGCGAACTGCTATAAAATGCATTTTCAATTAGGCATAATTCCAGCAGACTCAAAAGTCAAACAAGAATAAATCGAGGGTAGCTTATTAAATAGTCAAATTTATGGTGTATTCAATTTTTAAGAGACTATATGCAAATGATACTTGTGTGGCAGATAAAATGTAAGCTAACATTTAATGTTAGAATATTAGTTAACATTTAATGTTAGCTAAGAAATGTTATATACAAAATTCAACTGTTGGTCTAAAAACAAAAATAAAAAAACATTTTAAATGTTATAGCAATGTTACTTTACAGTCACCCAACATCCATTACAGAATTCAATAAATTCGCGAAATATAAAATGCTTATGCTATATATAGAAATGTTAATAAAATCACGACTTAGCGCTTTAAAATGTTGTCTTACAGTTTCCTTACAGATCTCATTTACTAGTTACTAGCCAAAATATTGTCTTACAGTTCATTAACATTGCATTTAAAACACCCAACAGATACAATTTTATATTATACCAACTTTACTTAGAGTTACCTGATTTAAGATAGAATCTTTAGTAATAAAATGTCTTACCTGTTATGCCATTTAATTTCTCAATGACAATTGAATCCTTATGGATTGTTTTTAAAATACAAAATCAATCAGAAAATAAAGTTTTCTATTACATATTTCGATGATCCACACAATTCTGCGCAAAAAATATATTTTTCTACATAAAATACATTAAAGTACAAAGTATCTCTAACATGGTAAAAGTTTTCAGCACTTTGTGACAAAAAAAATATAATATTTAGAGCGCTCGCATATTTTGTATACTTAGGAAAATGCTTGGCTAACAATTTTCCAATGCATTTTAGACTAGAACTTTTTCAAATATTCTTTAAGTTGGCGCCATAAAAAATGCATCAAAATAAATTGCGTAATTAGAAGAAATTAAAAAGCACAACAATAAAGCTAAAGCAAAGGAGAAAGAGAGAAATATAGAGAGAGGGGAGAGTGAAAGAGAGAGAGGGCATGAGGGCGAGTGAGCGAGCAAAACAAAAAGCAACAGCAAAAACTTGCACAAGGATTTTTAATAACGTGGAAAACACAAGAAAAAAGCAAATATTGATGCAGCCGCAAATTTCAATTAAGAACAGGAAGAAGCAGACAACGACAGCGACGACGACGACGGCGACGGCGACGTCAGCGTCAACCGCAAAGTCGCAGTCGCAGCAGCGAAAGCGAGAGAGCGAGTGCGAAACAGAGAAAATGAGAAAGAGAGAAAGAGAGAAAGAGAGAGAGAGAGAGAGCGAGAACGAGAGCCAAGTGCCTGTAAAACATTTGATGTAATAAAATAACGTATACGCCACCGAGCTGCAGAATGAGACGACCAAGACGGAGACGGCGATGGAGCTGAAAGGAGATGAAAGCAAACCCACCCCTGTCATTACCGATGGCAAGCCGAGCGAGTCACCAACACACACACACACACACACACACACACAGACAGAGTCTCACATACAATAAGAGCAATTTAAGCCGCAGGAATGCGAAAGACATGAGCCGGGTTCAAGAGGGGCTGGTCGGAGCTTGAGAATTGGATTGGATTTGGATTTGGATAGTAGAGGAGTTGCAGCCGGAACAGGAAGAGGAGCCGGACAGAAGGAAGTAAAAGCGAAGCGAGGCGTAATAAAAGGCCAAAAAACGGGGCGCTGTCGCTGTGGAAAATGGATAAAAACAAAAGACCAAAAACACAAGAAAATAGAGCGCAAAACAAAAATTGCACAGCATACTTAAAGGCGCCACGAATCAGAGGGGGTTGGGGGAGAGGCAAAGAGGGGTTGGGATTGGAAATAATAATAATTATTGCGCGCCATGAAAATCAATGGCGGCAGCAAATTGCTGGGAAAAGCGGAAGTTCCGCTGAAAAGGGACGTAGACAGGACACAAGGAAGCAATTCGTGCGAAAATTGCCCAAAACTGACAACGAAGATGATGACGACGTAGGACGACGTAGGACGACGTAGGACGACGATGACGATGGCGGCGTGTCCTCGGCTCCTCCGATGTCGTTGTCGTGGTCGCCGTCAAAATGGCGCAACAAAAGCGCAAAATCAGGAAAAAGAAAGTCAAGCACAAAGCAAAAGTAGCAAAAATTGAGCGCAAACTCGCAGCGAGAAGGAAGCAGGAAGAAGAAAGCAGAAGCCGAAGCCGAAGCAACTGCTAAAAGCGGAAGTAACGTCAAAAGCGCCAAGCAGAAGGAAACGACAAAGCGCACAAGCCGATGAAACTAAATGCAAAAGAGGCAAAGTACGTCAATGTCTGCGTGTGTTTCTTTCTCTGTGTGTGTGTGTGTGTGTGTCTGCCATTGTTGTTGTTGTTGCTGTTGCTGTGTGCGCGTTCGCACAACATTTTGCTACCCTTGGCTGGCTACCCCTGCCGACCTCAACCCCCCCCCCGTAGCCATCAACCAACTAAAAACCGAAGCGACGCGAGTTGCAGCACACGTCTGAGGCATATCGATTTTTTTTGTGGCTCGCATATCGTCCTGGCCTGGCCCTGTGTCCTGGGCGCGTCACAGCCTTTGGGGCCACAGCCAAAGTTGCCTGCTGTGCCAAAGGCGACTTTCAACTTTGGACCGATTGCTATTTTTAGCATTTGCCTGCCCAATGTCAATGAACCAATGACAATGCTAATAATGATCAACTTTAGCACAGCAACAACAACAACAACAACGGCAACAACAACAACTAAAGTGGCAACTTCATCACTAACAGCTGCTGCACTCAATTAGAACTTTCGCTCCAACTTGTGTCTGACAATTGACAAAAGAGATAAAAAGATCCTGGCTGAGATTCACCTAGTGCAGGGAATCCTCCAAAACAAAGGCAAATTGCGTAACAGACAAAACCGTAAAAGGTGGCAAGAGAAACTGAAAACAATTGAGCGCCACAAAAGCAAAAAATATGCTAAGCAAAAAAAAAAGGTCGAGGCGAAAGAATTGTTGCAAAAAAAACTTTTCGACCGCGTGCTCATCTAGTGAAACTTTTGTGCGAAACGTCAACAGAACAGAGCTCAGCAGGGCAGAAGAGCAAGTACACTGAGCGAAATTTAAAAAGATATTTTTTAGAAATTCTTCAAATACATCTTATAAACCTTTTCTGGGTTGCTTTATAGCTGAAAGAAAACTAGCAGTTGAGCTGTAAAGTCAATTGTGCAAGTTTATGAAAGCTTACATTGCTCACAAAAGTTCAAGGAGACTGCTTTGAAAACTCCTTAAGCTTTTATTCACGCTTAATTGTTGATAACTTAGCTTTTAAAGCTAATTTGTAAAATCAAGTAAAGTAATCTTATAAGCTTATGTTTAGTTGGTGTAATATCAATTCTTAAAGTTCATTAAAGCTCTTTAAATTCACTTTTTTGTATTGACTTAATTAAAATAATTCTACAAAAAGCTTAAACCACACTTATTATTAATAATTGAGTACTAATTTACAAAAAAACAACTTTGAAAAGTTTTTATTTTGCAGGTAAAAGCTGTACAAAACAGATTAAAATATAATTTCTTTTAATTACTTAATTTTCTGAAATTAATGTGCTTTAAATACTAACTGAATTCATGATATATTTTGAACACAAGCTCTGAAGAAAGCTTTAGATCATTTAGTTTAGCACTGTTTTATTTTCAATTATTTCTCAGTTTAGTTGAAGCACACTTTTATGATTTCTGTCAGTGTAAGAGTGTGAACAAAACGGTGAACTGTGAGCTGTGAAAGCACTCAACAATCAGCGACTGAACGGTGGCAACAGCAGTTGACGACGTCACAGCAAAACGCGTGCGAAAGTAAAACGTTGCTAAAAGGTTGTGGCACAAAGGAATTGCCAACGTTGACTTCCCACTGCGTCTGTTGGGGCTTCAGCTCCGTTAGCTGATGTTGTTGCTGTTGCTGTTGCTGTTGTTGCTTCTGGCTTTGGGTCTTGCCTCTGAGTCTGTCTTTGAGTCTGGTTCGAGGTCTGGGTCTGTGTCTGTGTCTCTGTCTCTGTCTCCGTCTGGAGCTTGACTGCTGCTGCGTTTCCTGGTGTGTGGCAGCAACGTGGTAACGTGGCAACTCCTGGCTTTGACTTTTTACAGTGACTAGGAAAACTGTTTCACGCTTTCCCTTGTCGACAGCTTCAGTAGCAACAGCAGACAAGGTTGTATCCCAACTCAAAGTATATATGTGTGTGTCTGAAGGTTGACATTATGAACTTGAAAGTTGTATTACTAAAGGGGGGACGGAACTGAGAGGGAAGCACATTTTTATGAATGAATGCATGGCATACGTCGACAACTGAGGCAACTGTTACTCTACTAGCAGCTGCTGTTGCCACACGTTGAACTCGTGCCTCGTATTACGTTTTATTCCAGGGGCTTCCCCCAAGTGGGCAAATGTCTGTGACGCGTTGCCCGGGCAACATTGCCACAACAACAGCAACAGCAACAACAACCATAACAATTCGACGAAAAAGGAAATCCAAACGCTATTTTTGCGTGCACACTTCCTGGCAACTGGGTGACGACTGACATGCCTCACTGTGGGCCAGACGTCATGTGGGGGAAACCCTCGTTTCACTTAACGTGCCTCTTTTTTTATACGCTTCTTTTGTTTTGCTTTTCGGTTTGGGGGGCATCAACAAATGTCAGCTGTTCCGCGACATCAACGTCATCAATTACGCATGCAACAACAAAAGCTGCCACCAACACAACAGCAACAACAACAACAACGAGACCATGGCAAAGTCAACAGCAACTGGCCCATAAAACGAGGTCAAAACTATCAGCAAACAAAAATTGCCGACCAGTTGCCAGACGCCGCTGGCCATTGAATTCACAAAACAAAACACCTGCCGATTGATTTCGCGTGCAACACCAGCAACAACAACCACAACAACTGTGGCAACAACACCAGCAACACCAACAACGGCAACGGCGTCAATGAATGAAACGCACACTCTCACAGAAATACAACTCACACACACACACACACACACACACATACACTTATACACTGTATTGCATTTTGCGTTTTTTTGCACACATTACTCATACGACGCGTGCAACGCAGCAAAAAAAAAGCTAGTGGGTGGCAGCTTAAGGGGGTTGCAATCCGCGTTTGTACGTAGCAATGGGGCATGCCCCGTGCCACAGTGTCACACACACACGCATGCACACACGCATACACACACAACCCACCACGATGCAAAATTCAATTTTATACGTGCGCTCGAAAATTGAAAAACACTCGAAAAGTTTTCAAGTTTTTGCGATAGAAATCTAAAAAGAAATTATAAACTTGCTGCATAAATTGGAATTTGACATAAAATTGAGAAAATTTGAAGCTATTCGTGCAAGGAGATTATAAATAGAAGATTTTACATTTTTCATAGAAATTTTATTCAGTTTTAGTCAAAAAAAATCTTTGCTAACTAGACTTTAGACTTTTTTATAAGAAACGTCCACTTATTGAAGGTTTTTCTATGGCAATTATTAACTTTAAAAATGTATTACTTATATTTATTTAGATATATTATAAAAAAAAAATATTCAGATATCTCTATTTAAAGTAATATGTATTTTCTGCGAGTTACTAATAGAATAGTTATTTTTTGTATATTTTCTCCGAGTTTCGAATAGAATAGTTATTTTTCTATTTGGATTTATATTTATTGATTTTACTGTATTATACTACTTTATAATCAAAATTCAAAACTATCCACTGCTAGCGAAACCTCAAAAAAAATATATTAGTTGAACTGAAAGTGCTTCAAATAAAATCATGTGATGATCCGATAGTTCTATATCTGATAATATAGATATATAATATATTCCATAATCTCCTTATTTATATGTAAGCTGTTACTTCATTCTCCTATCGATTCTGCTTCAATTTGATTTCGATTCGAGGCAATCACGATTTGTTCTTTCTCCACTTGCTCTCATCTCTAGTTGGTCAGTGTAACGGGCATGTGGCATGCAACTGCCTGGCCAAAAACGGAACTCCTGTTTCAGACAGTTCCTGCACTCGTTTTTTGCCATTTCACGACATTTGCACTTTTATTTTCAATTTCAATTCCTGTTTTTTTTGTGCATTTTATTTCATTTCATTTCATTTCGTCTCGTTTTGTTTTGTTTTGTTTTGCACGCGACGCGTAATTTGAATTTTTATGCAACAACTGCAACAACAACAAGAACAACAAGAACAAAGCAGCATGCCACAAAAGTTTGTCGACCTATATAAACGTCGGATTCTGGCAACTGGCAGACGCCGCTGCCCACTTGCCCCCCTCCCCTCCTGCCATCCCCATGTCCTCTCCCTTGCCACTTTGTAGGATACGTGTAATGCAAGTTCAAAGTAACAACAACAACAGTAACAGGAACAACAACAACAATTGCAACTATTTTGAACGTCACGTACTTCGTTACTGGCAAATGCAACAACCTGTTGTACGAAAAATCCTGCGGCCAGGCTCAGAGTAAACTTCTATTTTTTCCCCCGCTGTTTTTCCTCTTTTTTCATTTATTTTTTTTTTTTGGGGAGGGGGAGAAAGAAATTGAAAAGAGTGCAAAAGTTGAAGCCAGCAAAATAGTGAAAGTCTTTCAGTCAGTTGGCAACGCAACTTTTAATTGCCAGACAATTGAATGGGCATTGAAGGAGCTGGAAAACCACCCTCAACCCGCCACAAACAGCCACCACAACTAGTGGAAGAAGAAGGTGAAGTAGATAGAGAAGAAGATGTAGAAGTAGAGGTAGAAGTAGAAGGTGCGGTCGTCGCGCAGAATGTCAGAATGTCAAGCAAAGAGGGTGCAAGAGATTAGAAGGTGTGCAACCCACACACACATTTTTGTGGGGTGGTTGGGGGTTGGGTGGTTGGTTGCTTGGTTTCTCTGCGTGTATCTGCTGAGAGTTTTTTGGGTGGCGCTTTTAACAAACGATAGCAATTTAGAAAGATGCCAGAGGTATGCAAATTTATTGCCGGAAATGTAATTTACAAAATACGCTGCAGGCAATGAACGTCGCTGTTGCCGTCGCAGTCGCCGTCGCCGTCGCAGTCACTGACAAAGCAACGTCGACGTCAACAGCGACAGCGACGCTGACAGCATTTTGTTGTTGTTTGGTGTGGATTTTGAGAATTTTGATAAATGTCATGTTGGGGCCACAAGTCAGATGACAACTTTGAGCAACTATGATTAGAGCCTTGAAACTGAAACAAAGACAAACACACAAAAATAGAAGAATCAAAATCACTTTTGACAACAACAACAACAACGACAACAACTAGAAACGTGCTGAAGGGTGAGCTTACAACGTTTAAACATTACACAAACAATCAATGCGACGCATGCGCAAGAGCGCAGAGAGCGAGAGCGAGAGAGTGCAAAGCAAGAGAGAGCGCATACATTGTTGAATGAGAGCAGCACTAAAGAGCGAACAGCACTGAGAGCGCTGCAGCGTTTGTTGGGACTGGGCAACAAAATGCAAGCAGCCCCCAAATAGCAAAAGCAACAACAACAAGAACAAGAACTAGCGCGTAATGAGAATGGGGAAATGGGAGGAAGCGCACAAAATTAGCAAACAAAAAAAGCATATCAAAACTAAGAAAAGTTGGCAACGCGACAGACGCAGCAGAAAGAAGAAGACGTCGCTAAAAGAAATTAGTTGAAGGAGGCTACAAAATATTGCTGGCAACTTATGCAAAATTCGCTGCAGCAGCGGCAAAAACAACAACACACGAGACAACAAAGAAATGAGACGCGTCGTCGCTGCTGCTGCGACTGCGGCTGTGACTGCGACTGCGGCTGCGGCTGCTGCTAAGGCATGTGAGAAGAAAAAGAGCCAAAAGGCAAAACGCAAAAAGAACGCCAACGCCAAAGTGCAGCTAAGAAAGTGCATTTGTATGCGTATGTGTGTGTGTGTGTGTGCGTCGGCGGCAGCAGCAGGCGAATATTTTATATAGACATGCCAACCCCCTTCCCCCCTCCACATCCTCCCGCTGTCTCTTTTGGCAATCATTTCCATTTCCATTTTGACTTTGCATTTGCATTTCCAATGCCTTTGCCTTTTGCCTTTGCCTGTACTTTCCGCCTTTTGGCATTTTGTGGCGGCTGTTCGCGAAATGCGCGCAACAAAAGACGAAACAAAGTGCAAGACGCACATGAGAATAATTGAATTTTATTACATTGTTTGGAGAGGCACACATACATACATACATACGTATATACATACATACATACACATGCAGCGCTGTCTCCCCAACTTGTGTGCATGTGTGCAAGTGTATGTCTGTCTGTGTGTGTGTGTGTGTCAGAGCGCAGCAACCACCAAGGCTAGGCTGCAGCAGCAGCAGCAGCAACAACAACAGCGACGTCAACGACAGCGACAGCGACGTCAATGCGCGGCAGCAGCGAGCGCCTCCAAGACCAAGAGAATAATGACCCCAAGGCTTCGTTGCTGCGCTCTTGCTATTGTTGTTGTTGCTGTTGCTGTTGCTATTGCTGTTGTTGCTGCTGCTGCTGCTTTTATTGACTGCTATTTTATGTGCGGAGAGCGCGCGCTCTCTGTGTTTGTATTTGCTTTCGTCTGTGTGCGTGCTTGTGAGAGTTTATTGGTGTATTGGTGTTTTGCTGTTGCAGTTTTGTTGTCGCCTGTCGCCGAAGAAGAGCAAGAAGCAGCAAAAGCCGGCATATGCTGCGACTGCGGTTGACTACCCCCCTCCCTTCCTCCCCTCTCGCGCACTCCACATGCCATCTTTGCTGCTGCTGCTCTGCTTCTCTGCTGCTCTGCTGCTGTTGGCATTCGCATCTTCAGCTCCAGATCTGAAAAAGAGGTCGATGGTGGGTGTTGGCAGGACAAGACGATGTGGGGGGGGGGGAGGAATGATAAAGGGCAGGAGGGGGGGGGCAGCTGGTTAGAACAGCGCTGCTAAAATGGAAACTGCAAAAATTATACTTATGATGGCTGCTGTCTTTGCCTCTGCCGCTGCTTCTGCCGCTGCCGCTGACTTTGCTGCAGCAGCAAAGACAACAAAGCGTATGCGAACAAAAAATAAACAAATGCTACAAAATAAAAGCAAAATAAATAAAAAATAATAATAAGACAACAGCTGCAACAACGCACAATGATGATTTTTCCTGAGTTTTTGGAAAATTATAAAAGCATTTTTGCTTTTGTTTTTGCTTTTGCTCTGTCGCTGTCGCTGCTGCGTTTTTGCGTTTGCTTCTTATTTGTTTTTTGTTTTTGTTTTTGCTGCTTGCCATAAAAAAAGGAAATGCCAAAATGGCCAAGCAACGTCGCAAAATAATAATAATAAAAATAAAATTGCAAACGAAATAAGCAAAAACACACACACACACACAAGGACAAACACACACACACACACACTGAAGCAAAGTTAAAATAATAATAAAACAAAATTGAAATTTGTAATGAAGCCACTTTTTCCACCTCTCAAAACTCTCTTGCGTGCCTGTCTATGTGTGCGTGTGTGTGTGTGTGAGGGGGCGGAAATTGGTTGGTTGGCTAGTGTAGCGAAGAGAGAGAGGCGAAGAAAGAGAGAGAGAGAGAGGCGGGAGTAAAGAGCGCCTTGCTCTATGGGTGGCATGAAATATTGCCGGCTAAAGTTTTTGCAAATGAGTTGCGTAGCAAAAAAGAAATGAGCAAAAACAAAAACAAAAACAGAGAGACACACACTCATTCACACACACACACACACATCGATACACAGAAAGTTGTTTGTAGAAGCAATAAAAATCTTTTAGCAAATGCAGCTGTTGAAGTCAGTCATCAATTTTACATCAATCCATCAATCCAATTGGAATTTGCAGGCATTGTTGTTGTTGTTGTTGTTGAGGGTCACCTTAAATCCAACTGGCCAACCAATTGACTTGGATTATTCCAATCCATTTGGATTCGATTACACAAGGATTGCAAACAATTTATTCCAATTAGACTTAGAATTCAGGCAAATTCGATTAAATATTCCATTGAAAATGTTTAAATTTAAAATTCAATGGAAATTTATTATAGAAAGATTGTAGTTTTAAATGAAATAACTGAAATTATTAATAATAAACGAAGAAAAGGATTGAATCGCCGAGATCTAAAAACTATTTTAAATATTTAACACAGCAACTTAAAGCTCATAGAAGCATAATGAAATTTTAGAAATTTTATTGGATATTAACAATCAAAAGTTATTATAACGAACTATATTTAGATACAAAATACGATTATTTAAGACTAACAAAAATTAAAATTTTAATAAATCAAATCCTTGAAAAATTCGAAATTATCTTGCCATTTTAAATATGAGCTTTAAGTAATAAATAATTAAGTTTAATTGAATAATTATTATTTTATTAATTTGAATTCTCTTTTTTATTAAATGTAAGCCTTAAGTAATAAACAATGAACTTTAATTTAATAATTAATATTTTTACTAATGATATTCTACTTCTTTTTTATTTACAGGTAAGTTACCGCAACTACTACTAATTCCAATAAGAACTACACTGGGGTCAAAAGCCATATTTTCAACTTTGTAAGTAGCACCAAACTATGCCCCCCACCCCCTGCAGAAAGGATCAGTGAATCTAATGCGACAAATGCCATTTCCAACAATTCACATTCACTATCAGAATTCCAGATAAATAAGATGAAAAAGAAAAAAACAAAAATCAAGAAAAAATTGAGCAAAAGGGAAAAGAAACGAGAATTAAAAAGAACGCCCGCAACGCACAAAAATGCCAAAGAAAAGAACTAAAAGCGGCGCATTTCAGTGCAAAACATGTCAGGGGAGTATTTGGGGTGAAGGGGGGGGGGGGGGGGAATCACCCCCTTCCCTGCTAGCAACTCCAACTCCGTTGTCGTCTACGTCTCCGACTGAGCCTTTGTTGGCGTTGTGTTTTTTTTTTTGTTTTCTTTATTTTTATTTGTCTTTTCTTTTTTTTTTGTCTTTGCGTTGTTGTGGTCGCTGCTGCTGCTGCGTTTTCGTTTTCAGTTTTTTGTGCCTTTTTCGGTTTACCGCAGTTATTTTTTACTACCTTTTTTCGTAGCAACTCAAACACACACACACACATACAGCTGTAACAAAGAGCTGCGTCGCTGTCGACGTCAACGTCGCTGCTGCAGTCGCCGCAGCCGGTGTTGCTGTTGTTGTTTTTTTGTTTCAGCATTCTCTCTCTCACGCTTACTCTCACTCTCTCAGAGCGTTAGTCGCATACGGTGCTCCGTAATGGCGGCAAACACGTTTTTTGTTGTTGCCTTTTGCGCTTGCTTCTTCGTCTTTGGCTCTCTGGGCGCTCGCATGCGCTCTCGCGGCAGCAGCAGCAACGGCAGCAGAGGCAGCGACAGCGGCAGCTCCACACACACACACACACACACACACAGACAAGCAACATAAACTCACTCACACTCACGCTCATACTCTCACTCACACACAGAGCAAGCAAAAGCAACGCCAATTGCTGCTGCTTCTCGCTGTCGTCGTCGTCGTCGCCGTCGCCGTCGTCGTCGCTGTCGTTGTCGTCGCCGTCGTTGTATCTATGTATTTGTGTATTGGTGTATCTGTATCTTTTACGCTGCCTTACACTCCACACGTTCAGATTCAGATTCATTCTGTAAACGCGATTCCTCGAGGACGTAACGGTGAAACGTCGGCAACGGCAAGCGCGCTTTCCGACTAACTCAACGGTTGCCCAACGGTTGCCCAGCAGTTGAGCTTTGAGTTTTGAGTTTTTGGCCTTTTGTCTCGTTCTCTCTCTCACTCACTCACCCACTTACTCACTCTCTCTCGCGGTCTCTGTCTCTGTCTCCTGCTTCGCTTCGGCCAGTGTCTCGTGTGCATTGGTAGTGGTAAATACAAAGTTGAGAATTCTCAAAAACACGCGTCACAAAATTCAAAATCTTTTTTGCATGCGAAAATCGCGTGCTTAATTCATCAACGTGCGTTTGTGTTTATCTCTGTGTGAGATTGTATCTGTGTGCGCCACGCAAGTGTATGCGTGTGTGTGTGTGTGTGTATGTGTGTGTCCATGTCGCTGAGTGCGTGCATAAATTCTTTAACTAAAATTGATTGTTTATTTCCGTTGCTGCAACAGCAACAACAACAGCAACAACAGCAACAATGCTGCCAATGTGACTCACACGCATACAACAAAAGCAGCAACAACAGCGACAGCAACAACAACAACAACAACAACATAAATAAGAAGAGCAGCAACAACAACAACAAGAGCTAATAGATAACAAACACAAACAACTAAAGCAACTCAAGTAACTAACGAAATTTGGGGCAGTTGCCAATTGAAAAATGTGATTTCGTTATCAGCGCATTATATATTGTACCATATATACATATATATATATATATATAAACACACACTCACTCCCATTTATATAAACACACACATGCATAGAAATGTATATAGTTATGTGCAAGCGTCAAAATGTGTGTGGAGATTGAATAAAAAATAAAGATAGAAAGATAGATAGATAGAAAGAGAGGGAACAACTGATCGACCCGTGAAACAACAACAACAACAACACGTTAAAATTTGCGCGCTCAAAATCAAAAATAGAAATAGAATTCAAATTGAAATTGAAATTGAATTTGAATTGAAAACAAAATGTCATGACGTGTGCAACAATAAAGTGTGGCATGAAATTAATTAATTTACAACAACAACAACAGTGTCTGACAATAGCAACAACTATTTAACAAAAACAAAAACGAAAAAAAAACTAATAACTTTAGCAATAAATGTGTAAATAAATGAAATAACAATTTAATTGTTTAATTGTGTTGTGCGAAAACAAAAATCAAATCAAATCAATCACAAGCAAATTATAAATAATAATAATAATTCTAGTAGTTAAACAACAAAAAAAAGGCAACTAAGTAATACTTAAATTCCGTGCAATCTATTTCTAAAATAACAACAACAACAGCGACAGCAACAACAATAACAAATTACATGCAGATACAAGCGCCATAATAATCGTTAAATATACGCTATAAGTAATCACTCGTATACGAAATATACGTATCCAATAATCACAGACACTTGTGCTTCAAATCAGAATCAAAACAATCCAAGACTTGACTGAAGAACAAACCTTCCAGTTCCCGCCCGATTCCCACAAATACTACAGCTTTAACCCCCAACAAAACGTGATAAAAAAAGTAAGTGGATCCGATTATCAAATGAAATGAAATTATTGGAATTGAATTGAATTGAATTGAATTCATTTCAAATGCATCAATCATTTACCGATTAATCTTAAAGTCTTAGGTAGTTCTGTTTCGAAATTCAATTGAGCTTATGGAACTAATTTTTGATTGATAGGTTGGTTCAGCTGAATAATACTATTGAGATGGAAATCTATGTAGAAAGAAAAACAACGTCAAATTATAAGATATTCGTATCTGTGCCAGTTTTTAGATCTATTTAATTGGATTTTTTATGATATCGAAGCAATTTGATTTTTTAAGCTAATTGCACGGGTAATTTAAGAAAAATTTCAATTGAAAATTCAATCGTAAACTGTTTCCTTAGTTAGTTTTTCAAATGATTGAACTAAAAAAATAGGAGAAGGAAAGCAAAGAATAGATTAAAGAGTGTACTACATACGAGATTAGATAGTTAAACAAAAGTTTTGTTAATTAAAAACGCTGACAAACGAAGGTATTTGCTTTAATGATTCTCGTTATAAGAAACAATAAAAAATGTTAAATACTTTGATCTGAAATTCAAGTCACTTTTTTCGCATGAACTTCTGAGGTCGTGACAATGGATCTTGATCTAGCTGAGAGTTGAGTTGAGGTTGAGATCGAGATGAAGAGATTGCAACTGATATTGAGTATTGAGTTGAGTTGAATTGTATCTCGTTGAGGTTGAAGAGAGACTCAATAACAACAACATTTCGAATGCTGAGTAACCCACTCAGTATTCACATTCCTGCTGTCATTACAGTCGCATTCAAACTTCCATTACTCATAGCGATATAATCAATAAAAGTCATTTGCTTTTTGCCAAAATACGAATATATATAAATTGAAATCAAAGTATTTCAAATTGAATTTGAATCGGAATTGAAATTTAAATTTAAAGAAATGGTGAAATAACTAACAAATTCACTCGTTACCATTGATTAAACTTGCAAAAATCGAAAGACATCCGGGAGAACCTTTCAATGGATATATACATATACATATATTCCCTTTCTTAAGAGTTACGTTATGCGATTTGCTCTTTTCCATTAATAATTCATTTGCACAAAGCGCATGCGATTCGTTTTTTATGTCTTTTTTTTTTGTTTTTGTTTCTTTTTCATTTATTTTATTCATTTTCTGCATTTTAAAGTGAATTCATTAAGTTGGCTAGTGGAAAATTAGCACATGGCAAATGGTTTTGTTACCATCTCACCTGCAAGCCACCTTAATGAGTGTGTGAAAATCGCATGAGGTCAATGAGGCATGCAATAAATACTCGCAACTGTATAAAAAAAATAACACAATTGCAATAGAGCGATAAATTAAATTCAATTATATAGTACTATATATCTATGTATCTTTCATCACATGTGTCTGAAATTAATTAAAGATGAGGCCAAACTGGTTTTAGGTACTCATTTGTTGACATTCCTCGAGAAAAAGCGGGTTAGCCGGTTCATCATCTCCGTTGAACACTAAACACTTTTAATATAACCAGTCCTATATCATTTTCATATCAAAAACTTTACTAAGTGACTAAATTTAACAATATTTATTCTTGAAACATTAACAAAATGTCTTCACTTTCTTAGTAGCAAATATTTCAACTTGATTTAGCACAACTTTGAACCACTGTATAGCTTTTCATGTCTCTTAAGCAGCACATTCTGCTCTCATTTCGCTCTTCCTCGATCAATCTGCAGTTATCTGATGAGCAGCTCTCTCAGCTCAGCAAATTGCATTACGTATTTAGCAACAACAAATTGAACAGTGCAAGAGAGCACGAAAGAGGGAGAGAACGAGAGCGTGGAGGGAGGGAGGGGGGACAATTTGGTGGGCTGCCTAATGCAAATAGCAAAATGGCGGGTCGCATAAATTTTGTTACTCAAGCGCGACACATTGCGAATGGGAAGAGGAGCAGCAGGAGCAACAAAAAATACTCATAAGAAAGCCAAAAGAGAACACAAATTCAAATAAACTAAATGCGGCGTGTTAAATTCTGTTCTGTTTTTTTTTTGTTGTTTTTGTTGTTTTTGTGTTTGTGTTTTTTTGCGAATTTTTACGGCAACGCGTCGCTGACTTTGTTGCCGTCGCATAGTTTTTCGGTCGGCCCCAAGGAAACAGAATGGCAAACATGTGGATGCCTTCCGCTCTCTCTTCTCCCTGGCTCTCTTTATTTCACTCAACTCACACACACACACACTCACACTCTCGCGCTGTGTGCGAGAGCGAAGCGCAGACAATTAGTTTTATTATGCTTTGTTGCGAGCTTCGCTGAAATGGCACGACATAAAAAGCAACAACAAACTCGGCAGCAGCAGCAGCAATAACAACAACGGCCAGAGATAAAATACAGCGCACAAAAGGCAACAATAATAATAACAACAACAACAACAACAGCAACAGCTACTATTACTACAGCACACACTTGTACAATTTACTACATATGTATGTGTATGTATGTGTTGTAGATTTATTTTATGTGTGTTTGCATCTTGAAGATGCATTAAATTCGTGGCCCAAAGCCAACAACAACAACAGCAACAACAACAATATATAAAAGTAATGCAATTGCAACAACAATGCACATATTAAAAATAAAAATGCTGCAGACAAAAGGGTGAGAAAGAGAGCAACAAATAAATAAAGAGTGTAGTAGAGGGTTAAGGGGTTTAAGGGAGTTAAGGGGTAGGGAAATAAGCCAGCGCACATAAATATTAATTTATTAGCATTGCGCAAATTTATCTGCGCAATTAAATTTGCACCACACACACACACACGCACACACACTCATATTGAAAATTATGCGTGTTTCCCGCGACTCAAGTTACGCCAAAATGCAAAAAGGATAACGTAGCCATTTGCTTGTGTGTGTGTGAGTGTGTGTGTGTGTGTGAGTGTGTATGCCATAACAAAGATTAATGACCAGCAAGGGCTGGCAACCCGACAAGCAGTCAGGCAGTCAGGCAACTCTGGTCGCATTTGCTCTACTCGCACACAGCAACAACAACAACAACAGCAGCAGCAACAACAACAAAAGGCAATAAAAACATAATAAATTACCATATCAAGTATACGGCATCCATTATTTCAGCCCAGCATTTCCGTGTTAGCTCTCCGACTCTACCTTGGACATCAAACAACGTACTATACATATCTTTTTGTGTCTCTTTCTACTTCCCTCTGTCTACATTTCCTTCGTCTCATTCCTCTCCCTTTCTCTCTGTGTGTCTCAACTTTATTTGATTTATGCAATTCAATTCATAAAACTTCTTATATTCGTCATTTTGTTGCTCTCTATGTGCAATTGGAGTTGCCACGCCCACACGCCTCTGAGAAAACGCCTTCGTATTTTCCCATATCCTAACATCTTCCAAGCAATTTTTACTTGCATTTCCTTTTTTTTTTTGTAGTAATTTTTTAGCAAACTTTTGCCAAACTGTCATAAATTTTTTGATGTTGCATAAAAAAAGTTTTGCAGCACCCCTCGCATACACCCTGTTCTTGTGATGTTGTTGTTGTTGTGTTTGTTTTGGTGCCTGCATCTTTGACCCATGAGAAAGTTTTTTGGCTTGTAAATTTATGCAAAACTTGTGCATATAAATTAAACTTTACACATTCTATGAAACAAAAACAAACTGCAATTAGCTGCACATTTCTCATTGATCACCCTGTAATACCCTGTAATCTGAGTTGATCCCTGTTTTACCTTTAGTGATGGGTATCTGCTGGTTGCTTATACATATCTCACATTTTTTTAAATTTTTAATTTCCTTCTATCGTTTGATTCACAGATCCGCCCTTAACTTTTGAATTTGCCATTTTATGAATTTGTTGTTTCAGGTTCCCTCATCCATAGGCATTTTTAATCAAAATTCCTTATCAACCCTTTAGGGGTTATTCTTAACCCTCATTAATCTCCCCACGTTCAGCTGTTGTCGGTTGTCTCTTCTCTGCTGCTGCAGCTGCCACTTCTCAGATCGAGATACGTGTCTCTGATGCCAGAGATACAAGATACAAGATACGAGATACGAGATACGAATATCTTAGCCTTGAGCGTTTACATTTGGCATTAGACATCATCCATCGAATCCTTATAATTAACTGAAGTCAGTGCAAATAATTGGATAGACCCGATTGTAGGCTGTTTGGTAAGCAATTTGTTGGCCTGGCTTACATATTTGGTCTTAATTACTTCATTATATTCACAAATTCCCTGCATAAATTGCTTTCCACTTTTGGGGGCAGCTTATGCAATGCATTGCATGTGGCAAGCAAGAAACAGACTAATAGAAAGAGAAGGAGAATAAGAGTGAGACAGGGAGAGGGAGATAGCGTTAAGCCACGTAATTGAATCTCGCGTTAAGCCAAACTAACAATTTTTCGTGTTAACGGCGAATGCAAATAATAAACATTTTTTACCAAAATGCCATTGCGATTACGAAATTGGCCAAGCTTTCGCGCCGTAATAATATATAAAACTTATAAGTATATATACTTATTATTTAAGCAATACAAACTCTTCAGATTGTTGACAATAACAACCTACAGCTATTTGTAAAGAAAGTTGAAAACAAAGTTGAACAACAGAAATTGAACGGTTGACATTTGAGCAGCGTCTCAAAAAAAAAATAAAACTAATTGTATACCCTGTAAAAAAAGCTATGCTAAAAATAGGGTATAATGTAGTCAAAGAGAAATATGTATGCGGTTTTCTTAAATTAATTCCCTTTCCATTTAAATGTATTGCATTGCTGTTTACAGGGTAACTGATAGTCACTCACATGGCACTCTGAATTCTTGCTTGATTATCACTTGATTTTTTATTCATTTTCATTACAAAACTGCAATCGAAAATTGCCAAAGCGAAGAAGAAAAGCAACAAAGAAAAATAACTACAATATAAAATTTATGCATTTTCCGGCATTAAATTAAATTTATACATAAATTAAAGTTAACTTCGTGCAGATCATTAAAGAAACAACGACAACAACAGTTCGACTGGAGAAATAGGAAGAGATAAAGAAAAATCAAAGACAACAAGAAAGACAACAACAACAGCAGCAGCAGCAGCAGCAACAACAACAACAATTGCAATATTTGCACAACCTGCTAGCAAAAAGTTTTCTATAAAGTTGTTTGCAAGGCAGCTGCATTGAATGTTGTTGTTGTTGTTAGCATGTTGCTGCAAAAAGTTGCATGCAATAAAAAGTTATTAGCCAAACATTTTTGGTATGCAAGTCAAACTCTAAGTAACAAATATTGGCCAACTAATTGAGTAAAATTAACAACAATTCCGGAGAATTATTTATGATATATTTAAGATTCTATGCAATAAATGACTAAAACTAAAACTTGGCTTAAGTTCTTATAGTGACTATCGTTCTACATAGACTCTAATAAGCTCCATAAATTCTAACTCTAAATGCCAATTAGAAGACTCTAACAAGTTTCTCTCTCGCTCTGCCAATTAATTGTACTTTGTGCTCTGTCTCCCTCTCACTCGCTGTCTCTCTCTCTCTCTCTCTCTCTGTCTGTACGGGGCCATGGTAAATGCAATTAGCATATAAATACATTTGCAACAACCCCGTTGATATGACCAACAACCCGAACAAACCCAACAACCTAACACCGCCCCCTTTGAAATGTTATGCATAATAATATCATTCCACAGCAACAACAAACAATGCAAAATGTAACAAGAACACGACTTGATTATACCCGTACTGACAGCTGTTAATTATAACAAATGATATATAGCCCAAGATATCATAATTATGATATAATGTCTTTACAACGCCTGAAAGTATGCTCTAAAAATAATATTTAATCAAAATGATTGAAAGCTCTGCTTTATTAGGTAACTTTGTAGAGGTAAATGTATAGCTTTCCAGAAGTTAAAACTAGAAGAATATATATTTAATTATTTAACTCGATTATACCCTATAGACAGTTATACCCTTTAGAACGATAAATCAAAGACACTTTGCTTGCTGCAATTCTCTTTTAGTTGCGCTCTAAATAAAAAATTCAATTCGCAAATATTTGCATAGCAGCAACAACAACAACAACAACAACAACAACTGTTACAACTACAACAACATTTTGCCTTCGTCTGCGTCTTTGACAATGTTTAAAATTATACATTAACATTAATTTGGCATGTAAATATTTATTTATTTAGTTAAATCTTGGCAAGCGCAACAAATGTTGTTTCCCCATTCTATATAGTCTTTTTATTTTATTTACTATATATATATTTCTTTTTCTTTTTGCATTTTTGTTGTTATTTTTGTTGGTGCGTCGCCGTTTCGCTGGCTGCCTTTGTTTTTGCGTTATTTCGCTTCTTCTTTCGCTGTTTTCTTTGCATTTCTAGAGCGTAGCTAATTTTACAGCGTGTTGCAAGTGGCAGCATAAATTGCCGCAATATTGTGCACTAATTGCTTAGAGTATCTTATAGAATTCCTAGCTATATAGACTTGGAGATACGAAAAGTATTTAAGTAACTGAATAACCCTCGATTATTGCACACAACAACAATCAGAATGCTAAATGAAAACTGTGCTAAGCGTCGCATAGTTCTGACAGATAAACCCACACACACACACACACACACACACACACACACACACACACACACAGTGTGCTGGAAAAACTGAAAGTACCTGGTACTAAGTGTATGATAGAGCATTAAATCAACTGGAAATACTTGAGACTTGTCATTTGGCCGCATTAGCGAGCGAGCACTGTACGAGTAACGTAACAAATATACGAAATGGAACCAGGTTGGGGCATATTTTAGATCAAAAAGTATTTAGGTTTATTTTTGCATTTCAGTTTTGCACATTTTGCACAATGCTCAAGGAAGCAGCAGCAGCAGCAGCAACCCCAATGTATCTTAGCTATCTAACTATGTATCTCAAAGATACTTTGTGTGTGGAGCTATAGAAAGTTGTCACAACCAGTTTATTGGAGGACACCAGTGGTGCGGGGGGTGGGGGGTGTGTTAGAGGTTGCAACTGAGGCCAACTTTCAAGCGGAGGCCCGCACAAAAACTGTCACGCATGGATTTATGTGCCACGTTTATTATATTTACATTTAATTTAACCTAAGAAAAGAAAAGAGATCGTGGCAGTCAGTTGCATTTAAATTACCTACACTAAAAAGCACATACAATGTGCCACTATAATCGAAAGAAAACAATTTCCATGTAATCTAGGACATAATAATAAATTACCACAATTTCGAGCGGCATTTTCATGTTGTGCCTCTTCACCAGGCCCATTATATGTATCTATAAGTACTATATACTCTCTTATATACATGCCATTTTGCGAGTTGCAAAGTAAGGCTATAATAGGTAATTATCTCAAATTTATTACAATGCCTTCTTTTGCGATATTTCGAATGTTGCAAGAGTCGAGACTTAAAGTTGTTAGATATTTATTATGGCCCTCTTAAAGGCCAGACAATTTGAATTTTGAAATTCGCCGCTAAATGTGTGAACCAAAGTCGTGAAAACTTTTTGTCAAGTTTTGTAAGCTAGCAAAATATTCAACTATGATAAGAATAATTTTAATTAAACTATAGTTAAATAAATAATTATTCTAGACTCTGTCTTATCTGGCACGTGCGAATCTTGCCTTGCCTCGGTCACATGGTAGAGAAATACTGAACATTTTACAGATAAAATGCGAATGAAAATAATAATTATAATCTATTTATGGCTGCCATAAATCTATGACTCTTAGAGAGAATTGTTCTATTTCGGATTTCTTATCTCTTCTCGCATTTAACTGCGCGTTTCATTGTTGCAATGGGCAAGATATTCAAATTTTAATGGCGATAAATGCAGTTAAATAAGAGAAATAAAATAAAATTTAATACTGCTGCCAGCAGAGCGATTAAGAATAGCGCACAAAGCGGAAATGCACGCTTAGAAAGAAATATCAAGAATGAGAAGTATAGAAATATATTTTGACTGCTACAATTTCTACAAGTACATCACGCTTTAATAATTCCCAGACCTTAACCCAAATTCAATTTGAACTTTGTACTCACCACAATGTATACCAATATTGTTAGCAAATCTGATAAGACTAGTTTCTAATCACTTCGCAGAATTAGTCACATTTCAGTGACAACATTCGCGTGGTATTTTCACCATTTCTCAAGGCATTACAAATAGGTTTTTTATTTAATGCTCTTTGTATTTGATATTTATGAGGCAAGTTCGCGTCAGCATCAACGTCCTCTGGTTAAACAACTTAATTTCGCTGCCACTTCTTTTGAGCCGTTTCTTTTTTTTTGAAGTTTTTTCTAGGCAATAGCTCTTCGGTGGCAGCAACAGCTACCCCCCTCCCGCCGCACGACAGGGTTGCATGTAAAGTTCACTTCAGTTTAAGTGCATTTGCCGTCTTTATTTGCACTTTGTATTTATTTTGTTGTTGTTCTTGTTGTTGTTTGTCAGTTTTTTTTGCAACGCTTCTTCTTCTTGTTTTCTCTCGTCAACAACACACACTTGGCAAGCAGTTGTTGTTGTTGTTGTTGGTCTTACCATTATACACCGACACTTTTTCATATCCTGTCTGGTCTGCTTTGGTCTAGTCAACGAGCAAAGCCAAACTGACGGCTTGTCTCCGTCTCCATCTCCGTCTTCTCCTTCGTCTTCTTCTTTGGCTATGTCTCCCCGCTTCTCAATGTGAGAAATGGTCTCCATGACTTTGCTAAAAACCGAAAAAGCGTGCAAAGCGCAAAGCCAACTAAACTATGCAAATACAACAATAACAACAGCTCGAACAACACAACACCAACAACAACAACAACAACAATGGCACTAACAATGCCACAAACGCTAACAAGCAAAACTAAACGCTTCGCAGCTAAACTGAACTCAACTTAACCTGGCTGCGTCTCATTGCAGTTGCAGATACTTTGGCAGAGTGAGAAGTATCTAGCAGATACATTCGTAGCGCACAGATATCGACAATTTGTCATCGTGTGCGCGTATCTTGAAAGTGGCCCTGAACCAGGTCAGGTGTCAGGTGTACAATACAAGCTCCCCACTCCTAGACTCTCCTCTGTGTGTATGTGTATGTGTGTGTGTGTGTGTGTGTGTGTGTGTGTGTGTGTGTGTCAGTGCCCTCAGATACTTGGCGTATCCGCAAGTACGTGTATCTGAAGCCAACAGCTACTTTAATGCACTTTTAGCGCTCAACGTCAATATGTCAAATTGATAAAACAAAATAGAAAATGCTAAAATTATGGTTAAGTGTTTTTCTTAGCAGCACGAACAAGTTTACAGTTCACTGTAGTTGTTGTTGTTGCTGTGGTTGCCGTGGAGAGTTGCATGCCACCAGCCTTGTTGCAGTTAATGCTTAAAGACGATAACTAAGCGCGATTATCCGCTTGTGTTTTGTAGATACATTGCCAGTTCTCCTCTTTCGCGTGTTTCTACTGTAGTTTGTCTCTGGGCTTATCAGTGGCTTCGCTTTGGCTTAGGTGTTATAGCTGATATGTTGTTTGTAAAGGTGCAGACGTTATCTAACACTGCCATCTGTCTGGCAACACTGCCGCACATTTGTAATGTTAGGTAGTTCCTTGTTATTATCTATCGAAATATCCTCAAATACATGTTTGTGTATCTGACAATGTTATCTGAGAGCTTTGGTGAGAGGTTTCTTTTATTATGTGCTGCCAGATCGCATCGAAGTGAAGTTTGGCAACAGTGCAGTGACAACTTTAACTATCGACTAATAACTCAATACATCTAATAATAAAATAAAAATATCTGCAATTTTAAAAAGTATAGTTAGATATAATTTTTAAAAATATTTCATTTCAATTTTGAAGTTTGGCAACATAGCATTGAATTGTATAATAAGCACATATTTAAAATAAAAATAATAATAATTTTATAATGTTGGGCTCTCATTGATTATATTTATTCTCTTAGATTATATTTATTGCTCATAAATTTTGATATCGTATAAACGATGATGTCATGATAATAGTCTGTATAAACGTTTATTTAGTTAACTGTTGCCCTTTTGATAATATTACAATATAAGCTGACATTTAGCAGAGTTTTTTCCTAGCTCGACTTAGACTATTTTTTATATCGTGATATCCGATATTGTATAAACAATTCAATTTGCCTTTTGTCTAGCCAATTGACCATTTAGCTGGCCTATTACATTTTTAGAGCATTTTAAGATGAAATTTATGAAATTATTGCCACTCAGATGAATTTACAGGGAAATTCGGGTGTTATTGTTATTGTAGCTGCTGCTGAGGCAATCAAAAAAAAAAAAATGAAGGCAAGTTGACAAAAATAATGCAAACAGCGGGAGACACAGATTTGACTCTGCTCAGATTTGTTCCTATATGCAGCTATATACGTTTACAGACTTGTATATATATACTTTTAAATATATAAATGTATTTTATGCTGTTGTAGTTGCAGCTTCAGCTCAGCTGCGTTGTATTTTCTGCTTTATGTTGTGCAAATATTGACATTCGTTTATTAAAATTCCAGCAGAGTGGCAAAGGCGAAGCTGAAGCCAGAGAGAGCGATAGAGAGAGAGAGAGAGACTCTCAGTCAGCATGGGGCCACAAGATGTTGTGTGTGTGTAGAGAGAGGGAGGGGGAAAGCAGGGCCAACATTTTATGTCATGTTTGCATATGTAAATGTGCCGCCTCTTGCTCAAGCTACCTCCGTCTCTCTCTCTCTCCCTCTCTCTGTCTTACTCTCCTACTCTCACTCTTAGTCCATCTCTTTCTATGTGCACGCTAATATTTGCTTTTAATTTTTGCTTTGTTTAAACTGCAGTTTAATTTTATTTTGTACAAATATTGCCAGCAAATTAGAGACGAAAAGAAATGCAAATTGCCAACGCTGCAAGCTTGAGCTACAGCTACAGACGACCGAGAGTCGACACAAAAGATACAAGATATAAGATACAGATACAACTGCCACACATGGCCATAGATAGTCAATATCAACTGCTGTCAAGCTTCAATTTAATTGACACATTTCTTGTTGTGTCTGCACATTTGTTGTTGCTTTTGCTCGATGCAATTAAATTTTTCAAACTAACAACAAATAAATTTGCCATAAAAAGGGAAATAAATTTAATGCAGAGTGGGCGTGGCAGCAGCAACAACAACAACATGACAATCAACTTGCAACTTCATGTTGACTTTGTTCGCTTTTCGTTTCAATTAAATTCAAGTGAATTTCAAAGTGTGGCCAAGAAATGCACAAAAACCAAAGGCGACAACAAATGAAATAAGAAAATAAATACATGCTCGAATATATCTTTGTTTCATTTTAGCCATTTTGATTAGCCAGTTTTGCATAGTTTTAGCATATTTGATTTGTTGATATTTCTATTTTTGATTGCCTAACAAATGACAAAACACACAACAAATAAACTTAATTGAGATGATCATAATTTTTGTAGTCATAAATATGCATATTGTTGTGGCACTTCCTTCTCTAAAATTATTGAATTTTATTTAACATTTGATTTACATTTTTTTTATTGATCAATTTTATTGCTGCTCATTTGCTTCTCTCTCTCTCTCTCTGCTGCACTTTCGTCGCCAGCCGGAAATGAGAAATAAAAGCGCATACTTTAATTAAACCCTAAAGAGGCGGCACTTTTACAAGCATACTTAAGCACTTGACAAGGGGGTGGACAGAGGGGGAGGGAGGGAGAGTACTAAGTGAAGCGTGTGCATCGGGAAAAGTTCAAGTCATTGCCTGATTGGCATTTGCCCAAGCAGGAAATCACATTGGAAGTGCAGAGCATTTACTTGACTTTACTTTACTTTGAACTGTCTATTAAATTATGGGGAAAATGTCTGCACTTTTCATGAAAATGCCGCAAAACACGCAGGAAAGTAATAAAATTATAGCTTATTATATTAAAGAACTCATTGGAGTAATAAATTATATATGCATTTAATTTAATCAGTTTGAAATCACATTATAAATAATGTATATATAGAAATTATGTTAGTAATGGCATATTTAAAAATAAATCCATTATTATAATGCAATCTCTGAATAATTCATCATCTCTTATAAAAACCAAATAAATATCTTCAGGCATAAAAACCTGCTGTATTATCCAATTTTAATGGCAATTCCTCAGCTTTTCTCAATTGCACGTTTAATCAACGAATTCTTCCCACTAGCAACTCAATCAAATTGCCGAACATTTATTTCTTGATACGAGAAAAATAAAATAAAATTAAAATATACCAAAGGAAAGAGGAAAATTCGTATAGGATGTTTGCAAAAAATTGATTTTCTGCATCACAACGTAGCGCAATCTGAACAAATGTGGCTATAAAAAGTGTCCATGGCCAACGCCTGGTATCGTCTCAAGTGCAGCAACAACAGCAACAACAACAGCCACAACTTGGACAACAACAACAACATTGGAGTCAACACCTTTTGGAGGCCAACAGTGAGAAGAGTCTGTGACTTTTTGCGGTTCGGGGAGGGGCAAAAATCTTTTACGACTGCCGACAGAGACGACAGCATCTTCATCTACTCACTGAGGCAATGTAGTTGTTGTTGGCACTTTTGCAGTCGGTGTTGGGGTCACGTAAAGTCCATTTATATCAAATTATCTTACCATAATAATGAATTGTCGGCAATTATAGGTATTATCGTTATTTATAGTCGTAAAAGCTCTATGCCAATGCCATTTTCCTGCAGCGGACTCTTTGCATTATGTTGAGAAGAGAAGTGGAGTAAGGGGGGGACTTAAATAAAGTGGAGTTGACTCCCCTCTCTCTCTCTCTCGCTCTCTTCTGGCCCATCCTTGGGGGCATCAGTAAATGCGTAAATAAGCTCCACTTATGTATGTATGTGAGAAGCGACGTTCAAGTGGAATCGCATATAAATAAATCTAATTAAATGAAATCGTTTACTTGGCCCATAAACAACGGCTCTAAATTTTAATTGCTTGAAAATGCGCCACAAAACAACACAAATACAAATACAAATATAAATACAAGTACAAAGAGTCCAAGTGGCATCAGCATGGGGCATGTGGCATGAGGCATGTGGCATGAGGCATGTGGCATGAGGCAAGTAGCAAAGTAACTAAATGACAACGATGACTCATTTGCCGAAGCTCCTGGTAATTGGCAACTTCCGCATCGCACAGGGGAATGCCAATTAATTAAACGATACAACTCAAACAAAAACATTTTAAGTCAACATTTTTAGCTGTAATTGAAGAAAATGAAGAAAAAGGAAAAAAAACGTACTTGGAAATCCCCCCATCTCCAACTTACAGTTGGCCCAGATTTCTCCAGAAAAACATATCGATAACAACAGTTACCAAAAATAAAAACATGACTCGCTTTATTTATAGGTAAATTATGATAAGCGATTCAAGCAATTTTATTACGCTCGAATGCTGTATGATATCATATATGTATGATATGATAGCACAAAACTTAACTAAATAACAACCCAAGGTTATTTGAGTCGATTTGTTGACCTTCTAAGAGCTTCTAACGATACGATATCAATTCTGGCAGATTCTTTTTGAAAATGGGGTTCTTTGTTGAGGGGAAAAACCAATCACATCGACTTCTTGAATTGGTTTGTTCCCATTTTGTGCTGTTAATTACAAGTGGCCATAAACATCCTTTAAATTGAGAAACTTCCTTTTTGCCAAGTCGTTAACAGACGCAGAGATATATGAATTGGTTTTGGGTATTTGGTATTCAATATACTCTTTTTTTTAAGGGCTAGCAATTCCCATTGCCATTGATTGCCCCTGTGGCATTGATAAAGACACATACACATACAGATACGATACGTACGATATTGCCACATTTATGTTATGTAAAATGCCCACATATGATTTATGACTGGCCATTAAAGTCGAGAGAAGGACTGTCTTCTCCTGGTCAGCAAATGTGAATGTTTAATGGCGCCTCATAAATATGTACGAGTTGTATTCACAATAACGGAAATAGAACTCATTTCAACAAAAATAATAATAATAAAAATAAGAAAAACCTTAAAGTTAAAATTTAATTAGATACACGGAGCAAAAAAAAAAATAAGGGAACAGCATTTAATTAACATTAAAAGATAAAAAAATATAAACGAAACGAAACGAAATAAAACTCGCAAGGGAAAGGACTGAGAAATGGGAATCGGTTAGGGAATGTAGTTAATGGTTATGGGAATGGGGAATGGAGAATGGAGAATGGAGAATAGGGAATGGGAACAGGAATTGAAATTGAAATTGAAATGAAAATCAGCGCAAAGCGTGTTGAAAATGCTGCAGCATAATGGGGTTAAAGTTAAATAAAAGTACATAAAATGAAAAAATAAATATATAACATAAATAAGAACAAGCTAAAAACGAAGGGAAGAAAAACATAAAACAGACGAGCAAAATTAAATTCAAGCAACAAACACAAAATTTCATTTCACGCAGCAACAGAAACTAAAAGCAACAACAACAAATGCTGTCGAATTAAAATTAATGTCGAGTTAATCGAGTTTTGTTGTTGTTTCACGAGGAGTAGGCACATCTTTCAGTTTCAACAGAACAAAGAACAAACACACAAAGCCAACACACACACACACACACATACGCACACAGATACAGCGGCAAAGAAGAGCGTGTAGAGTGAAGAGACGCAAAGAATTGGAATCTGAAAGCAGTTTGTCTTCTACCCTTTTTGCCTTTTGCCTGAGCCTGTTTCCAACGTATTTTATTTTATTTTATTTTATTTTCTTATTTTACATCTGCTGCTTCTGCCTCTTCTTCATTATTTTTTTTCTCTTAATTTTCCTTCTACACGATTTTTATCGCTGCCTCTTGAGTGTTTACCTTGTGTCTTCGTCGTCGTCGTCGTCTT